>CM060973.1:88851156-88916156 GCA_030765045.1 Tenodera sinensis | reverse complement strand
AGAAATCTGATTCATTGTACTCACATGACTTTTTCTACTCTTGTACTAACCATTCTTTCAAACTCTTATTCGTATATCTTCTTCGTGTTAGTTGAGATAAACATTTGTACAAATTGTCTTATAGCGTATTTTCTTGTAGGCGCAAGGGGAATATGGGAATACAGTAACAAGGAATATCTCCGAAATGGTAGCAGTCCCATTATTTAACAGAATCAGCGTTAGTACATACATATATGTTATATCATTATTCTGCCAATATTCCATCACAATAAAACAAACAAATAGTACACTTAATTAAAGTTGCATTTGATTTATACAGAAATAAATCAAAAGGCGACTTACAATAGTAAGTACTTTATGTCCCGGATTTAACGAACCTTTAGATAGTAATTACTATTTATTTATGCTAACAAACTTACTACTGGTATATATCTCTGATGTGAGATTCCGGGAAAGTACGAATCGGTTGGGGAATTTAATGTCATACTGGCAAATTGGCCATGGTAGCTTAGTGGTTAGAGCAGTCGCTCGAATAGCGGAAGATCCTGGTTTAAATCCCTGCTATGGCTTGCATCCTGTTTCCAGCTCTTCGTAAAACATTGCCCACTCACGGCTCGTGTGTTTAAAAACACCAGCAGTTAATTGGTTGGCATAAATAAATAGTTGTGTTGTGTGTGTGGGTTGTGTGTTTTAGCAAGATCTATATTTTTTATACAGTATGACTTAGTCTATCTCTTACGGTTTACCAGTTATCGAAAAGTCATCCAGAGTAAACAGGACTACATGGGCTAAGGCCAGAAAATTCAAAATGTACGGTTCGTTTGCCATAAAAATGTCTCAAACGTATGGCATTTTAATAAAATCGTTGGAGCTATTTTCGATCAAATAAATACTATCGAAAAATTTTTCATGAAAATGATAGTTTAGGGTGGAAGACTTTTGTTTATAATATTCGTGTGGCATCCTTTAAACACATTAAACTTAAATACCAAGTTTGGTTTTTAACCAATTTTTCGTTTTTGAGTTAAGCTGTCCACAGACAGTCAAATACACCCACGGACCTTTTTCTAAAAATGCTTTTTTTTTATTTAGGGAGCCTCAAAGCATATATTTCGGGTGAAATATCGTCATCGAATTTTTGGGTGGAATACAATACTTCCTCTACTTGCTATACGTAGTACAGAAAGTAATAAATAAATACATTTTCTATTAAACTGCTGAAAACTTTAGAAAATCACATTTCAGTGCTATTTCTCCATAGAATTACTTACATTGGACGTTCCTTCTTTGACAATCAGGGGATATTGTTAGTGGGGTACTAAATTAACTCAATTGGAGGTTTGAGAACCTAGTTTACAATGGTGTTCTAGTTGAGCCTGGTTTGCCATATACTGGGTTAGGAAAATTGGAGTTTACTGGTATTTCAAGAAAGTGGGAAACCGGCTTTGTTGCCTTGAAGCATAAACGTACATAAATCTGATGAGGAACTTGAGAAAGTGTTGTGAACGAGTCTTGAAGCTGTTCCGTTATATCACAGCCGAGTTTTTTTTTACGGTTGCATGATCAGTATAGGTTATGTTTTCAGTTTTAAGTGCACACGTACTTTCCCGTATGACATTCACTCTCTGTATATATAGGTGAGCTGTTTTCCCTCTTTTTCATAATATTTTCACCTATGCAATTTGAGGTTTTATTTATTATCATATAAACGCATTTTTACTTTCTCTACCGCGTACTTGTATCTTGTATGTGTGTTCGTATGATTTAATATCAGTGTTTTATATGCTTATTCATGCTTCTGTGGGTTCCTTTAAACTGCACATCTAAGTTTTGAGTGTATCAGAAAGAGCAAATAGACCAGCGATGTCCAACCTTATCTCTTTGGAGACGCTATCCAGTGACGTACACAAACAGGCTATTCCATGGCAATTTCTAAGTCATAAGTTGGACTTTCTGGGAATGTCCTCAGAAGACTTCATGCTGGATGAGTTTTGCACAAATGGTAAACAGTAATAAATAGACTAAAGCTTGCTAAATCAAAAAGTGGATCTGGTTAAAACACACTATTTATGCCAAATACTTGTTTTTCTTTTCTTTTAAGTAACCATTTTTAAGATATTATTTATTATTTGATTGAATTTTCCATTACTTATACTTTTCTCAAATAGGAATATGGTATTCTCCTTTTTATCTCATGGCCTTATAAAGATAATGGAATGTCAAAGGCATCGCATAGCAAGCAGCTCTTAAAACACTTCACTATCACGTAAAGCCTACTGTATTCCCATATTCCTCTTTCACCTACAAGAAAATTAGCACTAACATACCTTTTCTAAAATCGCATGTTCATTAAAATGAAGTACGTAGACAAATAATAGTTTATAATAGTCAGTATAGCTCTACATATACCTCCGAGCAGAGTTTCTCCAAATTGAACTATATTAAAAGTCTATACGCAATATGTTACGCGACGATCACTTGGTGTATCTTCCAAGGGTATGCACTTAGACTCTGTCGACAAATATTGTTAGAGTTCTTAAACGTAAGCAGTACCAAAGAAGTTACTATTGAACAGATGTTTATGGTATAAGATTTGACAGTGCTTTCGTAAATCAAACGCAAAGTACATACAACCAAACCGCCACTGCAACACAATTGAGTGTCAAGTAAGTAAATCCAACCTCCCCTCTTTAGCAAACTTCGTACACCGATGCGATAGATCGTAGACCACGAAAGTCAAATTGTGACCCACAATTTCATTCTTCTACTCGCCTATGTTGTGGGTAGTTGCACTTTACGGCGACACAGTGCTAAGAGAATCGAAGCTCCTTGATTGGTAGGCAAACCGAGGAACAAAACGGGTTGAATATTCTGTCACCTCCATTAACACTGCTGCCCTGACCTTTTGTGACAATTGCCAATGAACTGGCAAATCCTCTAGTTCATATATTCAAAAAACAAACTATTATTCTCACTTTGTCACATTCATTCATCGTATTTTAATAAATTTTATCATAATGTTCAAGCTGCTTATCTGCATATAATTGTCAAACTACAACCATAACTTAAATTATGGCTTTGCGGGTGATTGTGTTAAATTTTAAAATGTCGAGCTATCGGCCATGCGAAATTTCATGGCCATCATCAGGATGGATTTTGAGACTTTAAGATACCCGTTTATTTTTTATCCGAAAGGCACAGTTTACAAGACAAATCCTCATACATTGGAAGAACTAAAACAAAATATTAGAAATGAAATCGGAAACATTACAGTAGCCCAACTTAATCAGAATGTGTTCTTCCTATATAATGCTTGTTTAGCCAAGGGTGGACAACATTTCCAGCATATTCTATAATATAAGAGTGTTATACATGCTTTACGCGCGGAGTTTATGTAGGAGCAAAACCGACTGTGGCACACCGAATCGCGCGGAGTTTATGTAGGAGCAAAACCGACTGTGGCACACCGAATCGCGCGGAGTTTATGTAGGAGTAAAGCCGGCTGTGGCACACCCAATCGCGCGGGGTTTATGTAGGAACAAAGTCGGCTGTGGCACACCCAATCGCGCGGAGTTTATGTAGGAGCAAAGTCGGCTGTGGCACACCCAATCGCGCGGAGTTTATGTAGGAGTAAAGTCGGCTGTGACACACCCAATCGCGCGGGGTTTATGTAGGAGCAAAGTCGGCTGTAGTACACCCAATCGCGCGGAGTTTATGTAGGAGCAAAGTCGGCTGTGGCACTCCCAATCGCGCGGAGTTTATGTAGGAGCAAAGTCGGCTGTGGCACTCCCAATCGCGCGGAGTTTATGTAGGAGCAAAGTCGGCTGTGGCACTCCCAATCGCGCGGAGTTTATGTAGGAGCAAAGTCGGCTGTGGCACTCCCAATCGCGCGGAGTTTATGTAGGAGCAAAGTCGGCAGTGGCACACCCAATCGCGCGGAGTTTATGTAGGAGTAAAGTCGGCTGTGACACACCCAATCGCGCGGGGTTTATGTAGGAGCAAAGTCGGCTGTAGTACACCCAATCGCGCGGAGTTTATGTAGGAGCAAAGTCGGCTGTGGCACTCCCATTCGCGCGGAGTTTATGTAGGAGCAAAGTCGGCTGTGGCACTCCCAATCGCGCGGAGTTTATGTAGGAGCAAAGTCGGCTGTGGCACTCCCAATCGCGCGGAGTTTATGTAGGAGCAAAGTCGGCTGTGGCACTCCCAATCGCGCGGAGTTTATGTAGGAGCAAAGTCGGCTGTGGCACACCCAATCGCGCGGAGTTTATGTAGGAGTAAAGCCGGCTGTGGCACACCCAATCGTGTGGAGTTTATGTAGGAGCAAAGTCGGCTGTGGCACACCCAATCGCGCGGAGTTTATGTAGGAGCAAAGTCGGCTGTGGCACACCCAATCGCGCGGAGTTTATGTAGGAGCAAAGTCGGTTATGGCACACCTAATGGCGCGGAATTTATGTAGGAGCAAAGCCGGATGTGGCACTCCCAATCGCGTGGAGTTTATGTAGGGACAAAGACGGCTGTGGCACACCCAATCGCGCGGTGTTTATGTAGGAGCAAAGTCGGCTGTGGCACACCCAATCGCGCGGAGTTTATGTAGGAGCAAAGTCGGCTGTGGCACACCCAATCGCGCGGAGTTTATGTAGGAGCAAAGTCGGTTATGGCACACCTAATGGCGCGGAGTTTATGTAGGAGCAAAGCCGGATGTGGCACTCCCAATCGCGTGGAGTTTATGTAGGGACAAAGACGGCTGTGGCACAACCAATCGCGCGGAGTTTATGTAGGAGCAAAGTCGGCTGTGGCACACCCAATCGCGCGGAGTTTATGTAGGAGCAAAGTTGGCTGTGGTACACCCAATCGCGCGGAGTTTATGTAGGAGCAAAGTCGGCTGTGGCACACCCAATCGCGCGGAGTTTATGTAGGAGCAAAGTCGGTTATGGCACACCTAATGGCGCGGAGTTTATGTAGGAGCAAAGCCGGATGTGGCACTCCCAATCGCGTGGAGTTTATGTAGGGACAAAGACGGCTGTGGCACACCCAATCGCGCGCAGGTGAAATGGCGTACGCCTATTAGGTTTTAAATGAAGAACCCTGTACATCAATTCGTCAAGGAATTAGATATCTTAAGCTATAGCCAAAATAATGAACATTTTTATCAAACCTATGTGCTTGTTTGTGCTTAAATGGATCATACTTTAGCAAAAAAATGTTTGCAGGACAAAACTTTTATGGCATTCGTTTACTCCATAAAATTTCACTGCTACATTTTTCAGATAAGGGACGATTTTTTATCTCAACTTACAACCAAAATAATGAGCACACGTCAGAGCTAGTGAAGGTGTACTTGTCAGTCACACGAATCTTAAAAGAGAAGTATCAAACATTGACGATAGGAGCTACATAAAAAACATACCCTCTTATTATGTGTTTTAATGAGGCAAATAAAAACTAAGCAACCTCCCACAATCTATATATAGATAGCGCAATGTCAGCAAGTCACATTTCAAACTTCTGCAGTTCTAGAAGATATACCATCAAGGCAAGATGAAGAGCTTCATGGGATTGATTTTGTTTCCCCTGCTGGTGAGGAATACGGTTTCAGTAGAACCTTAAGCATTTATTACACTGTTCTTTAAAAGAAACTAACTTCTCTAATTCTAAGTGTTGCAACCTCACGACCTTTTTGCTTTCTCTACTACGTATAGTAAAGTAGAGGAAGTACTGTATTCCACCCAACAGTTCGATGTCGAGATTTCACCGGAAATATATGTGTTGATGCCTCCTGAATCCAAATAGGAGCATTTTTGGAAAAAAGTCCGTGTGTGTCCGTTGTCATTCAGCCTGTAAACAGCATAACTCAAAAACGAAAAGTCGGTTAAAAACCAAAGTTCGTATTTGAGTTAATGTCTTTCAAGGATGCAACACAAAGATTTTGAGGAAAATAGCCCCACCCTAAACTACCCTTTACATGGAAATTGTTTGGAAAATTTTTATTTTCTTGAAAATGTCTCTAACGATTTTGATTAAAATGTCATATGTTTGATATATTTTGATGACAAATGGAATTTATATTTTGAATTTTCTGGCTAAAGCTTATGTAGTCCGGTTTAGTCTGAATGACTTTTGAATAACTCGCAAACCGTAAGACAGACAAAGTCTTAGCATATAAAAATGTAGCTCTCGCTAAAGCACACAACTTATGTCTGAATATTTTTTTTGTAGAGTGAACCATTGTGGAGATATTCTTCGTTATTTGTGTAAGAACTTATACAAATATAACATCGCTATTCATTTTCTTATATGTTAACTGTGCAAAGAGAACGGCATTTGAAAGCTTTAAAAGACAATCGCTCAAAGCCTACTGTATTCCCATACTCTCCTTGTACCTACAAGGAAATAAGCAATAAGATAATTTGTACAAATGTTTATCGTAACTAAGACGAAGAAGATATAGGAATAAGAGTTTGTAAGAGTGGTTAGTACATGAGTAGAGAAAGTCATGTGAGTGCAAAACATCAGATTTTGAATACAGTAAGCAGAGAACACTGCATCCACCCAAAAATTAGACAATACCGACATTTCACTGGAAATAAGGCTGGTCCACAAACAACGATAACGGTAACGTTAACCAGAACTAGATAGTTGAAATTTATGTATTCAAACAGTAGTGTTCACAACAGACGAGAAGTTTTCCCGGGCCTAGGAAACAAGAAAGAAGACTTGTCCAAGTTTTAACTTTCTGTTTCCATGACCAGGCACGGCATGGTAGGTTCATATTGTGCCTATTAGACTTTTCGCTGTAGAAATTATTCAAGATCACCATGCAAGCTAGAAGAAGTATTGTTCAGTTAGAAACAAATGAATTCCCAATGTACAATATCGACCTCCATTTTCTAGTACCTATGGTTCTTGTTGCCAGGCTGTTGTGAATCGAAATATTGAGTGTTGCCTTGCTTCGCGTTGTCATTGGTATTACACTCTGCAGTAACTACACTCTCCATGACTTTCTCTACCCTTGTACAAACTATTCCTACAAACTCTCGTGTAAATTTGCCTTAAAATATCTTAAAAATATGATAAGTTATGATTTATTTATGCAACAAGCTTTCTGCTGGTGGTTTTAAACACACAAGGCGCGTGTGAGCAATGTTTGAGGGATAGAATCGCAACTATTTGATAATTGCAATAATTATCACGTAAAGGTTATTTAAACCTGGGACATAAAGTACTTACGATAGCAAGACGCCCTTGGGGTATTTGTCTCTGACGTGTGACTGCCTTTGTGCTTTACCGGGAGAAGTACAAGTCTGTCAGGGAATTCAATGTTATTCTGGCAGCTTGTCGCAGTATCTTAATGGTTAGAGCGACCGCATGGTAAGCGGAAGGTCTGTGGTTCAAATCCCAGCTGTGGCATTGAATTTTCCAGTTCCAATTCTACCTTTCCAACATATGACAATTTAATCAAAACGTTAGAGCCAGTTTTGAGGTGAGGAGATTTTCTTGAAAATCTTCGTGTCGCATTTTGGTAGATGCTGAACTTTAAACACCAAGTTTTACCTCAGTTCCTTGCAGAAACTCCATTGTTACATTAGTGGCGTGAGCTGATTCTTTGTTATGATGCAACAATGTGCCCCTCACTCTTGTCTTGGAGTTTTTGAAACACTTTTGGAATACAAGTTTGTCTGTACCACACTTTTTCAGACTTCAAACATAAACTGAGATAAAATAAATCGCGCAACAATGGTCTCACTGCTGCCATTGCATAAGTTAGTTTTTTTTTAACAAATGCTTTTCCAGAAGAGGCCAATTTTCTTTTTCTTAATGCATATCTAGTGGCCCTCAATTAGTAGTTCCTGTAGGTCTGAATTATGTATGTGTCCCACCAGAATTATTGAAAATCTGAACTTTATAAAGAGTGGAAGTGAAATAATCCGTCAGACTGAAGGAGGTGAGAGAGTGGATGTAAGCTAATAAAGAACTCCAATAACTTTTTAAATTAAATGCACCGTTAACTAGATAATCGCGTTTAAAAGTGAGTGTGTGGCAACGTGGCACAACCTGTTCATAGGGTACTCAGCTTTTATCGGTGGATCAATGAACTATTCTAATACTCTGTAAAGCCATTTAAGTAAAGTTAGCCATGTATTAAATTCAGATGTTTTATCACGCAGGGCCAGATACCAGAAAAGACATGAAAAAGCAAGGTTATGGCTAATTGCCCTGTATGAAAACATTACCTCAAAGCTTACATTTCCGCGTAATTACAAAGATTTTATTGGTTACGTTCTGAATATTCTATTTGAGGGTTTTATACCATGATAAAATAACGAGCTCAATTGGAATCGGATTCTTCTTTTAAACGCCACGCAAAATCGTTTACTGACTTCAAACACCAGTTGCAGTGTTATATTCATTAGGAAGTCACTAATATGATAGAAACATAAATATGATCAAATCACTCAGAAATACATAAATTTACTTGAAATGAATACTCGCTAAGTCCATGTCTACTTACTGCGCATGCGTGCTGGAAAAGCGAGTTGCCTTATTCACTTTATTTGCTGAAATATAGGGACTTTACACGATATTCATGTTCACAATAAATAGTAAGATAGTTTGTTTGTAACACTTACACATGTGGTGAACACATGCAGTTTTCATATCGTCTGCAAGAGGCTTGTATGAGGCTGGCAACTGATGGCTGGAGGTTAGGTTGGATATTTACGTGGCAAATGTCCATTGGGCATTCCAAAGGTTATGTCACTCTTGCATGAAACACCTCTTGCGTTATTAATACCGTTATTCCGTATTGAATTTAACAATGTGAAACTAGTAAATGCTAAACCTTTAGGAAAGCATGTTTTATAATACGAATCTACGCTCCATTGCAATTAGTTTAAACAAAATTTATGTGCAATAATTATTATTTTAACATTTGACCCGGTAAGTGTGCAATTCTCTTTAACTTTTAGTATACCCAGTTTAAAAAGGAACTAATTGCTTTATGCAAGCATGTACCTACATCTAATAAAGGGAATTTGTATACCATGACACAGAAGTTTTTGAACCACTTTCGCCTCCAACAATTACTCCAAATTTTAACAAGAATCTTATGAGTGCAAAAGAACTCGAGTTAGTGAAAGTAAACACAGCTGATGCAATGTTGCCAGTTCTACCAGTTACGAAGGCCACAAGTTGTGGATTTTTAAAATTTAATTTACACAAAAATCGTTGAATCTATTGGAGTATGACAAAGGTAAAAGTTGCCGTCTGTTCAATTTTCTATGAATATAACGGTAACTCAAGAATTTTAATCAATAATCAGTCAGGTGATGATAAATCTTTTTGATAAAAATATTTTTTCTAGAAAACTATAAACTTTTCAGCTTTTTGGTATTAGACTTTCTTGTTATTCACCATAAGAGAAATTCACTGTTAAAGTCTGATGGATTATTTCACTTCCACCTGTATATTTCCAGTTCCCTACAATTTGTCTACTTTTTTAATGTTATAGGCCTACGTTACCCTGGGCTATCATCTAGGTGGGAGCCTCAATAGTGGACTGCAAAGAGCTTCTATTGCCTCAGGATATCCGTTATCATCTCTAGCACATATGGCACCCGTATCTCCATTTGCACGTATGGCACCGGGATCTGCAGCACACATGGCACCCGTATCTCCATTTGCACGTATGGCACCGGCATCTCCATTGGCATCTGCAGCACATATGGCACCTTCATCTCCATCGGTATCTGCAGCACATATGGCACCAATATCTCCATTTGCACGTATGGCACCGGGATCTGCTGCACACATGGCACCAATAGCACCCGCGCAACGTGCGGCACATATGGCGCATATGGCACCACTATCTTCAGCGGCAAATATGGCACAATTGGCACATCTGTCACCGGCCTCAGCTATGGCACATATGGCACATCTGTCACCTGCCTCAGCCATGGCACACATGGGACAACTATCACAAGCGTCATCCATGGCACATATGGCACAAATGTCACCTGCCTCAGCCATGGCACATATGGGACCACTATCACAAGCGTCATCCATGGCACACATGGCACCTCAAACTGCCCAAGCTTCAGGTGATGCACGTAAGTAATCCATCTACTAGCAGAATTAAAGAGAAAAATGTTGAATATCTATCGAAGTGTCAACAGACTCAGTCATCTGTTCCTGTATTTTAATGGAACCAAACAAGGTCAATAGACTAAATGTTAAAAATGCCAGAAAATTACATTTTTATTTTCTTGTGCAGGCTTATTAATTTCTTATATGTTTTTGTCAATATATGTACCATATCGATATTTTAAATATTTTTACTTTCACTGCTGAGATATTTTCCACTTGACCCTTCCTTGCTGAAACATTTTTACTTTCTCTATTTATAAGTAGAGGAAGTATTGTACTGTGCCCAAAAATTTGATAATATGTTTTTTGAGCGAAAATAAAATTTTTTAGAAAAAGTCTCTGAATGTGTGTGTCTGTCAGCCTGTGTGTTTGTCAGTCTGTGGACAGCATAACTCAAACTTGGTATTTAAGTTTAATGTCTTTCAAGGATGCAACACAAAGATTATGAAGAAAATAGCCCCACCTTAAACTACCCTTTACATGGAAAATTTTGATTTTCTTGAAAATGGCTATAACGATTTTGATTAAAATGTCATATATTTGAGATATTTTTATGACAAATGAAAAGTATATTTTGAATTTTCTGGCTATAGCCTATGTAGTCCTGTTTACTCTGGATGACTTTTGAATAACTGGTAAAGCGTAAGAGACAGGCCAAATCTTACTATAAAAATGTTGATCTTGTCAAAACACAGAATTTATGTCTAAATACATTTTTTTGTAGAGTGAACCATTTCGGAGATATTCCTTGTTATTTGTGTAGGTTTTGGAGAAGTTATACTTCTGTCAAATGGAACATCACTATTCATTTTTTATATGTTAACCGTACAAAGAGAACAGAATCTCAAAGGTTTAAAAGATTTGACTATCCCTCAAAGCCTACTGTATTCCCATACTCTCCTTGTACCTAAAAGAAAATAAACACTGCAAATGTTTATCTTATGAAACATGAAGAAGATAGAGGAATAAGAGTTTGTAAGAATTGTTAGCGCACGAGCAGAGAAAGACATGGTAGTGCAACATATAAGATTTTTTAAATTTTATATTGAAATATATCTCTGGCTTTTGCCATGAGCCATTTTATAAGGGTGCCGATGATCAAGTAGATGAGCGCCCTTAAAGCTAGATCGTCATCATCGTCATCATCAAAGCCATCACATAATGAACACCTTTTGAAAGTTGACTATCGCTTGTAGCAGGGATCGGCGCGCGGGCTGTGTTAGCGTATTGCAGTGGGGAGCGGCGGGCGCACACCGACATTACGTAGCCTGTGGCAAGAGAGCAGTGTTGTGTACCCAACATGGCCGACAGATTTATATTACGATGTACAGTGCAGAAACGGAAGAGTCAAAGCATATAATGTATACCAGGTGGCCCACTCCAGTCGGCTCTCGGGTAAGTAGACAACCCTTCGTGCGTTAAAAGAGTTGCAGAAATCACAGGCGTAAATGCAGTCAGTGGCGTGTGTGAACTTTGTTCTGCTTATGAGAAGCGAAAGCGGCAGAGGAAATGCTTAGGCTTCAACTGGTGTGTGCAGCGCGTGATAATAGAGAGGAGCAGTCTTAGAGTATTTTACATTTCACTTAAAAGACTTTATTTACCAGAGAATAAACTCAGGTTCTTGTATCATGGTGGAACAACACTGTGCACCGCCTTACCTTTATGAACCCGTAAAGGTATATTTCAATTAGTTTGTCCTTGACACTGGATGGGCCTGGGTGTCCCAATACCTTGGCCGCCAAGAACTCCTGATCTAAGTCCACTGGATTATTTCTTTTGGTGACATTCAAGAATATTGCGTTTTAAACAAATCTGTTCAAAGGATCGTTAAAGCATATGCATCTGTCACAGCCGCAGTTCTCGGAAACGTCCATATAGATACAAGGAGACGGTTGAAACATTGTATCAATCAACATGGAATCATTTTAGCACCTGTTCTGTGAATGAAGTCACCATAGCAGTAGTCTTTGATGATAATAATAACAATGAGAATGTTAGAATAATAAGAAACCATAACAATAGCAAACATTAATATTAATGTAATAATGAAAATGATAATATTAAAACTAACTAAAATAAAACTAATAATTATGATACAAATATTAGTGATTAATAATAATAATAATAATAATAATAATAATAATAATAATAATAATAATAATAATAATAATAATAATAATAATAATAATAATAATAATAATAATAATAATAATAATAATAATAATAATAATAATAATAATAATAATAATAATAATAATAATAATAATAGGACTAATAGAAATAATAATGGAGATACTAATGATTATGATAATAATAACAACAAAAATAATTACCATAAAATAATAGAACAAATAAGTGTTATTATAATGATATGTGAAATAGTAGTAATGCTAGACAGTAGGAGCATATACAGGAATGAGCTATTCCCTGTAAAATAGTCTTGCAAGTGAATTTGAAAATATGCTGAGCCAGTTTCTCTCTATTATCACGCGCTGCACACGCCAGTTGAAGCCTGAGCATTTCCTCTGCCACTTTGGCTTCTCATAAGCAGAACAAAGTTCACACACGCCACTGACTGCATTTACGCCTGTGATTTCTGCAACTCTTTTAACGCACGAAGGGTTGTCTATTTACCCGAGGGCCGGCTGGGATGGGTCATGGCTAGATTATGTTTTACGAATGTTTTTATTAGATGTTTAGTCGTACTTCGGTTAATGAAGTAATAAGCTTTGCTTAGTCAGAATATTCTAACTTAATTATATTTATTTAATTTAAGTTCAGTCCAATGAAATAAACATTTCTTAAAGATGCTTTAAACAGTGATAATATTTAAAGTAAAACGTTTTTGTTTGAAATTAAAAAATACAACTTTCAAAATTACATGATTGAACTTGTAATTTGTAGAAGAGTGAGGAGAGAAAGTAATGCGAGTGCCTCACGTCAGATTGTTTTATTTATTACACAGAGGCATCTTCCATAGTGTACAACAGGAGGGGTGATACCGGTTCTGCAGTTAATTCCAGCTAATTTTATATTGAGTAAGTAAATAATGACCACAGCATTACAAAATGACGTAGAAATGAAATATATTGTTGCACTCTGCATCTTGTTGGCTAAAAGAGAAAGATGTAGTGAGTGCATTCAGTTTACAGATAGACCTTTATCATGATTGGTAGCCATACTTAACCGGCTAGTACAGGGCACACCTTTGAAGGGGTTAAAATATAAGGGGAACACTTGTTGAGTGCCCAGGTTAGCGAAAGTATGTGTTTGCGTGGAAACATTTTCAGGGGGCACAAATTAACCCTCGCATTACCAAGGGGTGGTACTTTATACCCACCTTCTGTAATTTTTTAAATTGCCTCTTTTAAATTTTTGATTAAATGCGTGCAGTTCATAGTTATTTCGAATCACTGTTTCTACTACTGAATTGCGTATTTGTTTTAAAAGTTTCATTCTTGGTCTTTTTAGAAATAAATATATGTCAAAGTGGCCATAAAGTATTGCCCCGTTGGTATAATGTGATTCATGTAAAAAGTAGAAGGAATATTAATGTTAAGTATTACCTTTATAAACATAGCAAGTTATAATACCCAATTTTAAAGTAAATTTGTTTTAAAATTGATCAGATATTTTGTTAGTAGTGGTGGTCACAAGTTCCCCTCTAAGTTATCAGATAAGGCTTGGTAATGTTAGGGTTAAAGCTTCAATGGTATTCATTGATTACATAGGAAGACAGCACTTTATAAGAAAAAAGTAAACAGAAGTGTATTTTCACAGTGATATCAATGTTTGTTCCTGCTTAGAGGTAAAAATAACTAAATAAATAATAAATAAATAAAGTAACATTTTTTCCTCTAATTCAAACCATAATTGGTTAGTTTACTTTTACAAATCTATTCCTGATAATAGGAATACGACAAGAATATGGATAAAAATATAACACGATTGTGTTTGCATAGTTTCTAAAAATGAGTACTCAGTTATAACAAAAGTGTAATTTATTTAATCATAGAGATCTTGTTGTCAGAAATGTATTACATAAACCATAATCACTATATACAAACATACGTACATAGGTAATACATATATTCTATTCCAATTTATGTAGAAGATAGACACAAATGACCGCTTACGTAGTGCAGTAGTGGCGCGCCTGCCTTTGGCGCGTGGAACCTGGGTTCGATCCCCGGTGGAGATTTTCCCCCGTTGGAGTTCTGGCACGGGATGCACTCAGCCTCATTAGGTCCCGTAAGGGTCAGTTGAGAAGCTATTTGATAAAGAAGTAGCGACCCCAGGTCACGGAGGCCGCATGTAAGGGCTCGGGAGGCTGACCACGTTCCACGTTCCAGTACTGCACCCCACTCATGACGCCTGTAGTGAGAAGAGGTGGGGGACGCAGCGATCGGGCGGTAAGCCTTCGCCCGCAAAGGACTGTTGCGCTAGGGGGATAGACACAAATTAAAGAAGGCGAGAAAAGCATGTGAATGTAGCATATCACATACTTCTCTTGGCACATATAATACAGAATTATACAGAATTATTATTAATACGTTTTTGTTACAGGCCTTTCAGAGATTAGCGAAGTCTGAAGACAATTTTCCTTGAAGTACTCCAAAGTTTTACGAAGACTAGCCTGTCATATGTAACTTATTTTACTGGAGGCTGTAAAATAAAGCATTTGTAACCAGAAGTGTTGTGCTTTCATACGAACTAGCCGAATCCCCAGCTATTCTCAATGTAATCCTTTAAATAGGAGGTCCCTCCCTTCCGTTTTATCTCCTTCCCTCACTCTCTCCTCGTCTCTTTCCCCCCTCTCTCTCATTTTCTCCTTGCATATCCGTCATTCTGTCCCTGTTTGCTTTCTCTATCAGTTACCTGCAGGTTTGAACTGCTACCCAACCACATCTGCTGCCTCTGTGACCTAAAACCGAGGCCTCATCGTATAAAACACGTAGATAAGACACAGCTTTAGTCCAGAATATACGAGTATGTATGGTTGGTTGTAAATCCTTTATATTCCATACAAGTATGTTGAATTTAATACAAGTTGTCCACACTGTGACTGTCGTGCGACTCAAAGGACGTCGAGCTTAGGTACCTCACACCACTACGCCGCTGGGCAATGCATGGTCAGAACAAAGGCGCCTCTAGAGCGTTTGAGAAGCTGCAATTACCAGCTTTTTCCGAGAAGCTTCAAGAAATGTTGAATTTCCAGAGAAACTATGTACAGTTGAGCACCTTTTATGCCAAGGTTACGATAGACCAGAGTAGTTGTGAGCTACAAAGTCTCGAGTTGTGAATAGTGTTTCAATTTTAAGAGAAATAAGTAATCATAAAAAGTAACTGATAATCTTACAATTGGATGTCAGAGTAATTATAAACAAAAGATCCAAATAATATTTGGCATGTGCCGGCCAGAAATTAAGCTATCCTCATTGATACATTAAAAAAACTGGTAGAACTATGTAAGACTAACGATATAATAATAGAAAACAGAAAATTACAAGGAGTGGATTGTTTTAAATACCTTGGGTCCATAATCAATAACAATGACATGAAGAATGAGATAAGGGAAAGAATTGATCTAGGTAATAGAGCATTCTATGTTAACAAATTTATATTTAGGACTAAGTTAGTGCCCAAGTCAGCAAAACGTTTGTCACAATATATAAGTTACAAACAGATCCGTTTTAGTGACACGATTTAGAATTGGACACACCAAGCTGATATCCAGTGAAGAACCGACAGTAGAGTTACAGCTTGGTTCACAACCCCAGTAACGGTGAGCACAACGACAACGGCAACGGGAAGCAAGGCAGCACTCAATATTCTGGTTCACAACAGCCGGGCAACGAGAACGGCAAGACATGTTTTCTATCAGCTTATCGATAGAAAATGGAGGTCGATATTGCACAATGGGAATTCGTTTGTTTATAACTGACCAATAGTTCTCCAACTTGCCACTTGAGAGAACTCTAGCGGCCGGCTTCAATAACTTCTACAGCAAAAAGTCTTGTACGTGCCATATAAATCTAACATGCCGTTCCCGGGAACGGGAACGAGAAAGTTGAAACTTGGCTAAGGGGCCCGGCTAAGCTTCCCATCAGTTGTGAACACTCGCGTTTGAATATATGCGTATGTAGTTTTAGAAAAAGGTCCGTGTGTGTGTGTGTCTGTCAGTCTGTGGACAGCATAACTCAAAAACGAAATTCGGTTAAAAGCGAAACTTGGTATTTAAGTTTAATGTCTTTCAAGGATGCGACACGAAGATTTTGAACAAAGTAGTCCCACCCTAAACTATCCTTTACATGGACAAATTATCTTATTGCTCATTTCCTTGTAGGTACAAGGGGAATGTGGTAATACATTAGACTTTGTGCGATAGTCAAATCTTTTAAAGCTTTGAGATTATGTTCTCTTTCCACACATAACATATAAAAAAAATGAACAACGTTGATCCATTTCACGAATGTTCTGTTTTCCGAAACACACACATAAGAAGGAATATCTCCAAAATGGTTCACCCTACAAATGCTTTTTTTTGGATTCAGGGGGCCTCAAAACATATATTTCCGGTTAAATCTTGATATCGAATTTTTGGGTGGTATACAATACTTCCCCTACTTACCAGTAGAGAAAGTAAAAATGAGATCTTCAGGGAATTCCTTCAGGAATATACTCAACATTCAATCCCGGATGAGTCAACGCTTATATGCTCCAACCATCTACCATGAGACAGTACAGAAGATAGATGATTATCAAAACAATTTTTCGAAAATTTTGATTTTCTTGAAAATGGCTCTAACGATTTTGATTACAATGTCATATGTTTGAGATATTTTTATGACAAATGAAATGTATATCTTGAATTTTCTGGCTATAGCCCCTGTAGTCGTATTTACTCTGGACGACTTTTGCATAACTGGTAAACCGTTAGAGATAGACCAAATCATACTATACAAAAATGTAGATCTTGCTAAAATACACAATTTATGTCTAAATAAATTTTCTTGTAGGGTGAAGCATTTTGGAGATATTCCTTCTTATGTGTGTGAGTTTCGGAAAACAGAACATTCGTGAAATGGATCATCGTTGTTCATTTTTTTTATATGTTATGTGTGGAAAGAGAACATAATCTCAAAGCTTTAAAAGATTTGACTATCGCACAAAGTCTAATGTATTACCACATTCCCCTTGTACCTACAAGGAAATGAGCAATAAGATAATTTGTACAAATGTTTATCTCAACTAACACGAAGAAGACATATGAATAAGAGTTTGTAAGAATGGTTAGTACAAGAGGAGAAAGTCATGTGAGTGCAACACATTTTTTTTAAACGGGGCTTAACAATTCAGACTTTCATCCTGTCATGCCAGTTTCTAAGCCTTGAATTTTCTGGGAATGTCTTCAGAAGACCTCTTCATTCTGGATGATTTTTGCATAAATGCGACATTAAGAGAGACAAAAGCTTACTAAATACAAAATGTGAACCTCGTTAAAACACACAATTATGTTGAATATTTCCTTTTTTCTTTTGAGTGAACCATTTCCGAGATATTCTTTATTGTTCGTTTGAATTTGCCAAACACTTATACTTTTCTCAAATAGAAATATGCTATTCGTTTTTTCTCTCTCGGCTTGCAAAGAGAACGAAACTTGAAAGGCATCTCATAGCAACCAGCTATTAAAACATTTCACTGTTGTTTAAGCCTATCGTATTCAAATATTCCCCTTGTACCTACAAGAAAATCAGCAGTAGAATACTTTCTGAAAATGCTTGTGTCGATTAAAATGTAGTAGATAGAGAAATAAACATTTATAATAATAGTGTGTATAAGAGTGAGTGTATTTGTGAACAGAGTTTCTCCAAATTGAACTATATTAAAAGTCTGTATCGCGACGATCACTTGGTGTATCTTCTAAGGCTGTGCCAAATATTGATAGACTTCTTAAACGTAAGTAGTCCAAAGAATTCACTAATGAACATAATTATGTTTATCGCATAAGGTTTGAAAATGCGTAGTCCGAGTATAGTGGAAGAGGTAAAGCCACTCTCCTCTCTTTCACGTACGTTGGACATTGCTGCTAAAGAGCAATGGGTTCACTCGCTCAAACGGTGGTTTTGAATTTTGGGTTAGTATTGCTTTGGTTTTGTTTTAATGTATTACATTAAATACACACACACATACATTCACACTGCCAGTCCTACTTTCACACTCTAAGGAGGATGGGGAATAATCGAGACAAAAGTTCACCCTCCAGGCTGGGAATCGAACCCGGAACCTTTTGTACAGCTCTACCGATTGAGCCAGCGAGTACGTCTATTGGACAATGGATGCCATGGAATCTTGTCCATAAATTGCCTACACGCTTTGTAGTGATTCAGATCAAACTGTTATTCGGAAGTGTGAGCTGCAGTGACGTTATCACACCGATTTCTTCTCATTGATTAATAACTCGAAAACTGTGATATCTATAACATCGATGTCATGAATCCATTGCCGCTGTGCACGCTTCTTTAGTAGTCTGTTTTCACCACTTTGGTAGCACTGAATCGATGTGCTTCCACTGGGCAAACTGGCGCTTCAGGATTGAGAAACGACATCCATGTCTCATCCATTGTCACAGTCGCTGGAAAGAAAGTCCCACTCATATCGTCAACAGATGTCAACATTGTCACGCAGGCAGTTCTGTGGTTGTCCGCCAGATTCGTGGTACCCATGTGGAGGACAGTTTCCCATTTTCAGGTCTTTATGCAGGATTGTGTTCACAGATTCTATGAAAATACCAACTTTGGAAATGTGTTCTACATTCATTCGGCGATCCTCCAAAATAACTTTCTTCACTAGCTCGAGCATGTCGTCAGACCGGCTTGTGCGAGCCAGAGATTTTCACAAAACGAATTGCCTAATTCGAACTATGAATTTCAATCGGTGTCACACCACGCAAATACAAAAAACCTGATGTGTTACACTCGCCTGACTTTCTCTATTCTTCTACCAACCATTCTTACAAACTCTTATTCCTATATCTTCTTCGTGTTAGTTGAGATAAACATTTGTACAAATTATCTTACTGCTGATTTTCTTGTAGGTACAAGGGGAATATGGGACAGTGGGCTTTGAGCAACAGTAAAATCTTTTAAAGCTTTGATATTCCGTTCTCTTTGCACGGCTAAGATATAAAAAATGAATAACGGTCTTCCATTTGAGGAAAGTTTGAGTACTGTAAAACTCACACACATAGCAAGGAATATCTTCGAAATGGTTCACTCTACAAAAACAGCTATTCAGACGTAAATTGTGTGTTTTGGCAAGATCTAACTTTTTGCATAGTAAGATTTGGTCTATCTTACGGTTTACCAGTTATGAAAAAGTCGTCAAGTGTAAACAGGACTATGTGGGCTATAGCTAGAAAATTCAAGATATACATTTTATTTGTCATAAAATATCTTAAACATATGATATTGTGATCAAAATCGTTAGAGCGATTTTCAAGAAAATCAAAATGTTCGAAAAATTTTCCATGTGAAGGGTAGTTTAGGGCGGGGGTACTTTTTTCAAAATCTTTGTGTGGTATCCTTGAAAGATATTAAATACCAACTTTGGTTTATAACCGCATTTTCATTTTTGAGTTATGCTGTTCATGGACTCAGGACCTCAAAACATATATCTCCGGTGAAATCTCGACATCGAATTTTTGGATCGAATGCAATTCTTCCCCAACTTACTGTACGAAGTAGAGAAAGTAAAAGTTAATGATTACACACTGTTCTTTTAATGAAAACGTAATTTTAAGTATCGAAAACAGCCTGCGCTTTTTTTTCTTGAAGTTTTCTCTTACCCTGAGATGAGGACTGTAGCATAACTTTGACCTGGGGCTTATTTAAGTACCACTTCACCAATTTCATTCATTCATTGTCCGTTATGACATGTTAATTGGAGGGCGTCGCCAATGCCACTAGAGTTCTGTTTGGTGGTGTTGCCTCTGTAACACACGCATGGGCACGAGAGGAAAGGTAGCGATTGAACTTGCCTTACCAAGCCCATCTTCTCTTGCTGACTGACAAAGACTGTTTCGATACAACACGTGCAGTGATGGTTTGGTTCCATCTGCGTGGTAATAATAATTTCTACTCTGCTATTAACTATTTTGTTTATGTTAAATATATTTTCTTACAATAATTATTACAGCCAGTTACTGTGATTACGGAAATTACATTATCTTCAAGGTTATAACTTTTCTTTATCTTATGCATGTAATGTTCTTACGCTGTCTTATGATTAACATATCGAATTGTTTGTTTCACAATAAATAAAGTAGTAAAGTTTCATAGCTTTTTGTGTGGTTTCTGTGGCACCACTTCCACAGTAGCCTTCCTTACCCTTGTGTTCATATGTGCGCCGAATTTGTTTGAACACAGGAAATGTGTGGGAACCTAAAATAAGCATACTTCTGTCTCAAGTGTAATGTTTAGACAACGCTAAGCACCAAGTGATAAGTACTGTCTTAAGTAGTAATTTGTGTTCTCATTTGTTTCTGGTATATTATGCAACGAGAGAGGGAGAACAGAAAAATAGGGGGAAAAAACCACATGCGCCAAGGTCGGGAACGAGAATCGAACCCACTGCCTCTCTAATATGGACCACAGACTAGTAAAGGGTTAAATACACTACATTTGGTATACAGGAATTCTGTCACAGGAAATCTATGTTACCAATGAAAGTATATGGGATATAAATCACAAAATTAAATGAAATCATTTCAGTTGTTCAAATGTTTTATTTGTCACATCAAACGGTACAGTAGTTTCAGCTTACAAATATTCATTAACAAAGGTTAAAAGGTGTGTGCACATTTGAACTAGTTCTCGCATCGACGATAGAGGGCACTGCTTTCCTCTTCAAGCGGCTGTAACAAGAAAAACAGTAGTAACAACGACAGCTGGAATTAATATGGGTAGAAGTCCTTAAATATCTAGTTAAATTTACATTATATTCCCATTTTCACTTTTTCAATTGTCTACGTGTGGTAGGAAGAGGAAATATCGTATTCCATCCAGAGGAATTGTTTGCCCAGATTTCAAGGGAGATATACTCTTGAAGAAGTCTCAAATGAAAATTTGGATAAATACAAAGTTTGGTATCTAAGTTAAACATATTAAACAGTTGCATAAAGATTTAGAATCAAGTTGCAGCACCCCTATCTATCCTTTACATTAAATTTTTTTTCGAAAGTTCTGAGTTTGTGAAGTACGACTCTAAAGACGATGTAACGTCGAAACGTCGATGGCTCATCACTACACCTGGCTCGAAGCCCAAGAACATCTTGAATAGACTATTAACATTTTGATTAAAACAGTATGTATGTATTTAAAGATATTTTCTCGAGAAATTAAATGTATGTGTCGAATTTACCGCGAATATCTCCGAAGTCGTCTTCACTTTGAATTACTTTTGGATAGCTAATAAACCATAGGAGAAAGACAAAATATTACTACGCAAAAAATGTTGTTTGTTAGCTAATGCTGGATTTCTGACAATGAAGTCATTAATCCTCTTGCTCTCCAATATTTTTCACTGATGGATGGGAAGGGCACTAGAAGTGGCTGGGCATATTTGAAGGTGGTCTCGATCCATTTCCTCTTGCAGTTCACATAGAGGACAGAGTGGTGAAGAATATATCCCAACTCTACTACTACGCAAAAATTAGATCTTTTTAAAACTCAATATAAGTCAAATAACTTTTATAACGTTTCCTTGTTATTCGAGTTTTCAAAAACACATACTTCTCTCATAAGAGAAGCCTTCTATTTATTTCTTGGTCATGTAAAGAGAACGGAATTTCAAAGCCAGCACATAGCGATTAGCTCTTAAAATTTACTAGCACTTAATCCTACTGTATTTTATTATTCCCATTTTTCCTATAAGGACATACGCAGTTAAACTATTTCTGCAAATGTTTATCCCTATTAATGAAATAATAAGCTTTTTAGGAATAGTTTGTTAAAAGTGAGTGGAAAAAAGATTATGTGAAGGTGACATCGGACTTTTCAAGAATATTCTCAACAGTGTTTATTATTTCGGATGGCCGTAACACTTTTAAAATCTCGCCCAATACAAAAACGAGCTTTCTTGCAGATTCATTTACTTTCACTTCCAATAAATTCAGATCTATCAGAAGCATCGTGGTATTCATGAAAATACACCAACAGTTATTGCTTTACAAAGTAATTAGTAGTTTTATAAGTAACAATTGATTTTTACAAGAAATAAAGTTTAACTCTAGAAACTGGAACCTCTGATCAGTTCTCTATTTTACTATAATAAATCCATAGCATTCATTCATCAAATTTCTTCAGTTATACGTATTCATCTCAGGCGTGCATATAATTTTAATTTTAGCACTTTGTATCATATATACGAAAAACCTGATCATCATCAACGCGTTTGGTGAAATTAACAGGGACTTCTAAAGTAAGAACAAATTAGAAACTAAAAACTTCACTTTTCTTAGTAATGTTGCAAGTTATTTTTTCAAACACTGACTCGAGTTTCGAGTTGACTCCAACTCATTCTCTAAGCTATACATAAGCTATTGAACTAACTTTATGAGTTGCTATATATGAGTATACAGTGTTTGTAGTGTTCAGTCAAATTGTTACTACTATTATTATACCCTGCTGTATTTGAGAAGCTCGTTATAACACGATATTATACACATACACGTATCACTCAGTCAGTACAAAGTCTTCTTAAACACTTCAATTTTAAGCTGAACGCACGCCATGTACCCTAACAGAATACAGCCAAGACAGAATACTCTACATCAGTCTGCCACGCTCACAAGTGGCTGTATCTGGCGCGTGTATTTGTTCGAGAAGAGGTTGAAGAGACTATTTTTATTACACCATTATCGTCCAGTTATTTGAAAACCGCTCCAATAAGGACGAAATTTTTAAAAAATGAAAACGGCATCTTTGACTTCCGGTCGGGACGTTCGACCGCATCCCACACATTTATTTAGAAACTGGTCGAAAACTTACAACATCTAGCTACAGCTACATAGTCACCCTCTAGATGTGGACATTTTTCATAACGTGGTAACAACTTTCCAATTCCCTCGTCATAGAAGGCACTTCGGTATACAGAGTTGACTTTGAAATTTTGGGAAACTAATTACTCAGCACAGAAATTCCTGAAGTGATGATATTGTCCAAGAACCTGTTCCACTCTGTTAGCAACATCATCAGTTGACATTCGCTTTCTTCCCTTGCCTTTTACGTCATCTGTTTCAAAGTTCCTGCATCATTGCGAACTTTACTGTCACTCACTGAACACATCACTCATTGGTGGGTAAATTTCAGCTGCTTTGCGAACCTCCGCATAAAGAGCTGGATTGCAACATGCACTCTACATTTGGAAATTAAATTAAATTATTTTGTTGTTTAACGACGCTGTCAATTGCCAGGATCACATCAGCGTCGCCGGTGTGCCGGAGTTTTGTCCCGCAGGAGTTCTTTTACATGCCAGTAAATCTACTGACATGGAGCTGTCGTTTTTAAGCACACTTAAAAACCATCGGCCTGGGCCGGGTTTGAACCCGCGACCTTGGGAACAGTAGGCCAGCGTCTAACCAACTGAGCCACCCAGACCGACTCTACATTTGGAGGGAGACTATTGTTCTGGGTGTGTGTAAGTGCTCACTGCCCGCTCAGAACTTACTAGTGTGACACGTGACGTGACGTCATCAACGGGCACACAGGGGATGCTGCGCAACACATCTGGCGGCGCCGTGGCCGAGCGGTTAGCGCGCTCGCCTACCACCTAGGCGGCCCGGGTTCGATCCCAGGGACCCGCATGTGGTATTCGTGGTGGACGAAGCGGCGTCAGGGCGGGTTTTCTCCGGGTACTCCGGTTTCCCCCGCCATCTCATTCCACCGGTGCTCCATCTTCATTCCATGTATCATCAGTGTCACCGCCTGCGGTGCCGTAGTAGTAAAAGGGGGCGTTAAACACTACAAACAACGCAACACATCTGCACAAAGTTTCAACCGGTTTGATTACTCTCTCTACTACATATTGTAAGTAGAGGAAGTATTGTATTGCACCCAAAAAATTCGATGTCGAGATTTAACCGGAAGTATACGTTTTGAAGCCCTGTGAATCCCCCCTCCAAAAAAAATAATTTTTATATAAAGGCCCTGTGTGTGAGTCTGTGGAGAACATAACTCAGAAACGAAAAGTAAGTTAAAAACCAAACTTGCTATTTAAGATTAACATCCCTTAAAGGATGCGACACGCAGACTTTAAAGAAAATTCCTCCATCCTAAACTACCTTTTACATTGAGAATTTTTCGAAAATTTTGATTTTCTCGAAAATTCTTCTAACGATTTTGATTAAAGTGGCATATGTTTAAGGTATTCTTATGACAAATGAAATGCATATTTTGAATTTTCTGGCTATAGCCCATGTAGTCCTGTTTAGTCTGGATGACTTTTGCATAACTGGTAAACCGTAAGAGATAGACCAAATCTTACTGTACAAAAACTGTAGATCTTGCTAAAACACACAATTTATGTCCAAATAAATATTTTTGTAGAGTGAACAGTTTCGGAGATATTCCTTGTTATTTGCGTGAGTTTTGGAGGAATTATACTTCTGTTAAATGGAACATCGCTATTCATCGTTTTATCTGTGCAAAAAGAACAGAATTTGAAAGCTTTAAAATGTTCTACTATCACTCAAAGTCTACTGTATTCCGATATTACCGTTGCACATGCAATAAAACAAGCAATAAGATAATATCTGCAAATGTTTGTCTCAGCTAACACGAAAGAAGATAGTCTGTAAGAATGGTTAGTACAAGAGTAGAGAAAGTCATGTGAGTGCAACACATAAAATTTCCTTTAGTTTTGGTTTCGCAAGCGAGCGGACCTTTAAAAAAGATAGCCCCCGTATTATAAATATGTAGTAGAGAAAATAAAAACATTATTTTGAATAGTGATTAAATCCATGAACGACTCGCGAGCCGAAATTGCTAAATAATGAACAGAGGTTATTTTCCAGATTACTACGAACATGTGTCAGCTTAATAATTGCAAGGAAGTTATTATAACTTGGTTACTTACCCCATTTATTTATAATTGTACGCAGGAACATTTCCTTGGCTGGCCATCAGGGCTGACGTCACTGTGTAACAAATAATCAAATCTCTATTAATATATTATGGACATGGCAGTAAAGTTTCATAAATATATATTCTATGTATAGACTTCACATTCACTGTTTAGATACGAAACAAAATCACACGTGTCATCTAGGTCTGTCTACCATTATAATATAACTCAACGGAGATAGAGAACTGGGGAGAAGGAAGGCACATCACTCCCACAAAATTATAAAAAGTAACTTTAAAACATATTCAAATAACGTAATGTAGACTCAGTTTCTCGGAGTATGTGGTAGAGCTGATTATTTCCTTAACGCAAGCGGAAGAGCCGGCTTGTAGAGCTACCTGATTGAGAAGTGGAAGCAGAGACCGGCGACGCAGCGGCCGGGCGGTAGTCCTTGGCCCAGATAGACACGACGGGCTAAGTTTATAGTACAACTAAACCACGGTTCCAATACCAGTGATTATTCTCGTCTTTTACTGGTCTGGACAGCGTAAGGACATCAAATTGAAATTGACTTTTTTATTGATGAACGCTTTTTAACTGCTGTAGATCTCAGCGTCCCGATCTATGTTGGTCGTGAAAGACGGCTTAATTTTGCTCATAGACCATTTATAAGACTCAAGGATTCTTTTAAATGTCGAAAATATACGACACAGGACCACCGGCTTTACTTCCCTTCTGAAGGAAGCCATGCTAAGGATGTTTGCGCCCAAAAAATCCTTCGCCCTCCACTGGGTGTGAACCCACCACCTCGGAAACCAGAGGCATGTTCCCCTAGACCATGGAGGACCACATCTGCAGATCTGAAGGCCAATGAAGAAGTTCCAGCAGGGCCAATCCATCTGTTTGGTAGCCTGGTGCACCTTATCAGAGTACTACTAACACTCGCCTATCCGCATTTTGTAGCTTTCAACAATGTGCAATGTTGCGCTTGATTATACATCATTGTTACTAGCTGTGACACTGTGGCGGCGACCGCAGTTTAAAGGACGCTCGAGGTTAGCTGCCTCACACCACCATGATGCCAGGGACCGCGCGACCTGGAAATAAGGACAAGAATAGTCGAGCCGTACAAAAACTGATTCCAGATGGTTCGAGAAGCTTTTGACTAGGAGAAGAATTCGACGGCACCTAGCAGAGTTGGGTTGAATTGTGTAGCGGACGGATAGAGTGTGTTGAGCAGTGAATGTTGAAGCAGTTTTAATGAGTGTATCGTCAGACAGTTAATCGTCGCGTCGGAATCGTTCTTTGTGTACATATGTCAAGGTTGTGATAGAACAGAACAACTGTGAGTTGTAAGATTACAACGAATTGTATATTGTGTTAACAATTTAACAATTTAACAATTTGATGGTTCAATTTAAAGGAAATAAGTTGACATTAAAAGTAATTGGACTTTGTATATGTCACAATACTACAACTTTTTAAGTTTTTCCTTCCATTTGTACTATGTTTATACTTCCATATTTTATTAAACACAAGTCACACGTGCTGGAAACCTAAAAGGTCATTTGTAGTAACCTGTGTTACATTCACACACACACACACACACACACACACACACAAACACACACACACACACACACATTTACACTCCCAAGTATTTAGGGATGATGGTGAATAATTCTGGATAAAGAAACATTCACACCCTACAGCAAGGAATGGAACCTGGACCTCTGGATTTGAAGCAGTCTCTGTGAAATTTTGTTTTTTATGGTTTAATAAATGAATGACTTACGTGGTTCAGCCGAGGTGTAAGCGGGGTAAGCCATTAATGGAGATATTCCTCCCAAGGATGCAAATGGATTTAATGATGTCATGGAGGCAAATGGAGATAGTCCTGCCAAAGGTGCATATGGGGATGCAAATGGAGAGAATGGTGACATGTTTGCCACATTAGCCAATGGAGATAGTGGTGACATATTTCCCATCGCTGCCAATGGTGATATGGCTGCCGCATATGGATTATTTGCCAATGGAGACATTGCTGCCACATTATGCAATGAAGATAGTGGTGCCATATTTCCCATTGCTGCCAATGGTGACACTCCTGCTGTATGTGCCATATTTGCCAATGGAGATAGTGGTGCCATGTGTGCCACCGATGCCAATGGAGATGCTGCATGCAGTCCACTATTCAGACTCCCACCAAGATGGAAGCCAAGTGCGCTGCAAGCCTGCAACAGTACACAAATAAACTTTTTAGTTGTTGGACGAGACCTGCGTGACCACTGTCTCCAAGAATTTATACCATGAGTGTAGGACAGGAAAACACTAAATCTCTCACACATATTTTCAATTTAGTTTACGTGATCTTGAGTCACGTCTAGATTAGATTAGATATATGTGGGTTGTTTAAGCCCTTCGGCTTCTGCGAATACCTTGATCTATAAACTCCAGTTTAATTCAATAATTTTAATATAGCCTATAATTTTCTTGGGTGATGTTGAGGCAACTTGTCCTGGGGTTGGAAAAGCAAACTCCAGGTGTCTTATTCTTGGTTGGGAAGCTGCTTTGCACTCGCCCTGCTGTTTCTTTTCCATCTAAACAGAATATACATATGCTCACCTCAGATTTGCCCATCTTGTAAAGATGATCTCTAAGAGGGCAATGTGCAGTAACAAGGCCATTTAAAGTCCTCAACTCCTGTTCAGAGTGTGAGACTTTTTTGCTCTTTGCGCTGTCAGTTCAATGAACTGTTTTGCGTGATTTAGCTTTGGAATTTGTTCCCAATAGCAGCTTGTTTTCCTGTGTTCCCAGGATTTTATCTTTTCTTTAGCAGAGCATTCTGGAACTCCAGAGAACGGTTCTGGGCCAATGCATGGAATATTAGCTCCTTATTTGGCTAGACGATCAGCAATTTCTTTGCCTTCGATTCCTTCATGACCTGGCACCCCATTAAGATAACTTCATTATGTTTTACCAGCTGATTTAATATCTGCATGCAGTCTTCGACAAGCTTTGACTCAATGGTGAAAGCACTGAGAGACTTTAAAGCTGCTTGATTGTCCGATAGGATATACATTGTGGCACCATGCATAACTTTATTGAAATTGTGGGTATAAACTTTTAGAGGATGAACTTCTGCTTCAAATATGGTGGGTCCATTGCCAAGAGCTTTTGCTAGGGCAAAGTCAGGCCATAAGCTCCTATGCCGGTTTTCCCATCCATTTTTGAGCCATCAGTATACCACACCAGTAACTCTTCCAAAATGACATGTTTTTTCATTCCAAATTTGACGTTAAGTTAATAGAACTGGAATGAATTAAGTTGGGCTTGGGGGTTATCCAGTCCCATAATTTAATGAACTCCTTAAATACACGGAAAATTTTCATGTGACCAGTTAGATCACCAGATTAATGCTGTGTTTTCAACAGCCTAAGAACACTTGATAAGGCAACTTTTCCTAGAGCAATATGCAGAGCTGTGATGCCTATTAGGGCTTCCATAGCTACAGTGGGACAGATGCCTGTTGCTCCAGTTATGCTCAAACAAGCTAGCCTTTGAACTTTCTGTAAACAGGCCACTGCTGTTGTTTGCTCTGTTTTAGGCCACCAGACCAAAGATTGAGTGACACCTAACAAGTGTGCTTTCAGTTCTCCAAAATATGATAAGGCTGAGTGTATCCCGTTCCAGAACTCTCAGCATAGAAAAGGTTCAAATTGGCACCGGTGATTAAACCAGGAGCTTTTTACCTACAGATGTGTTCACAGTCCTTACACATTTTCATCTTGATGGAATTTACATTTTTAAAACATATTCTACCCTTAAAACGGCTAGTTTTAAATTAATAAAATAAAGAATTTCCAAAACTAAGTTCCTTTCAAAAATTGATTTCTATTAATTAAAACCTATTACTCACCAGCAGAGGAAGCAAAAACCAACCCATGATGCCCATCATCTTGTCTTGAAGTTATACCTTCTGGAACAGCTGAAGATCAAATGTGATTTTGTGACTTCTGTGTGCTCCTTATATACTGATCGGTGCAGATGCGTTTATCTTTCTGATTACCTCATTAAAATTTGACAAGACCTGTTCTAAGGTATAGCTTCATTAAGTCCAAAAATAGCCTCGTTATTTTGGTTGTACCTTACCATAATTTCCAAACGGTTCTCTTATCAAAATTTTAACAACTCACTATTTTTCCAAGGAATAAGAAACGTTGTATTCCTACGTTTAATGCTTAATACTGTTGCGCTTATCTCCTAAAATTATAGCCACGAGATTGACAGGTACAGCTGCACCAAGTTTGATAAATGCTCGTTATTTTTGTTATTTTTGCATCTCTTCCTTCCGGTTTCTTTCAACAAAATCGGAAAAGCAGAAACTCAACCCGGATACATTGAAACCGAAAGGAATTTAATAGACACGTGTTAAAATATATTTTATAACTTTACACGACTTTTATACTCAAAATAAATGTAAGTATATACCTTATTTATATACACATGTATTATCACCCTCATCATTATCATCATCATCATCATCATCATCATCATCACGGATTTTAGTTTCTCTACCACGAATGTATATAGTAGGTACAGAAGGTATTGCAAACCAATAAAAAATTTGATACTGTAATTTCACTCGAAGTATTCGTTTTGAGGTAATCTGAATGAGACAGAAAACAGTTTTACTTTCTCGACTACGTATATGAAGTAGAAGTATTGTATTCCACCAAAAAATTCAAGGTCGAAATTTCACCGGAAATATATGTTTTGAAGCTCCCTGGATAAAAAAAAAGAATCATTTTCAGAAAAAAAGTTCGTGTGTGTGTGTTTGGTATTTTAGTTTCACATATTTCAAGCATGCTACACGAAGATTTTGTAGAAAATTCCTCCACCTTAAACTATCCTTCACCTGGAAAAGTTTTATAAAACTTTATAATTATCTCGAAAATGGCTCTAACGGTTTTGATTAAAATGCCATGTTTGACATATTTTTATGATAAATGAAATGTATAGGTATTTGCAATTTTCTGGTTATAGCCCATATAATACTTTTTACTCTGTGTGACTTTTGCATAATTCGTAAACCGTAAGAGATAGACCAAATCTTACTGTACGAAACTGTAGATCTCGTTAAAACACACAATTTATGCCAAATAATTGTTTTTTCTGGAGTGAACCATTTCGGAGATATTCCTTGTTATCTGTGTTACTTTTATAATAATGCTTATACGTTCCACAAATGGAAGATGGTTATTCACATTTTATATCTTAGCCGTGCAAAGAGAACGGAATCTCAAAGCTTTAAAACATTTGACTATCGCACAGAGCCTACTGTATTCTAATATTCCCCTTGTACCTACAAGGAAATAAGCAATAAGATAATTTGTACAAATGTTTATCTCAACTAACATGAAGAAGATATAGGAATAAGAGTTTGTAAGAATGGTTAGTATTCTATTCAACAAAATTATAACTGCAGGACCTATAGAATATAAAAGGAAACAAATGAAAACCACACCGCGATATGCAAATGTTATTTAAGCACTGGTAAATGTGAGTTCTATAGATACACTTAAATTAGTATGTTATGCATGTTTTACCTTTGTAGTGGAATGTGGAATATTATTCCGGGGCAACTCAATAGAAGGTAAATAATGAATACTCGTTATGCAAAGTAAGGTAATAAGAATATTTCCAACAGCCACAACAGACGCTCGTGAAAAATTCTGCTAAAAGACTGAAGATATTCTCGATGCTTTGTATGCAATTATTAAAAACAATGAATTTCATGAGATAAACACTAGACACAGGAGCAACATCCATCATTCCAGCTTGTTTCCAAAATCATAAAAGTATTTTATACTCTTCCTAATGATCTTAAGGAAAAAGTTGACAACTTCAATAGTTTTAAAATTCCTGCTAAAGAGTACCTATGCTAAACAATTTTATTCTGTACTATATTACTGGAATGAAAATTTTCCTGATAACGCTTATGTAGCTTTGTAAGTAGTACTTACATGTATATACGTATGTTAACAAATCACAATAGATGTTATGTAAAATTAAAACATGAAACGTGGCTGCGAAAGTCTAGTGTTATGTTAGTCTTATAATTGTAGGAAGTACTTGATTCTGTTTGTGTACATAAAGATAGAACTGTTTTTCATATTGTCTGCATATAATTAGTATATAATGCAACAAAAACAATTGAATCGGTAATTTGAAAAGGGAAACAAGTCCTACAACCATGGATTTTGGAAAACCAAGAAAAACTTCATAGCATCCAAAGTTGGCAAATTAGAAACTTATGTTTCGTAGATAACTTGCAGATCTATACATTATTGATTGTTGGCATCATTCAGGGACCTCAATTTTGCATTTCATTGATTTACTCAACACTTTCTATATTCAGAACTTGTTTCCTTTATAAAATAACTAGATAATGTTATGTGAAGTTTAAGAATGTTTTGAGATTATGTATGTACTTGAAGACTTATGATACAAAATATTGTGGTAATTATCTCTCATGGGGATAATTAATATATCCTAATATATTAATGTTACAACACACACATCATCGAGTTCAATATCAGTTTTGGCCTTGTCGTAATTTTCTGATAGAAGTACAGATGTTCTTCTGGAATGTATTGTAATATTTTCCCAACATTTGCTGTTATCTTATTGTTGATTGGTATAACAACTGCCTCATGTACTTTCCAAGGTGGCAGATCTGGACTAGTGTTCTCTTTTGCTAACTTGAAAGAGTGCTGGGTAGTGCACGTGCCTCCAGGTAACCAAAGTGTTTTCTCTCGTAGGTTAGATGCTATACTTTGAAGACTGAACCAGGATCACAGTGAGAACTACCAGGATGAGCAATGGCTCTGGTTGTCTTCTTGGAATACTTCTGTCACCAGGTTTTGAAGTCCATGATATCTCCAGTGTCTTTTACAGTTGCCATGAAGGCATTTCTAGCTGATAATATTAGATGTGGAGTAAACACTCTATCATAATGAAGGAACAATTATTATAAGTCCAGTAACCTCTTTATTCATTTTTTATTGGGTATGGATGGCTCAGTTGGTTAGACACTGATCTACTGATCCCAAGGTCGCGGGTTCAAATCCGGCCCAGACCGATGGTTTTTAAGTGTGCTTAAAAGCGACAGCTCCATGTCAGTAGATTTACTGGCATGTAAAAGAACTCCTGTGGGACAAAATTCCGGCACACCGGCGACGTTTATGTGATCCTGGCAATTGACAGTGGCGTTAAACAACAAAATAATTTAATCCATTAACTACCATTTATGCCATCTGAGTATAAAAGAGAAACTGGTCCTGGGCTTATTTCTCTTTTAAAGCCATAGGAATCCTTAATCGTCTGTAGGAGTCCTGCTTTATAAAGGACAAGTTTCTGTTTTACATTAACTGATAGCTTGAGGAGCAATAAATAAATTGTATCTTACAATTTATTTTTGCCAAAAATGGACTTCTTTCCCTTTTGAAATCACCGATTCAATTGCTGTCATTATGTTCAAGTTTCACACGACTGTTTACGCTCGACCATTAGTCAAGTTTAAAACATTTATAAAATGTTTTTAATATTCTAACTTCATGTTACTGTCACTGGTGTCAGACATTTTAGTCGTGTATTTGTTATTCGATTGTACATACGAGCAAGAATTTGCTTGGAAAATTAAAAGTATTGGTACTCAACTAACAGTTGTCACATAATTTGCCATTAGATCAAGTTTAGAAAGAAGAGATCCAGTTGGATTGACGAGTTGACCTAAAACATTTGGGCAGATGTTGTTTGGTTTTTGGAGATGAGGGTATAGATTACATAGTTTTTTAAGAATAGATATTGGAAGTAATGTATTATATGGAATAATAAATAATAATAAATTATAGTTTTAAACAACTAAAAAGTACGCTTTTTAACAATTCGAACTAAAGAATAGAAAATCATTTTTAAGTATGCAGAGTTTGTTCTATAGCGAAATAAAGTTCACTGGTTCACTATACTTAAAATAATTATAATGCTTTAAAATAAAAAAATATATATATTAGCAATATTGGTGATTAGTAATGTCGTTATGAACCGGTGCACCTTTTATTAGTGGATACCAGTATCGCTATAAACATGTGCACCTTTACTTGGTTTCTTTTGTAGTGTTTAACGCCCGCTTTTACTACATACGGCACCGCAGGCGGTGACACTGATGATACATGGAATGAAGATAGAGCACTGGTGGAATGAGATGGCGGGGGAAAGCGAAGAACCCGGAAAAAGTCCGCCCCGGCGCCGCTTCGTCCACCACAAATCCCACATGCGGTTGCCTGGGATCGAACCCGGGCCACTTTGGTGAGAAGCGAATGGTCTAACCACTCGGCTACGGCGCAGCCTTTTGCTTAGTGGATTAGCAATGTCTTTATTAATGGGGCACCTTTGATTGATGAATAGCAGTATCTTTATGAACTGGTGCACCTTTGATTGATGGATAGAAGTATCGTTATGAACTGGTGTACCTTTGATTGATGGATAGCAATATAGTTATGAACTGGTGCACCTTTGATTGATGGATAGCATTATCGTTATGAACTGGTGCACCTTTGATTGATGGATAGCAGTATCGTTATGAACTGGTACACCTTTGATTGATGGATAGCAGTATCGTTATGAACTGGTGCACCTTTCATTGATGAATAGTAGTATCGTTATGAACTGGTGCACCTTTGATTGATGAATAGCAGTATCTTTATGAACTGGTGCACCTTTGATTGATGGATAGCAGTATCGTTATGAACTGGTGCACCTTTGATTGTTGAATAGCAGTATCGTTATGAACTGGTACACCTTTGATTGATGGATAGCAGTATCGTTATGAACTGGTACACCTTTGATTCATGGATGGCAGTATCGTTATGAACTGGTGCAGCTTTGGTTGATGGACAGTAGTATCGTTATGAACTGGTGCACCTTTGATTGATGGATAGCAGTATTGTTATGAACTGGTACACCTTTGATTGATGGCAACAGTATCATTATAAGTGGTGCACCTTTGATTGATGGATAGCAGTATCATTATGAACTGGTACACCTTTGATTGATGGATAGCAGTATCGTTATGAACTGGTGCACCTTTGATTGTTGAATAGCAGTATCGTTATGAACTGGTACACCTTTGATTGATGGATAGCAGTATCGTTATGAACTGGTGCACCTTTGGTTGATGGACAGTAGTATCGTTATGAAATGGTGCACCTTTGGTTGATGGACAGTAGTATCGTTATGAACTAGTGCACCTTTGATTCATGGATGGCAGTATCGTTATGAACTGGTGCACCTTTGATTGTTGAATAGCAGTATCGTTATGAACTGGTACACCTTTGATTGATGGATAGCAGTATCGTTATGAACTGGTGCACCTTTGGTTGATGGACAGTAGTATCGTTATGAAATGGTGCACCTTTGGTTGATGGACAGTAGTATCGTTATGAACTAGTGCACCTTTGATTCATGGATGGCAGTATCGTTATGAACTGGTGCACCTTTGATTGTTGAATAGCAGTATCGTTATGAACTGGTACACCTTTGATTGATGGATAGCAGTATCGTTATGAACTGGTGCACCTTTGGTTGATGGACAGTAGTATCGTTATGAACTGGTGCACCTTTGGTTGATGGATAGCAGTATCGTTATGAACTGGTGCACCTTTGGTTGATGGACAGTAGTATCGTTATGAACTAGTGCACCTTTGATTCATGGATGGCAGTATTGTTATGAACTGGTGCACCTTTGATTGATGGATGCAACTAAACTGTACATTTGTTTGACATGTTCATTATTCATGAACCTTTAATGCTACTGGGGAATTCACTGAACACACTCCAATCCAATGTGAAATGTTTATGTTTCTTCCTAGCTTAAATATTACTATATTTATTACACTTGGAATTTTTCAATGGATTTTCAAAGGCATTATATTTATAAGACTGCAGTTATAAAGGTATGGGAATTTAAACCCTATGAAAAAACCCTCATAAGGAATAAGGCGTGTCAAGTTTCGAAGGAGACTGAGTGATTGACACAGTGAGATAGAGCCCTTTAAAAAGTATTCCTTTTTTAATTCCGGGGAGTGAACGTGTATGTTTTCCACTGAAACCTCAGTGCAGAGTTTTTTGAATGGAATTCAATCCCTCTCTGACTACAATAGTTAAGAAAGTATTTTGAAGCGTTATCTGAAGCTGCGGCCAAAAAGGGTTTTAAGAAACTTAATGTGGTTGTATCTGTCAATCAGGTGAATTTTATTTCGGCAGATAATGTTATCTCTATACGCTTGAACGCCAGGCATTACAGGGCCTTGTTCTTTGGAAAAATTCCTTCTTGTTAAATTTTTGGATAATACATTCATTTTTTGCGAAACCTTATCTCAGACCACAACCAAAATAATGAACTGTTATCAGAGTTGATGAAGATGTGCATTCATTACAAGGTATTTTTCTCTTGTTAAGATTTTAATGATTTCCAGAAGGCGATAAGTACAGCTTCCATTGCCAGTATATAAGGAGCAATTATAGTTCAAAAAGTCACATCCGGTCTTCTGCTCCTATAGAAGATCAAGACAAGATGAAGGGCACCATGGGAGTTATTTTGCTTCCTATGCTGGTGAGTGAATTGAATCTAAATTACTCATTATACTTCAAATCAAATGGGACGTCTCAGACGGTGGCGTCTTTGACCCAAGTTCGAAAGGTCGTGGGTTCGATTCCCGTGGCCGACCTTCCTGAATCATGCTGTTTTTTTGGGTTTCCCCTATCGCTGGATGAATAGTGGGAACGATAATTGCATGCCCGGAATTTCCTGTCCTATTCCTCTCGCTTCTCCTTTCATTTCGCCTTTCATCCTGCTCGGCTGTTTAGGGTTCTAAGTGTCGGAGAGAGTTTTGGAAAGCTTGACAGGGAATTTGCTCTCTGTCAACACTCGTGCTCCAGATCTGAGGAGGTTTACGGTAGAGAAGTCATGCATATTAAATATTTGTTTAAAAATAATTTGATAAAAATGAAATTGCAGCTTGTGTTTTATTGAACGATTTTTAATAAGTTGTTGATGTTAATGTGAGATGACCGTAAATGTGCTATTTAGCTTTTATTAATCCTCATTGGAATGAAAGTCTTTACGAGGTTTTATTACTCGCGGCCTAGGATCAGTCTGAGAGCGGTAAGATTCTATTACTGTTGTCACAGGGAGTAGTATGGATTTATTTTATTGATGAAACAATCAATATTGTTGTAATGAATGTTTTGAAGAATTTATTAACACTTAAAATTAATTATCCTTCTCATGAAATAGTTTTACAATTTTCTCACTAACTATGGCGGACTTCTTCGCTAACAAACAAAATGGCTAGGCACAGCCAATGATTGTGAAAATTCAATGTTCTTTTCTAATCTCGCTGTACTTGATTGATCTGTCAATTATTGACGATATAGTTCATTTTTATGAGCAATACAAAATTTCACAATTAGTTATTCACTTTTCGATGTATGATTATTTATCGTCGTTATAATTTGATTAAAATCACTTCTCCTTCGTTATATCACACATGAACAAAAGAACTCAGCCTACAGTACCTATAATTTAACATGGTTATTTCAGGGGTTTTCTGTAGCCTCCATATATTTTACAATCTGAATCATGGCAGAGAGCTCACAAGAATAGTCCCTCAGATCTTAAGAAGCATTTGATACAATAGACCATGACCTATGTAAATTGAGTAAATTTGGAATATGTGGAATGATTTTATAATGGTTTAAAAATTACTCACAATATCAATACTTTTTAGGTCTGCATCAACGGTGTAAAATCTGAGTCTCATATACAATGTGGTGCCCCAGGGATCCATATTGTGACCTATACTGTCCTTAATGTATAAAATAAGCATTTTAATGCAACATGACTATATGCTAGCAACATGCCACTATACTATACTAGAAAAATGAAGCACAAATAAATTGGTGCTCAATAAAACTAAAACATATTACATATGTTTTAAAAGATCCACCTTTGCCATTGTGCAGCATTAACACATAATTCTTAACAATACAATAATGGAAAAACTAAATTATGTCATTTCTTGGTCTATGGTTAAATTGATCTGTTGGAAGAGTAGCATTATAAAATAAAGAGAAAAATTACCTCAATTATTTCCTTCTAGAGGCATGCAGAAGAAAGGTTTCCTCTAGGTCGATGGGGCTAAATCCCCCTCCGAACTTCGCCATAGTCAGAATCATACTATACTTCAAAAGAAGCTTTTTAAAATGCATATCCCTTTAGCGTTCTTTACAGTCATTAGAGTATGTTCTAGATGTAACGATATTTATATTCAGAGTAAATTGATAAATACCTTATATTTGTGTTACAAAGAGAGAAAATGTATTTATGTATGTAGGGTATTCTGAAAATCACGCAGTCTATTTTTATAATTCTTTCAATATTAAAACTCCCAATTCTTTCTGACAGACATGGGGTTACAAAATACTTCTAATTTAGTGTCATAGATTTCTAAATATTAAAAAATGTGCACAAACCGAACAGCTTTATGTATAAAAGAACATGCTTGTGGATAAGTTGAGAATAGTATTAAGTAGAAAAATCTGATGTGTGGACTCAGATGACTCTCTACTCTTGTTAGAGATATCCTTACAAACGCTTATTCATGTTAATCGGTATGAATTTTCTTAATGAGACTAGCATTTATCCTTACCCCATGGAGGGTAAGTGAGAAGAGGTAGTCATATGAGTGCAAAATATCAGATTGTTTTGTAATACAGTGGAAACATTTGATGGTGTATTGTTGCAGGTTCTCAGTGCAATGGGCTATCCCCTAGATGCAAACCTATATGCTGCACTGCAGGGGGCATCAGTCTCACCATTATCTCCATTGGCTTCGAGAGCACCATTGTCCCCATTGGCTTCGGTGGCGAATATGGCACCCATGGCTTACACCGCAGCAGCAGCAAATCCATTAAAGTCCATCTCCCCACTAAATTCACTGTCATCGATCGCAGCACTGCCATTTGGATCGGCCCAATCAAATTATTTTGGAATGCAATCTCCATATGATCTCTCTGTGCCATACGGACCCCAAGTAATGCCATTCATGTCAACACCCTCCACGTTTATGTCTGGACTAATGCAACCACCCTCTCCGTTTATGTCTGGATACATGCAACCACCCTCTCCGTTTATGTCTGGATACATGCAACCACCCTCTCCATTTATGTCTGGATACATGCAACCACCCTCTCCATTTATGTCTGGATACATGCAACCACCTTCTTCGTTTATGTCTGGATACATGCAACCACCTTCTCCGTTTATGTCTGGATACATGTCGCAGTATGCTTCGCCACAGGTAATTATAGTTATACTTATTTATATTCCGTTGACCGCGGCCTTAGAAGGGAACCTGGTGTAAACAAAAAGGCCCGTGAAATACTGGTCCGAAAATTATATTATTGAGCGGAGCTTCTGCTCTTTCTCAAGATTTATGCTTCTGGCCTTAATAGAGTTAATTTTATAGATTACTGCCTCCCACCCAGTTGAAGTATTTGCTGCAAAATCAACAACGCAAAACAGTATTGCATTCATCTCAGTAAGGCACACAATCTTAATCCAACAACTCAAAGTAAATGTTGGAACGCACACACATTGCGATTAACACAGAGTGCATAGACGTGCTCTATTCTGCCGTACTCTTGCAATGACATCAGCCATTTCTCTGGTTTAAAAGTTCGTCGGTCTAATTTTGATTAGTAAAGCTGTGATTAACTGTAAACATTGAGATGTTTGTGTTTTTTTAAAGTGTCCTGTGGTTATTTCTTGGATTAAGAAACACACAGGCTTTGATCATGATCAACCAGACCGCAGTGCATACATAGCGCCAGTGTTTGACAATACATTATTATTTTACATTTGTTGTGCTGCAACTATGACCAAAACGCACTTTACCACTAGTTGGCGGTTCGTTGTACAACAAAATTCATTTTCTTTGACAGTGATAACAGTTTTCCAGTGTTGAGCTTTTCTACGCGACTGGAGTTGCCAAATTTTACGATTGCGCCGTTAAACTCAGACGTTAAATTAATAATGTCTTTAATGGCCAAATCGGATACTTCTCACAAAATTTTATGAACACATTTAATACAACAGTTGCTTACCACTTTTCAAACTTTTCCATTTTGGGATGTTTCAGACACAACTTTCTTTTTATTTGAACATCCTTTATCCGGTTAGGTTATATCTAGATCGCGGAGCCGTTTGCAGTCACACGCGATAGAGGTTAACTGGGCAAGTAGAATGAATGACGTAACCGGTACCGCGCAGCCTCGTATATATGAAATGGGTGAAATGATGCTCAAATAAGCCCGGACTCCATAAAGATAACAGTTACCCAACATCTATCTTTCAAGACAAGGGAAAACCCCTAATCGGGATTCGAACTTAGGATCTCTTGAATTCGAAAAATTTTCCATGTAAGGGGTAGTTTACTGTGAACCTATTTTCTTGAATATCTTCGTGTCGCATCCTTGAAAGACATTAAACTTAAATACCAAATTTGATTTTTAACCGACTTTTCGTTTTTGAGTTATGCTGTCCAAAGCCTGACACACAAACACACACACACATGGATCTTTTTCCTAAAAATGCTATTTTCATTTAGGGGGTCGTGGAATACTTACGTAGTAGAGAGGGTAAAAATATAGAAAGTTCAAAATACAGTCTCGAGGTCTCTTAAGGCAACGTTTTAAATTATTTTCTTGTGGTAGTTGCGTATCCGGTAGCAATATTTCAGTACTTTTTCCATCACTAACCTTTTGACATTGACTTTCCCCGATCTCGGAGGCCAGTTATGTCTAGATGTAGGTACTTGAGTGTCGTTTGTCTTCTGCACCACAGGTAATGCCATTTATGTCGTCACCCGGCTTGCCATTCATGTCTGGATATGCGTCTCAGGTACCCGCTCCTTTCGGAACAGTGATATTGCAGTGTTCTGCGTTATCGCCAGGGTCGCCGTTAACGCCTGCTCCGTATCCTCCTGTATCTTACCCGGGATCGGACATAGCTCTGATGTCTCCTCTAATGGCCTACACCTCGGAGGATCCACGTAAGTAATCCACAGCAATAAATAATAATAATAATAATAATAATAATAATAATAATAATAATAATAATAATAATAATAATAATAATAATAATAATAATAATAATAATAATAATAATAATAATAATAATAATAATAATAATAATAATAATAATAATAATAATAATAATAATAATAATAATAATAATAATAATAATAATAATAATAATAATAATAATAATAATAATAATAATAAATTGCATTGAAATAGGTGATTCATTCTATCAACTACTCCATCATCACCTTTCCTTTCATTCTCTGTGCGGACATTTCACATCATCCACTTCTACATTCCCGCACCAGTGTCGGGCTTATCACCCATCCTCTCTGATTTAGAATTTCTCTGCTCCTCGACTGGTGTCTGACCAAAGGCGTTCCAGTCCTGGGTTGTGTTAGAAATCTAGAAGATTATAAGTGCTAGACTAATGTCACAAACGTGCTTATCTGTTATATAGACTGTTAGAGGTATAAGTGTAGATATTTTGAAAAATGGCGTGTATTCACTTCGGTGTGTTATTTGAGAACTTAGATTACCAAGAGAGAGGGGTTGGTATTCTGTGACCACCACTGAAACAAAATGTATGAGCAATTTTTAAAAGAAATTTATTTTAAAATTGGATATTATATCTTCTCATGTTTATAAAGGTAATATTTAACATTGTTTAACTATTTTTTCTTCTTTATCACCACCTCGACATTTCATTGTTTTTTCTAAAGAGACCAACAATGGAAACTTCGAAACAATTACGCAATTCAGTAGTAGAAGTAGTGATTGAGAATAAGTATTTACTGCATGCATTTAATTAAACATCTGATGTGTTAGACTCACATGACTTTCTCTACTCTTGTACTAACCATTCTTACAAACTCTTATTCCTATATCTTCTTCGTGTTAGTTGAGATAAACATTTGTACAAATTATCTTGTTTCCTTATAGGTGCAAGGGGAATATAGGAATACAGTAGGCTTTGAGCGATGGTCACAACTATTAAAGCTTTCAAATTCCGTTCTGTTGGCACGGCTAACATATAAAAAATGAATAATGATGTTCCATTTGACTAAAGTTTGTTTTCCAAATCTCACACAAATAACAAACAATATCTCTGAAACGGTTCTCTCTATAAAAAGATTTACTCAATCATGAATTGTTTTAGCAAGATCTACATTTTTTGTATACTAAGATCTCATACGGTTTACGAGTTATGCAAAAGTCATCAGAGTAAATACGACTACATGGGCTATAGCCAAAAAATTAAAAATTCACATTTCGTTTATCATAAAAATATCTCAAACATATGGCATTTTAATTAAAATCGTTAGAGCCATTTGAGAGAAAATCAAAAAGTATTCTCCTAGGATTTGTTTTACTCTAGTATATAATACTAACAGTGTTTGTTTATTCCACAGTGGCAACGAACTTGGTAATGAATCAGAAACTCGTCCCTGCTATATCAGCAACTACATACGCTCATGTCTAAATGGGGTGAGTAAATAATTGTCATTCACTTCCTTGCACTTATAACCAGGTCTGTATTCTTAGATATACCTCTATAGTTATGTTTTGCTCCTTATGTATTGAACACTGCTTCAGGACATTTGATATTCCTTTCTATATCCACTCTTGTATAGAAAGCGAATTTAGTAAAATGCAACGGTATCATGAATAACAATGCCTTCGCAACTTCCCCTTCCTTTCCCTGACTTTACCCCTCTCCAGTGACTGAGCAGAATTGAAACTACTTTCTAGACTTAGTTATAAGCAATGACACGTTAAGTTTTGATTATTTCTGATGGCTCAGTAAATCGTCACTCAACTGTTGCTTGATTCACACCATATCGGTACATCAGAAACTACACGTGGCCTGATTATTGGCCTATGGCAAGCAGGTGCAAACAGTTCGACAAATTTCACAAACTGCAAATTCACAGAAATGTAATTCAATGTTAACACCACCCAAGAGAGGCAGTTTATGCCATACGTATTAGAAGAAAACCTTTCTTTCGAAAGCAAAAATATAGGGGGAATTTGCAGAAGGATTAAGCGTTTTCCTATTTTGCAATATAATATTTCATTATGTTTAGTATTAAAGATTAGAACAAGATACTTTTAAACCAGATAAATGACTGGTGTCTTTGCGATAGTACGGCAGAATAGGGCACGTCGATGCACTCTTTGTGTTAATCGCAATGGGCGTGCGTTCCAACATTTACTTTGAATAGTAAATCTGTGATTAACCGTAAACAATGAGCTGTTTGTGTTTTGTTTATGTGTTCTGTGTTTGTTCCTTGGATTAAGATTGTGTGCCTTACCAAGATAAATGCAATACTAATTTGCATTGTTGATTTTGCCGTAGATACTTAAACTGGGTGGAAGGCAGTAATCTATGACATTAACTCGTCTAGCGCTTAAACGAAACGCCGCAGCAAAAAACTTTCCTTAATAAAAAGTGTTTAAAACAATGTTATCTATCAGCTCCTAAAGTTTGTCGATCTAATTTTGGGACATCCTGTATATGCTTTAAAATTTGTTTTGTAAGTCTATTACTACCCATAATCATTAAATGACCGAACCATCTTATTCTTCTTTTCCTGATTGTATCTGAAGTCTTCTTTCATTCTTTACTTTTATATAGGTCTTAAGTTTTCCTGAGTTTAAACTCTCATTTTTGAGTTTGAATTGTACCCAAGATTTTTCTTAAAATTTCTTTCCTTCTTTTCTAATACTTCTGTTTCTCCTGTTTTAAAGCAAAACATACACTCTGTAGCATATAAACATTCTGGTTTGATTACTTGTTAGCGTCCGATTTTGCTTTTATTTGAAATGTTTTTCTTGTTGCAGATATCCTTAGTTATCTGAGGTTATTTCCTTCCTTATCCAATCCATTAGTTTGAATTATTTCACCAAGAATTATTATTATTATTATTATTATTATTATTATTATTATTATTATTATTATTATTATTATTATTATTATTATTATTATTATTATTATTATTATTGTTGTTGTTGTTGTTGTTGTTGTTGTTATTATTATTATTATTATTATTATTATTATTATTATTATTATTATTATTATTATTATTATTATTATTATTATTATTATTACTATTTCTTTTGTTTCAGCTAGTGTAAATTATTAGTGCCCACTACGTCCAAGTATGAAGATTAACCTTTATGCACGACAATTGTTACCTTGAACTTTTGGAATTGTTGGTGTAGAAAAATAAAACATGAAATATAATATAATTTTATTAATTTATTCATCTAACGCATACTGTCATTGAAGATTTAAACTTCATTAGAGATCAAGTCATTGTAAAATAAATCTAACGAACCTGACTTCGAAACTGAGACATAAAAATGTGTAAATTCAATAAAACGAACAATTCCTTCGAAAGCTGTGTGTCTATGTAGAATAAATATGTGACGTGTTGCATTCAAATGATTTTCCCTACTCCCCTACAAACATTCCTAGAGATGCTTATTCTGCTATCTACTGCATGTTAGTCGAGATAAACATTTGTATAAACTGTTTTATTACCTATCTCCTTGTCGGTGTAACTGGAAAAAATAGCTTTTAAACGATAGTGAACGTGTTATAAAGTTACAGCTTTGTAATTCCATGCTCTTTGCATATCCAGAAGATAAAAAAAAAAGAGTTACCACTAGAGAAATATGCAGAGGTCCCGGTTTCAATTCCCGGCTGGAAGGTGTGAATTCTTTTTAGCCAGGGTTATTCATCATTCTCCCAAGAATATGGAAGTAGGAATGAGAGTGTGAATGTGTTTATGTGTGTGCGTGAATGTGTGAATTTAATTAAACAACCAAAAGTAAATCAACACAAAATAATTGCAGCAAGCGAATGAATAACGTTGTTGTTGAGTAATTGCTCGAGAAGTGAAACGCCGCTAATATGCCCTAGATGTTAAAGACGGCATATAAATGGGACATTGAAAAGGGTCTAAGTACTAGAAAAGTAAAACAAAAATAGCAAGGAATACCTCGGAAACGGTTAACACCACACAAATATTGTGATGCCGGCTGACCACAGCGGCGCACATCAAAGGAAGCTCGGGGCTGGGCTCCCCCACACCACTGGCTGTACGTGTATCAAGTTCAGTCTGTCTCGCGCGACTGTTTGTGAACACGTGACAATCATCAGAGCGGAAATACAGTGGATTTTCTATATTATTCGGGCGAATTTGTGGAAGTTCCAGAACGGTCCGTGTTACGTCATCCTCGCTATGTAAGGAGGCGAAGGCAGCGAGAGTGAGTAGTCAGTTTTTAGTTTCAGTGTTTGTGTATGTCAGCTGCGTGTACGATCGCATTGAAAGGAAGGTAGCGAAGCAGTCAATGAGTGTCGAGTGATTGTATCGTCAAAGAAAGACAGAGAATGTGAAGAAAGACAGAAAGGAATGAGTCAAGCTTACTAGAAGAAAACAGTTGTGAGTTGTGATATCATGAAAGACTGTAGACTGTCAGTAAACAGAGCTGGTTATTGTGCATTCAGTAAGAGGAAAATAAAGTGAGAAAAAGTAACTGCACTGGATTTTTGTCGTTTTTTGGCAATGTGCATTTGAGATAGTACGTCGTTTGACGAGATGTAAATTTTTTATGGAGTAACATTTTGTCTATCTCTTACGGTTTACCAAAGTCGTTTAATTTAGTTTTATTTTCTATATTGTCTGGTATAATCATTGTCTTCTGAATTATGAAGCGCTGGCCAATTCACTGAATTAACAAGGGTCAATGGTTTGCAATAGGAAAGTATTGAGAAACCTCTGAAGCATAACAAAGAAACCAATACAAGGCACACAAAAGAGGAAACATATAAAGTTATAAATTAATTGTTCTTTCACTTTAGCCGTGTGTTGGACAAGGTTGGAAAGGGTAATACCAGACTAGGAAATTAAATGCAGGAATTTAAACCACGGATCTTCCCACCTCCATCCAGTTGTTCTAATCCCAGGCCAAGGCATTCCAGTTCCTGGTTCTTCAAGTTTAGTACACTTGGATGTAGCCCACGAAACACCGGGCATTGACAACGTAAACAAAGCTGTCGCTTATGCGCACTCAAACTAATGACATATAGTCGAGCACAAAATAAGGATACACCTATAGAGCCCGCCCCTGTAGCGTTATGGTTAGCGTTCAAAAGGTCGCAAGTTCCAATCTCGTTCAGGGTAAGTTAATCGGATAAGGTTTTTTCCTATGTTTTCCCTTATCCTGAGAAGATGAATGTCGGGTAACTTAAAGCTCTATGGACCTCGGGCTCATTTGAGCCTCATTTCTGCCATTTCAGTCATTCACCGTCCGATATGACATTACATTGCAGGACATTAACCCCCCCCCCCAAAAAAAAAAAAAATACACCTATAGATGAACAATTAGTTTGAAATTATACGTAGGGTCAGAATGAGATGCAATTGAGATATGTACAGGAGACAATATAATAAAAATTTGAATCATATGTGTCAGATTGAATTGTTTATACCACTCAAAAGTGTATAAATAAATAAACAAGCCTGTAAGATCCCTGTGGGGCAAGGGCCTCCTACCATGTATGGTAGGGTTAGCTCAATGGTACTCCAGAATGAACTAGTCTGAGTTAAATCCTCGTACCTTGGACAGTCTTGTTTTTGTACCCTTTTTACTGCCCCTACTTGTTGATTGCATTATTGTGATTGTGTCTATCTTCCCTTTGTACTGTTATTGTGACCCCAACACACTTTTCGTTCCACCCTTTTCCACTGCACTATCTATCCTATGATTTTATCCTCTCCCACATTTCTTTTCATTTTACTCTGTCTCTCGCCATTCTCGGCCACTGCACACCCATCACTGCACTGCGACCACCTCTGCCTTGGGTGTCCTCTGTTACTTTTCCTTAGTCTTGGGTCCCATACCGTTTTCAAATAGACCCACCTATCCTGGTACATTCTGGCCACGTGGCCTCTCCAACTCCATTTCGTTCTCCTAGCATTGGTGGTCGCGTCCTCTATTCCACTCCTCCGTCTTAGCTCCTCGTTCATTATTCTGTCCCTTCAGTAGCCTTCTTTTCATTTTTCTCTGGCTCACTTGTGTCGTCTGCATCTGTGCTTTGGTGAATGTCCAGGTTTGTCTTCCTTATACACAAATGTATACATAAACATCATCATTTTGTAACCTGATGCTCTGTATGACCATACAGATTTTCAGTATCTCATAACACACCTTTTATTTAATGTTTTCTCCATTCATAGAGAAATACATTGAATCTAACTATCGCTATTATACACCTGAATTTATAACTATAGTCCTGCACTTGAGACATACTTAAATATTTATTTCAATTGCAAATTAATTCTGGGTTAATTCTCCTCTACTGCACGTACTGTGCTATCCATCCTGAAGCGGCTGTGCGTAACGCAGCCAGTGCCTGAGCTTGTCCCAATGTCAGTGTGATCGTAACCTGCAGTGCTCTTGGGGGACCGGAAAGGTACTGAAATGCTTCGCCCTAATAATCACTGAGCTATCATGGCAATATGCCAGCACACATTAAATTCTCCAATTGACGCGTATTTTTTCCTGATAAACCACAAGGATATCTCAAACTCATATGATGTGAATACCCTAATGGTGACATAGAGTGCTGTAAGTACTTTAAATCCCAGGCTTCATAGTTCACCTCAAGTTGGTGAAGTATGAACTAACTACTTCAGCTGACATGAACGACGACGCACCGGGGAAACCCTGAGAAGTTCTCCAGATCCTGCAACAAAGTATCACAGATACAAGTGATGACTGGCAACGGGTAGAGTGACCATTAGCATCGTAGTCGTACGAGTATCCTATCCAAACGTGGTGCTCACACAACATTCGCTACAAATCAGAGGCGAGTCATAAAATGAACAACTAAAGCAAACTTGCGGAATAAAATATACAAATCTGACGTGTTGCACTCACATGATTTTCTCTACTCTTGTACTAACCATTCTTACAAACTCTTATTCCTATATCTTCTTCGTGTTAGTTAAGATAAACATTTGTACAAATTATCTTATTGTTTATTTCCTTGTAGATGCAAGGGGAATATTAGAATACTTTGTACGATAGTCAAATCTTTTAAAGCTTTCAAATTCCTTTCTCTTTGCACGGTTAACATATAAAAAAACGAACAACGATGTTGCGTTTGACGAAAGTTTGTTTTCCAAAACTGACACAAATAACAAGAAATATTTTCGAAATGGTTCATCCTAAAAAAATATTTGGTTTTAAATTCTATTTTAGCAAGGTCTAAATTTCTGTATAGTAAGATTTGGTCTGTCTCTTACGGCTTACCAGTAATGCAAAAGTCATCCAGAGTGAACAGAACTTCGTGGGTTATAGTTAGAAAATTCAAAATACCTATAGGTTTCATTTGCAATAAAAGTATCTCAAACGTATGACATCTTAATCAAAATTGTCAGAGCTGTTTTCGAGAAAATCAGCTTTCGAAAAATGTTCCATGTGAATTTTAATTTAGAGTGGAGCAATTTTCATCAAAATCTTCTGTGTCGCATCCTTGAAAGACACTAAACGACTTATCGTTTTTGGGTTATGCTGCCCACACACGGACGCACACACACACACACACACACACACACACACACACACACACAGACACACACACACATACATACACAAACAAACACACACATGAACCTTTTTCTAATTTTTTTTTTTTTTTTGATTCAGGGACCTCAAATAATATATTTCTGCTGAAATCTCGACATCGAATTTTTGGGCGGAATACAATACTTCCTCTACTTACTATATGTGGTAGAGAAAGTAAAACTAAAGTGACTTCATGTCTTGATAACTCTGTTTTGTACCATCTGTTTTTCCTTTGTTTTCACTGCCTTCAAATGTTATATTCAATTTAATACTGTTGTTCACACGAAAGAATAATAAACATGGCGACGAGAAAATGTTTTAGTGTAATTTCTTTATGTGTACCGACTGATCACGCAACACAAGCAGATAAGAACTAACAAACGTATACAAAGGCAATTATGAATTGACATAATCATGTACCAATAAATTACGACAGCAATATAAAAGTAACCTTCATACAACATTAAACATAATAGGTTCTCAAATAAATTGACAATTCATGTTAGGAAAGGTTAACTCCGATATTGAGTTTGTATTACTTTCTCTCCCAGAATTGAATGGATAAGTCTGGAGGTTATAAATTATTTTACCTTTCGTCAGCTACGTGATGTCTAGTTCTATAGTTCATCGCTAGCGACCTGATTCCATTTGTGCAAATCGATGCCAATTGAAGGAAACTGTGGTATACTTGCAGCAAAATAACTTCACTAGCATCGAAAAAACATGTCAAAGGTTTGTTTTACTTCACTTTCACAGCAAATAAATGTTGGATTCAGTATTTACATTAGAATAAATTAATACTGATTACAAATGTCTAACATTTCCCGTCTTCTTACAACATAAAGCTTTTTTCTTTCACTCGCCATAGCAACGTGATTTTTCACGATCGCAATAAGTGACTATCGCTAACAAACCCTTCACAGTATGCCATTTTCAATTAATTGAACTTGTCGTTTTTAGGTTAATTCTATTAACTATTAACTTATTTTCAATAACAAAGTAACGTGAAATTTTACTTTTCTCCTTGAACATCCGTTTCACTTTCCTGGCTGATGATTTCCTATTCCCTGATGAAATTGCAACTTTTACTTATTAAATTATGCATCGATCTTAACATATTTAAATGATTTAGCCAACTCTCTATCCTTTCTTTATAAAACTATTAATCTTACCAGACAATAATTTCGATATCAATAGCAAATAATAATTGCAAATAATATTGCGTACTAAGAACTGTGATACGTATCAGATTGAGAATGCATTTTGGGAATACGAGGCCCACGTGGCCGGGTTTTCCTAAGCATTCGAGATCTGGTAAGTAACTTACAAGTTGTGATTAACCTATTACTTTTTGCAATACTTGCAAAACCGTAAAAACAATAATAAATCAAAATTGCTTTTCCATATTTTATTGGACATTAAGCAAAAATGAATGCTCAATGAGAACAAATGAGAAGTTACATCTATTTTGTTTCAGGTGGGCGTAAAGCAATATTTCATGTGAAAATCCAGGTTGCACCTGGAGAAATAAAAATAATTGAATCGCTTCTTATTGTTAACATGTCTAATTGCACATTTGATATTCCAATCAATAAATAAATCGTACGTTTTTATATCTTACTAAGGATTCATTAATAACTTATTTTTAGGTTAGTATAATGTTGGTTGTGACGTCATTTCCTATTATGGTTAGTTTCCGAATTGATCTCGTATTATTCTTATTTATTGTTCTGTGCATGATTATTGTTTGTGCATTTGATGAAAGTTTAAATATTGCAAAACTCACACAAATGACAAGGAATATCTCCGAAATGGTTCAGTCCACAAAAAAATTCATTTGGACAGAAATGACCCCCAACCAAGTTTGGAATCGTCCTAAGTATGAACGTATGCATAGAGCGGAAGGCAAGTTGTAAAGAAATCATTCGCCTGTTCAGTTCTATTCTGTTGCCAGACTGTACAGACAACCTATTCAATAATATTCAACTATTACCTTCAACTTTCACACTAGATAACACATTTAACTTAATAGAAAGGATTGAGCAGAGTAAAGAAAATTGGAGACGACATGCTCAGAGGACGAACAAGGACAGGACTAGTCAGACCACTCGGTAAGCGACATAGGAAGACCGGGGAGGAGATGATATTGACTGATGGGGAAAGAGCGGAACCATAGGCCCAAATCTTGAATGATGATGGTGGCGGCGGCGGTGGCGACGGCGGTGGCGGTGGTGGTGGCGGTGGTGGTGGTGGCGGTGGTGGCGGTGGTGGCGGTGGTGGCGGCGGCGGCGGCGGCGGTGGTGGTGGTGGTGGTGGTGGCGGCGTTGGTGGTGGTGGTGGCGGTGGTGGTGGTGGTGGCGGTGGTGGTTGTTTTTTATATGTTAGTCGTGCAAAGAGAACTGAATGTTAAAGCTTTAAAAAAAGTTGACTATCGCTCAAAGCCAACTCTATTCTAATATTCCCCTTGTACCTACAAGGAAATAAGCAATAAGATAATTTGTACAAATGTTTATCTCAACTAACACAAAGAAGATATAGGAATAAGAGTTTGTAAGAATGGTTAGTACAAGAGTAGAGAAAGTCATGTGAGTGCAGCACGTCAGATTTTTATACGACATATTTGAATCTATCTATCCATGTGAATTCTGCATACTCAGACTCCTAACAATGGTTATTTTAATATACTTATATTACATTTCTTTCGTTTCCTATGTATCCAAGTTGAGTTTCTGCTTTTCCAGTTCTAATAACAGAAAGATAGAAGTATGTGTTTCGAAATGTTATTTCATGCTACAGCAAAAATAATGAGCATTTACGAAAGTTACATCTGCCAATCACATGGCTGTAATGTTAGCAGATAAAAGTTACAGTATGAAACATTAAAGGTCAGATTACAAGAGCTTTTTACGCGTTGTAAAAATACGATCTTGTTAAACTTTTGATAAGAGGTCCGTTTTTAAATTATCTCAAAGTACAAGTAAAATAATGAGGATGTTTTTAAATTTAATGAAGCTATACGCTTTCGTCAAATCTTGTTAAAGGCTTAATGAGGTAATCAGAATGATAAGCGCACCTTCAGCTATCAGGATATAAGAAGAGCAGAGATGTGAGTAAATCACAGTTGATCTGCAGCAGTTCCAGAAGATAACCTTCAAGACAAGATGAAGAGCATTATGAGCTGGGTTTTGCTTCCTCTGTTGGTGAGTAATACCTTTTGAATTACTAGAAGTCAATTTTTGAAATGGATCCAATTTTGGCATTTATTTGAATCTATCCATTTTAAGTGTATATTCAAGGATGAAAGTATACAAGGATTGTAAACACCTCTAGAGGTTCTGCTTTTCTGGTTGGATCAGTAGTGCCAAATTGGGATTTATTCCTATGCGACAGTTCCGGAGTGAATTATTCAGCCTCCTGATGTCCTGGAGAACTGAGAAGCTCATATATGTGAGGATAGTTGTTGATAGAGACAGAGGTTGCAGTGGTCAGGCAGCTCTCGTCAAAGAACTGAAAAGTTTACTTGTGTAATGTTGCAGGCTTGCAGTACATTAGGCTTCCATCTTGGTGCAAACCTGCATAGCGCACTGTATGGAGCGTCTCCATTGGCAGCGGCGGCGCACTTGACACAACCGTCTGGGTTGGCAAACATGGCATCACTGTCTTCATCAGCATCACCGGCAAATATGGCACCAATGTCTCCAATAGCAAATATGTCACCATTTTCACCAATGTCAAATAATGCATATTCGGCAGCAATGTCTCCATTGTCAAGGTTGGCAAACATGGGACCAATGTCCCCATTTGGATCCTTCGCAACATTATCTCCATTTTCGTCCATGGGAGCACTATCTCCATTTTCATCTATGACATCATTATCTCCATTTTCGTCCATGGCAGGAGTATCTCCTTTCATGGCTTACCCTGCTTACACTTCACCGGATCCACGTAAGTCATTCAACTGTTATACCACTATCAAGGAAAGTACTAGTGCTCGAACAAACACATTGACACCAAAATCGTGTCAGAGATAATTTAAAGGTCTCTTATTGCACTAGTGATACTCGCTCATCTGTTTTGCAGTCATTCATATTGCTGTGAGTATTTTATTGAAAGTCCCCATTTGCATTTATAGTTAAAATATTTGCATTGTGTGTGGCTTCTACAGTGACATCTAGAGCATGATTGCAGAGTTTTGCAATCATTGAGTGGTACGTAATGGTCCTGTAACCAAACTTTCATACAGATATGCTCGTTCGAGCCCAAGTACTTTCCTTGTAAGTCACACGTATGGGTTTGTATTTATCTTAACTTCCCAGCTAATAGGTGAAGCAGTGAATATAAAATCTATAGAATATATATTTACAAAACTTTTGTGTCATAAGCATTAGAATGTCCAAAAATATTAATAGACATTTTATTATTAATTACGCAGAGACATCAAGCTTGGTGCCCAGCCAAGGCTCTGTTGCTGGATACAGTTATTAATAAATGGGGTAAGTAAGCAAGCTATTATAACTTCGTTGCAATTGTTATACCAGAGATTTGTTCATAGTCATCTGGAAAGTAATTGCGTTTGAGTATTTAAGAATTCCAGTTCAGAGAACTTCTCATTATTCAATATAACATTTTTAGTTTCTCTACTACTATTTACAATACATAGAGGAAGAATTGTATTCTACACAAAAATTCAATATCAAGATTCCACTGGAAATACTAGATTGTATTGAGGCAGCAAAATATGAATAATCACAGAAACATTTTGTTTATCCCAGTTTCTCAAAGTATTCCCCCTGGCAATGTTCAACATTCCATCCTACGGAACCACTTCTGGAAAATAATTATTTTGTTGTTTAGCGGCCAACGTTACTGAAAATACCGGTTTTCGGCCGATCACAGAGGTTAAGCAGCATTGGGCGTGGTCAGTACTTGGATGGGTGACCGCTTGGGAACACCACGTGCCGTTGGTATAACCTTTATCTTGGTTGCCCCGTAGAACACTTGCCTGCTGTGCAAGGGTTCCCGGGCCCCCTCAAGCGTACACGTGACTGCGTTTCATTTAAGCCAAATTTGAAACCGTACAAAATCATACCAGGAAAATGATTCCCTCAGAATTTCTATTGCACTTGAGAAAACGTTCACACTTTGCAGACTCCAAACATAAACTGAGCAAAAATGGCGCAACAATGATCTGCCTGCTACCATTGCATTATCAAGGAGTCAGCTATTTTGACAAGGCAACAATGCTTTCCCCAGGGGTGGCCAATTTTTCGTGTCTCAATACAATAGTGACCCCCATGCATGGTTAGAGAATCATTGTGTGGGGTGGGGGGTGGGTGTGGGGGGCAACATAACTCAAAAATGAAAAGTTGCTTAGACACTAAACTCACTATTTAAGTATTTTTCAAGAATGCGCAACGAAAGTTTTCAAAGAATTTCCCCAGCCCGAACTAGTATTTCCATGAAAAATGTTCGGAAAGTTAAGATTTTCTCAAAAATGGTTCTGATGATTTTCATTAAAATACCATCCATTTAATATATGGGATCGAACCCACAACCTCCCGAATGGAGGTCACGGACGTTACCGCCTGAGCCATCCCGCTCGTTTAGAGTAACCCTACTAGAGCTAGGTCAGTGAAAAGGTGGAAATGAAAAATAAATTAAAAATTAGATAGCTATTTAGGAATGTTTCTATCCAAATTAATTGAGTTACTCTCCTTGTTATTATTATTAATTATGATTATTAATTATATATTTTGTTACAGCCGTTTGAAGAGGAAATCAGCACCATCTGCCTTCCAGCACGAAGATGAATACACTTGAACTAGTTCAAACATGCACATATAATATATTATCCCTTGTTGATCAACATTTGCAAACTGCCAACACTGTAACGTTTGATGTGAGTAATAAAACATTTGAACTAAAAACGTTTATGTTTTAATTTGTTGTTTATATTTCGTATGTCTTCAATGGAGATTTAAACATCACTATGACACGTTTAGCCTTAGACTTCGATGGTTTTGCATATGTAGAGTGCCCCAAAATTAGTTTTTTCGCTGCGGTGCTTCGTTTAAGCCCTAGAGGAGTTAATGTTATAGATTACTTCCTCCCATCCAGTTTAAGTATTTACGGCAAAAGCAACAATGTGAATTAGTATTGCATTTGTCTTAGTGACGTACACACACAATCTTAACTAAAGAAGCAAACACAGAATGCATAAACAAAACACAAATATCTCTCATTGTTTACAGTTAATCACAGCTCTACCATTCAAAATTATACCGACAGACTCTTAAACCAGAAAAATGGCTGGCGTCTTAGCGAGAGTATGACAGAATAGGACACGTCGATGCACTCTGTGTGTTAATCGCAATGGGCGTGCGTTGCAACATTTACTATAAATAGTAAAGCTGTGATTAACTGTAAACAATGAAATATTTGTGTTTTTGTCACGTTTAAAGCTAATGAATGACTCAAAGCACTAACGTTGCCTGAACTATACACTCCGGGAAGTAATTTGTCATCGCTGAAGTGATATAGAGAGCGCCATGGAAATGACAATCACATCCGTCTTTGAACCCCTGGGAATTAACCTGTTCTTAACGGCTGAGAATCGAGACTATTTCCTTTGTAACCACCTTTTTTCTGCTTGTGCAAGTTGCCATCGTTTCTGGGCACTTTCTCCGGTAACGAGATTGTTACTTTTATGTGAAAAGGGCGTGGCAGGATCAGAGGTTATAATTAACAGTCCTGGGAAGTCTACACTGTACAGAACATCAGCTGGAAAGCATCTGTAGCAGGATTTATAATGCCTTTCTTTAAAAAATATGCTTTATTTGTGCAAAATACAATATAAAGTGGTACAAAAGGTTCATAATATCAAAGTAGGTAACTCTCTGGGTAGGTAACTGACAGCACTAACCATGATATCCACCATAGCCGCCTCCATAGCCGCCCCCATGGCCGCCACCATAGCCTCCTCCGAAACCTCCATGACCGCCTCCGAAACTTCCATGACCGCCTCCGAAGCCACCTCCATGTCCGCCTCCGAAGCCACCTCCATGTCCACCTCCGACGGAGTATACTCGAACCGTCTGGTAGCCGCCGCCGCCCCCGCTGTATCCTCCATGGCCGCCGCTGTATCCTCCATGGCCGCCACTGTATCCGCCACCATAACCGCCTCCTGAGTAGCCACGGTAACCGCCTCCGAAGCCACCTCCATGACCGCCTCCCGAATAGCCACGGTAACCGCCTCCGAAGCCACCTCCATGACCACCTCCGGAGTAACCACCTCTGTAACCGCTGTAACCGCCTCCGAAGCCGCCGCCCCCGTGACTGTAACCGCCACCTCCAAAGCCACCATGACCACCACTATATCCTCCACTTAGAATTCCCCGCTTCTCTACTTTCTTCTCGGTCTCCTCAGCATTCTTCTGCTCCTCACACACGGCGAGGACAAACAGACACGCCGTCACCAGGTACTTCTGTAAGACAATCAGGTGTATTATAATATCGGAAATCTGTAATTCACAAGCTAACCCAATGCGATAGCTAACAATATCAGAAGCTAACAATATAATTAATCAACGCTTCAAGTCGCCTGTTGGATATGTAGTGGGAGTAGTAGTAAAAGTTTTTTTTTTTTTTTTTTTTTTTTTTTTTTTTTTTTTTTTTTTTTTAACTATATATAGTAAAGTAGAGGAAGTATTGTATTCCACCCAAAAATTCGATGTCGAGTTTTCACCTGAAATATATATTTTGAAGAACCCTGAACAAACAGTATAATTCAAAAACGAAAACTTGGTTAAAACCAAAATTGGTATTTAAGTTTAATATATTTCAAGGATGCGACACGTAGATTTTGAAGAAAATTTCACCCTAAACTATCCGTTGGAAATTTTTTCAAAAATTTTAATTTTCTCAAAAATGCCTCTAAGGATTTTAATTAAAATGACATATGTATAAGATATTTTTATGACAAACGAAACGTATATTTTGAATTTTCTGGTTATAGTCCTTGTACTCCTGTTTAGTCTGGATGACTTTTGAATAACTGGTAAACCGTAAGAGATAGACCAAGTCTTACTGTACAAAAATGTAGATCTTCCTAAAGCACACCATTTATGTCCAAATATATTTTTTGTGGAGTGAACAATTTCGGAGATATTTTTTGTTATCTGTCCAAATTCTGCAGTACTCGTACTTTTACTTTTCTTAAATGGAAGGTAATTATTCATTCATGTCTCTTGACCATGCAAAGAGAAAGGAATTTCTAAGCCATAACATAGTGACCAGCTTTAAAACACTTGACTCTCACTAGTGTATCTTCATATCTCCCTTCCCCTCCTTTAAGCACCGGTCTGTGCCAGTTTTGAACCCGTGACCTTGAAATCAATAGGTCAGGGGCCAACCACCTGAGTCACCCGGTCCGGTATTTTATTGGACGTTTCGTTTCTGAGATATGCTCTTCACACACACGTCTCTCAAAACATGCATTTTCGGTGAAATCTCGACATTAAAGTTTTAGCTGAAATACAATATTTCCTCTACTGTAAATACGTAGCAGACAAATTAAACAGTATAAAGGTGGAATACCCCGTAGATAAGTAGCTTAAATGGACAACTAACAAGAATTTCAGATTTTCCTTGAGTGTTTGATCGCATCTCTGATAAATATTTCACACTAGTTATATTCTTACATAAGTGGCAACTAGACATGGATAATAGTCTTCATCTAGTCATCAGATGGTTTTTGCAACAGTGAAATATCAGCAGAAACGTTATTCCATGTGCTGTATCTTATATATTTTCTTTTTGCCATCTATTCATCCGTTTAATTATTTGCAATAAGTCAAATTGTTATTTCTTTGTTTGATTACGACCTTAACATACCATCTGGTGCAACAGAGTTCAAATATTTGTTGAATTATTAATAATATTTAATAATAATGCGCAATAGTTTTTCTTTTATTGAATAATATATCTGCTGATGTCAGAATATGTAACAAAGACTTCCCCTACCATGATTGTAATTATAAGTCTTGGACAATTCGAATATTTGCTTGGACCGTTCATATTCGAATTATACAGCTTTCATTGTATGTAGCATTTTAACCTTAACAAAAGTCCATGAATGAGAATGGAGATTCGGGTTGCAATTGTAGTACACAAGGAATAGGCTGGAGATTTCAATGCGCGTATAGCCAACGAACTGTTGAACAATTATAGTGGGACTCCATTCTGTCTAATTGGACCTACAAGTTGGAACTGAAGACGTCCATTGTTGTATTTCTTTGTCCAGCGTTAGAAAACACAATGTGTTATTTAACATAACGCCATCTGGGGGGCAAAGAACCTAGAGATTTGAGCTTTGAGATTTGAAGCGTTGCTACCACCCAGTACCGGCGTGGGAATTTTCTACTACTGGGAGACCTAGTTCAGGGTGCACTCAGCCTCGTTAGGCCTCTGAGGAGCTACTTGATTCAGTAGTAGCGGCCTTTAATTGCGAAAACCGTATATACCACGAGGAGGGACCGGGGTGCTGACAATATCCTTCCCTCCAGTGTTGCACCCCACTTGACGCCTGGAGTGAGCAGAGAGGGGGGGAGGAGGCGCATAGGCCGGGTGATAGTCCTTGGCACGGAAACGATACCGCGGGAACATCTGATGTGTTGCACTCACATGACTTTCTCTACTCTTGTACTAACCATTCTTATAAACACTTATTCCTATATCTTCTTCGTGTTAGTTGAGACAAACATTTGTACAAATTACATAAAAAACTGAATAACGATGTTCCATTTGACTGAAGTAAAAATTCTCCAAAACTCACACAAATAACAAGAAATATCTCCGAAATGGTTCACCCTACAAAAAAATTATTTAGACATAAATAGTGTCTACAGCCAGAAAATTCAAGATACACATTTCATTTGTCATAAACATATCTCAAATATGTCATTTTAATCAAAACCTTTAGACGCATTTTCAAGAAAATAAAAATTTTCGAAAAATTTTCCATGTAAAGGGTAGCTTTGGGTGAAGCAATTTTCTTCAAAATCTTCGTGTAGTATCCTTGAAAGACATTAAACTTAAATACCAACTTTGGTTTTTAACGGACTTGTCGTTTTTGAGTTATGCTGTTCACAGACACACACACGCACGCACGCAAGCGGACTTTTTTCTAAAAATGCTTTTTTGGATCCAGAGAGCTGCAAAACATATTTCCGGTGAAATATCGACATTGAAATTATACGTAGTAGAGAAAGTAAAAAGTGTATTTGAAAGTATAAACCATAAAAAGGAAAACTCGATGTTCCAAATGGTTAATGGTGCGAACTACGATTGAAACTAGTTTGTGTTAAACTTCAGCATTTTCAATACTCACATTTATTTTCAAATTTAAAGTCATATCTATGTATGTTGTAAATAGTTAATGTAAAAAGCAGCTTATTTGTTATAGTTTGAAACTAAACTAAAGCAATTTCAAAGCTTTCAAAGATTTTACTATCGCTTAAAGTCCACTGTATTGCCATATTTCCCTTGTACCTACAAGAAAATCAGATGTAATATAATTTCTGCAAAAGTTTATCTAGAATAACATGAAGAAAATAGACTAATAAGGGTTTGTAAGAATAGTTAGTACAAGAGTAGAGAAAAACATGTGAGTGCAACACATCAGATTTTTAAAGTAATGTTTTAGTTTTCTGTAAGCTTTGTATTTATGGGTCTCAAATCATGTATTTCCTGAAGTTTCTATATAGAATTTTGGTGTGGATTGTAACAGAAGCTAATAAAGTAGGTATACTTTTGTTAACAATGGAGATGTTAGTTAGCTCTGTGTTAAGCGTTGCCTCATTACAGTCTAAGCAGTGTAAATGTGTGGGTACTTACCGCAGATTTCATCGCTGCTGTTGATGTAATCAGAATGATGATAATGCAGCATTAGTTGCACGTTTATATACCAAACAGTTTCCGTCAGTGGGAAACGGTGTGCGTGCATCTGCCCCTCTCTCTCTTAAAACTCTTGGGAAACCAGATTAGGTGCAATAGGCGAAAGTTCACCTCCCTCTACTCAAACTCTTCCTTCAAGATAACAGGTAACAAAGGATCTCTTTGTACAAATCGTGAAGCAATCAACTTGTGTCCATACTGGCAAAATACAACCCAATACTCGACTCCCATGTTTCATCCGTTTGCGCAGCTTCTTTCCAGAGACATGACTACTCCTGGAGTGCTTACAATCACATAGTTTTCCCTACTCGTTCTTCTACAAACTTATTCTATATGTTTTTACTTTCTCTACTACGTATAGAAAGTAGGGGAAGCATTGTGTTCCAAAATTTCGATATAGAGGTGTCACCGGAAATATATGTTTTGAAATTCCTTGAATCAAAAAAAGAAAATCGGCTAATATCATATGACTACCCTTTGCATGGAACTTTTTTAGAAATGTTGATTTTATCAAAAATGGCTGTGCCGATTTTGATCAAAATACCATATATTTAACATATTTTTGCAATACTTGATATGCAAGTTAATCATTGTTAACACATATTTGGTAGTGTAAGCTAAATTTACAATTAATTTATCCATTCCCATGGTAATAAGGCCATTAATACTTGTGGCACCAGTAGCAAACGATACAAACACCCAAGAGAATTATTTATTGATTGAAACATTAAATGCAGAATTGTATATGTTAACATTAAGAAGCGATTCAATTATTTTTATTTCTTCAGTACATCTTTTCAAGCAAAGAATCTATTGTAAATCATTAACAAGAGTGGTTAAGAAGGCTTCGCCCATATAATTTAGCTGTAGATTTTCATTTGTTCACATTGGGAATTCATGTTTTCTTAAATGTCCAATAAAGTATGCAAAAGCAATTTTGATTTATTATTGCTTTTTACGCGTTTTTTCAAGTGCTGCAAGACATAATTAGCTAACCACGAACTGTAAGTTACTTATCAGATATTGAATGCTTGTAACTCGATCCTGTGGACCTCGCATTCCCAAAATGGATTCGCGACTTGATAAGTATCACAGTTCTAAGGAAGCAGTATGAAATATTAAATGTATATCTTGAATTTCCTGGGACTATTCTCAGAAGTCTGCTGCTATCTCCATAACTGGTAAACCGTAAGAGATAGACAAAATCTTACTACACCGAAAATTTAACCTCGTAAAAGGGCACATTTTAAAGATATTTCTGTGTGTTTATTTGTCTGTTCGCTACACATTTTGTAATCAATTTTAAACTATCCAATCAGAACTTGCGAACTTTAAACATAGATCGCAACTGAATGACAGACAGACAAGAAAGCGAGTTAATATATTAATGCATGAACTGTTTACTTAAATCAATAATACTAATGTTATTGTACTGCAAATGATATGAACTGATATGTGAATTTTCTAGACGAGAGGTATTCTCTCCACACGTTTTTCGTTTTAAATCTTAAAATTTATTAAAAGTTACAATTACAAATTTTCAGGATAATCTTTATGCGGTTAGAAATCGTATGGGGCCAGGAGAAAATATCTTATACCTTTAGTCCACTTTAAAATCAAGTGGTATTACAGATTTTATTGTTCCCTTTATATTCCGCCTTTAACTGAAATCGGCAGCCTTTGGAATATCTTGCTCATTGTTAGTAGTGTAAACTTGTATTACACTTGATATTAGTTTCTGAATTTTTTTTAGGTTTTGTGTATTACTCACACACTCATTCATCCTTTTAGATTCTAGAGGGGATAGAAATAAACTTGGGTATAGAAAACTTTCCACCTCCAGCCGGGAACAGAACTCGTGACCCCTCGCCCAGCATTCAGGCGATCTACCGATTGAGCTGCGGGGCCAGCCTCTGTCCATTTTCTGTTAGTCTAGATCAGGGGCAACCAAACTTCTGTCTTCGGAGAACCTTAATCCACTCCCTTAGTCGGAGGAACAGACAAGTGATTCTGTGGTCGTTTCTAGATCATACCTTGAGTTTTTTTGGGAATGTCCTCAAAATATTCAAAGGCATCGCATAGCAACCAGCTCTTAACAAGTTTCACTATCGCTCAAAGCCTACTGTATTCCCATATTCCCCTTGCACCTACAAGGAAATAAGCAATAAAATAATTTGTACAAATGTTTATCTCAACTAACACGAAGAAGATATAGGAATAAGAGTTTGTAAGAATGGTTGGTACAAGAGTAGAGAAAGTCATGTGAGTGTAACACTTCAGATTTTTAAAGAGGTTGATGTAATGTAGTCTCTTTGAAATTCAAGGCTCTTGCATGACCATGAGAAAAATCTTGACATAAATTGTGTGCTTTCGCCAGCACACAGAGTAGAGGTTTCTAGTAGAAGCGGAGGGGATTTTACATTCAACCTTACACACGGGTTATTGTACGAGTGTCAGACCGCGGGGAGGAAGGGATGAGATGAAAGCGCTCTGTGGGATGTACCTACCGGAACAAGCCCGAGTGCCCCTGACTGAGCTGTGAGTTACTGATTCCAGCTCCAAGGTTCACCATGTTCGACACCGGCCCGCCCCAGCTGAGTACATGACCACAACGCCATCAATACGACGAAAACGGCTATTACAAGTCCTCATAAGATAGCGTCACCGTCACCCATCGTCAACACTATTCCTATGAAGATGAATGAAAATGTAGAAACGGGAAATTACGGCATATAAATATCCTTCCCATCATTCGCATGACAAAAATCCTCGGAAAAAGCCCATAGGTCTGGAAGTACGGCCGCGAAAACCGAGCCCGCCTCAGTAGCGTGATGGTTAGCGTGTCTGCCTCACGTTCAACAGGTCGCGAGTTCGAATCTCGCTTGGGTAAGTTATCCGGGTAAGGTTTTTTTTCAAGTTTTTCCCTACCTTGAGAAGACGAACGTCGGGTAACTTAAAGCTCCATGGACCTCGGGCTCATTTGAGCATCATTTCACCCATTTCATTTCATTCATTCGTTCGATATGACACAATGTTGGAGGACGTTAATTTATTTATTAAAAAAAATAAACAGGCCAAAATCAAACCCACAACCTTCCTCGCTCAGTAAAGCAGAGGAAGTATTGTATTCCCCTCAAAATTTCGGTATCAAAATTTCATTAACTTTTAAGGTTCTCAGAATACAAAAAAGAAAGAATGGTCTTATAAAAGGAAATCTATGTGTATGACTTGATACAGCATACCTCAAAAATAAAAAGTTGGATGAATACGAATTTCTTGTTTGAGCTCAGCATCATCCGAAGGCCGTACAGAACTATGCACTTAAAGCCTGACATAGATAAATAAATACACAAACATGTGAAAATACTCGTATAATATGTAAACTAACTATACATGCTATTTGACTCAAATTAATAAATTGTAAAGATATAATGTGAAGCTTTTAAAGAAAACACCCCACCCCAAATCACTCTTCAACGATTAAATTGCCATAAGTTTAACAGATTTACAACATAAATGAAATGTATAGATTGAATTTGTCGGGAAGTGCCTTTAAAATAGTCTTCATTCTGAATTAATTTTGTACATTTGGTAAACTGATGGAGACAGATGAAAATCTTACGACACAAAAAATAAACTATTTAAGGAAACTATTTTTTTAGCTTAAAAAGACTAGAAAATCTCATTCAGGATTTAAAAATAATTCTCATGGGGGTTTTCTATAGAAAAAGGGCTTTAATTTGGACTTTTAAATTAGGCGGCGCACACACCACGCCCCCTCACAGCATATCTGCAAGGTTACCACATACATACGCTTGTTTCCTTCAAAAGCCTGGTATTAAGAATTGGTAAATTTTGTTTTGTTAAGTTTGACCCTGTACTGCATTTGTTTACATGTTCGGAAGATCAATGGAGATTTCACGGTGAGAATTTCACGGTGGTGTTTTGCTTGTTTTAGTGTTGTTCTGCTCAAGGAAATACTGTGGAATATAATGGGAAGAGTGAATACGAGTGGAAAATGTGTATTTTGTGGTAGCTGAAGATGTCAGCGAAATGGAATGCGTCAGTGTTCTAACCTACAACTTCGTCAGAGTGCAAGCTGCAGAAAAAATTCAGGTTAGTGACAATTGCAACCGCAACTCCAGTTTATTTATTACATACATACATACATAGTATACAAATAGTGTAACCGGAGTACTTTGTACCTAAATTAAAAGGGTGATAAAAGCTAAAGAGGTTATGTAATAACCTTAGAAGCAGGTCCCGATTTCAGGTGACTAACGCTATGGTTACATAGTTTAAACCCTTCTTCTTTTACAGTTCCTACCAATATTATTCAATTTTTCAAATTAAAGCTTCTGTATTATCATTCTTAAACTACTACAGCATGCAACTAAGTAATACATGTCTTAAAGGCACAGGCTGTTTGTACTTTTTCTTATTTAATATATAGTTATTGCAATTTCATACGCCATTATGATACAAAGAATAGAATCACAAAATAAGCCTTCTTTTAAAAGACTTCCATTTTGCCAAACAAATCACTTTATTTCATACAAAACTTTTCTAAAGGAAACACGTACAAGTGATTAATTTTTTATTTTAAACACTTAAACACTCTTAACATTAGAGCAAGTTTTTTAGGTACAACTCAAAATATGGAACTAATGGATAATGTAGAGTATCAAACTAATAAGTATACAGAATGTTTTTAAAAATATGTAGAGAAAATATTAATACTCTTTTAACCCCAAAAACTGCAATTAGCCTATGAATGTTGATTTGAATCAAACTGGGATTGAAACTATTTTTGGGCTGGTTCAGTGCCTAAAGCGGCGTTTAGAAGTGGTACAAAAACATTTCCTTTGTTTTCATAGCAATTCATTTACAATGTGTGCCAAGTTAGGGTTTTTTTTTTTTTTTTAATATCTTCCTATTACAGTTACAGGCTGCCAAACATTGAAGGATTTGACATGCACTTTTGAAAATCAAATTATTGCCGTATTAAAAATTTTATTTATTTCTGTCGCCCCTCAAAAGCTGCCACTAGGGACAAATGCCCAGTTTAACCGTTTCCAAGCGGGGCATGTTTACGAGTGCTGTTTGGAGTCGATGTTGTTTTTAGAGCGTGGAGCCCAACCAGATAGTTCAAATGTATTGTATTGTACTGTATCTTGCTTTTATGATCTTAGAATGAGCCAGGCTCAAGGATATAGAACACGTTACACATTCATGCAATATTTTTTCCAACACCTAAACACAATCGTTATAACAGAGTATAATAAAGGAAGGTTACTACTGGGAAGATAAAGAATTTATATTATACTATTCCTTATACTGTAAATATAATTCAAGAGTTACAGCTTTCTAAAATCTTCTTAAATGCTAAGCAGTCTGTTGGGTTACACAGTAATTTCAAAGCTAAAGGAAGACTATTATGTAGTTGTGTGGCGGAGTAACAGAGACATTTCTGATGAATGTATGAGAAATTACATGGTCTGTGCAGGTCGTTTCTGTGTCTAGTATTGTGGCTGTGTACAAGAGAATTGAAGCATTTCTAAGTTATTAATAATTAACGTTGTGTATGTTACTCTATATAAATAAGAAGGGAGCATATAATTAAAATGATTGATGTGAAATTATCAAACTTTGAACCACGTTTTCTTGTAGAGGAAAACAATAGCGTAAGGACAATAAACATTATGTTCCCATTACTGCGCATGCGCCATGGGGATTGCCAATCTAAATGATTGCGAAATATGAAAATATTGTGTTGAGCACAACGCGATTTCGATGACATGCCCACTTTTGTCGTACTTTTAACGTTGATAGCTTATTCTTACGTCCCAGGTTAGGAACATGTATATTTCTTAGGCAGCTGTGCAGTTGTGAATCGCATAAACAGCAAGAGGAAACAAACTCCGCCTGCGGAG
>CM060973.1:88508656-88846156 GCA_030765045.1 Tenodera sinensis | reverse complement strand
AGCAGCGAGAAGAGATATTTCCTTATAGGTCAATCACTCGCAATGCTTACACAAGTGCTTTTATTTATATTTTTATTTTGTTGTTTAACGACGGTGTCAATTGCCAGGATCAAATCAGCGTCACCGTGTGCCGGAATTTTGTCTCTCAGGAGTTCTTTTACGTACCAGTAAGTCTACTGACATGGAGCTATCGTTTTTAAGCACACTTAAAAACCATCGATCTGGGCCGGATTTGAACCCTCGACCTTGGGCGTCATTAGGCCAGTGTCTAACCAGCTGAGCCACCGAGACCGACAGCTGGGAGTGCTTCCATCATCTGAAAATATACCAAAGCACGCGAGCGAAGCTTAGGTTTTGTGATTCATGAGAGGTTAGGTTAGGTTTAGTCTTTTTAATATAACGTTGTATTAATTACCAACCGATGGTTACATCAAAGCACGCCAGCCAAGCAATTAAGGAAAATGTCATTGTGCAACCATAACTGGCATATAATTTTAGTTTCTGAGGAAGCAGTTGGAAAAAAGGTGATTAGATGTACCGAGAGAAGTTGTAAGTAAAAATGTGATAATGTAAAAAACGCTTTAGAAATAGCAGACTTTATATTTATTGAGGACTACATGGCTGAAGAAGTCAGTAAGAAGGAGAAGGAAGAAATATATTTGTAGATGATAGAAATTAGTTTAATTTAGGATCCAATAGTTCGGCCACCACAGGGTTTGAGCCTATAGTACCAGGTAACCCAGCAACTTAGGGTAGTATTGTATAAATTAGGTTAACAGAAAGGGTGCCACAGTTACCAAGGGTTAGACCGCTTACCTCTCACCTCTCACTGGGTTCGATTCCAACTGACACTATATGGGAGTTTTGGTAGACACAGCTGCGTCTAGGCCGTTTTTTTCCGGATTGTTCTGTTTTACCCGTGATTCATTACACCAACTGTTTCATAATCACATTTCCTTTCATAAATTTCGTTCTCATTTCGTATCTCTTTCCTCAATTTGGACTGATCATACATCCTGGCTACTCTCTCTGATACAGAGATTGTCTGCTCCTCGACCAAAATGTGATTCCAGGCGTCTACTTGTAAGTCCTCCATAGTAGGAGAGTAAACAGAGATATAAGCAATGCGATGAACAGTGTAGTTTTCAAATTAACGTGCATTCTTATGTGGAAATGTGTATTTTATTTCAGCCTTTATGTGCAAATTTGCCCAATTTGACCAATCTGGAGGAAACTTTGGACACTCTCCTTATTTTTCTACCCCTTAGCTAAACGACACATCCTTGCAATGCTGGGAATGACCTCTGGCGAGCAAGTGAAAACGACGAAAGCCTTTCAAGTCATTTCATACTTGAAATATCAGTAACCTGTTTGAATTTAGTAACTCGACAACCTGGTGAGGATGTGGAGGTCTTCCTCTTGTGCAACTGGTGCATGTTCTTGACTCCTTAGGATATGTAGAACACTTTCATTACACATGCCACTTTTTTTTCTTACTTACATCATCAGTAAGTAATTGTTTTCATTCTGAGTGCTCTTGCAGTGCAAGATGCAGCGAGCTGCACCACTACTTCAATTTTCCTGTGAAGCGAAGCGTTTAGTAGTGCGCACTTTCAAATTCCTTCGAAGTACTCCACTCTGCTTCGTGATTTGATTGATTTGTGGATCATTATATAGTAATGGTTATGACTATTGAGGTGCATGGCGGGAGACATGGACCTGTTCAGGAAATGTTATGTAAACAACCTGTACCTCTCCATGCTGTAGACGTTGGTGAAGGCGGGAGACCTACAAAACAGCTGATTTTGCTTTTGGGACAGTGACAGGATAGTTCGAACCTACAGAAGTTACACCTTACTGACTTAAATTACAACTGCTCTTAAAGTTCTCATTAGTTCTTACTGAAATTTTAATGAATTATTCTATAAATCATGACAACTATTTCAAGTTGTTATTTTCGTTGTTAGTCTATGTAGTTGAGTCTATAAAAATTATTACATCCAGCAGAAAAATAATGAAGTGCACTTTTAACAGCATAACTCAAAAACGAAAAGTCGGTTTAAAATCAAAGTTGGTATTTAAGTTTAATATCTTTCAAAGATGCGACACAAAGATCTTCTCCACTCTAAACTACTCCTTACATGGAAAAGTTTGATTTTTTTTTCAAAAATGGCTAACAATTTTAATTAAAATGCCATATGTTTAAGATATTTTTATGACAAACGAAATGCATATTTTTCATTTTCCGGCTATAGCCCATGTAGTCCGGTTTACTCTGGATAACTTTTGCACAAATGGTAAACCGTAAGAGATAGATAAAAACTTATACAAAAATATAGATCTTGGTAAAACACACAATTTATGTCTTTTTTTTTTTTTTTTTTTTTTTTTTTTTTTTTTTTTGGTAGAGTAAATCATTTCGGAGATATTCCTATTGTGCGAATTTTGGAATACTTAAACTTTCGTCAAATGGAAGACCGTGATTCATTTTTTATATCTTAGCCGTGCTTTAAATGATTTGGCGTCGCTCGAAGTCTACGGTATTCCCATATTCCCCTTGTACCTGAAAATATATCAATAAGATAATTTCTACAAATGTTTATCTCAACTAACACGAAGAAGATATAGGAATAAGAGTTTGTAAGAATGGTTAGTACAAGAGTAGAAAAAGTCATGTGAGTGTAACACATCAGATGTTTTTGTTGTTATTCTTTAAACAATCATTCCAAAACCTAAATTACTCTTAGCTTTTGTTAAATTCTTTTAAAGTTGATTTTTCTTGTGGTTATGACATCCGTAATTGTGGTTTTACCTGTGATATTCATCGATTAATAAATAAATATAGTGTAAATGGATTACATCACCTATGAAGTGAGTGAGTGCAGTTTAAGGACCCGTTGACAGTTAGGTCATATGGGCTCGAACACCTATGAATATAACTGAGTATATGAATATATCTGACCTCTCAGCTAATAGTATTCTCCTTGATTTCTCTAGAACGTAATTGCCTTAGCCACGCTGCGTTACTAATTGATTACCCATAACTCGAAAACCAGCCAATTGCTTCAATTCTGTGACAAAACACAATCCATGTTTCTTCTCATTATACATGGATTTTAACATATGGAAATTTGCCGCAGTTGTCTATGTATCTCCCTATGATTTCTTTACAACATTAATATTACTACTCTGTAATTTCAGTATCATTTGGAACTGAGTCATCACCGAGTTGCATGAAATACACTTATGAGAGTTCTGAAAATTAGAAAGGGAACGTATTTGGATGTACGTCCTTTTGGCAAGACTATGCGGAACTGTCGGCGTTATAACATTAGATCCTCTATTGTAGAAGTTTTAACAGTAAAAGGCCACGGAGTCTTTGAAGAGGTTCATGGGCTCTCTCAAGGTGGCTCCTCTCATTGAACTGAGATCCTGGTCATCCATCAGGCAAATCATATGCATGCATAATCCATCCATGGATACTTGCTGAGAAGTGAACTTACCTTGAAGTACAATTTCACATCTACTGTAGCTATTGAACTCATGGTTGGGGCAACAGGAACCATGCCTAGCTTTTAAACTTACACGAAGAAAATTCCTCCATCTAAACTACCCTTTACATGGAAAAGTTTTCGAAAATATTGAAAATGGCCAACGATTTTCATTAAAATTCCATATGTTTAAGATATTTTTATGGCAAATGAAATGCATAGTTTTAATTCTCTGGCTATAGCCCATGTAGTCCTGTTTACTCTGGACGACTTTTGCATAACTGGTAAACCATAAGAGATAGACCAAATCTTACTGTACAAAGAATGTAGGTCTTGCTAAAATATACAATTGATGTCCCAATAAATTTTCTTGTAGGGTGAACCATTTCGGAGATATTCCTTGTTATGTGTGTGAGTTTCGGAAAACTTAAAACTTTCGTGAAATGGAACATCGTTGTTCATTTTTTTATATAGTAAGTGTGCAAAGAGAAGAGAATCTCAAAGCTTTAAAAGATTTGACTATCGCTCAAAGCCTACTGTTTCTAATATTCCCCTTGTACCTACAAGGAAATAAGCAATAATATAATTTGTACAAATGTTTATCTCAACTAACACAAAGAAGATATAGGAATAAGAGTTTGTAAGAATGGTTAGTACAAGAGTAGAGAAAGTCATGTGAGTGAAACAAGTCAGATTTTTCTTAGCATTGCCTACAACACAAGTTGTTTTCCTATGTTTTGTGCATGACAATCACAAGTAGGACAGAAGTACGATGCATGGCCTGATCGATAATTTGCTAAGGGGAAAAGCATAAACTAATCTTTTCATGCACGCTGATCGGAGCATTTCCTTCCAAAAGTGTGAGCGAAGAATTTAGTGCGATGTTATGAATGTGGTTTATTTTCCCTCTTGCAGTGAATCAATACGATGCTCACTATCGAATGAGTAAATGCCAGATTCCCACGAGTGTGTCGGTCAGTGTGACTCAGTTGGTCAGGTGTTGGCCTACTCATCGCAAGGTCGCGGGTCGCGGGTTCAAATGCGGCCCTGACCGACAATTTTAAAGTGACAGCCCCATATGAGTAGATTTATTGGCGGGACGAAACTCCAGCACACCGGCAGTGCTGATAATATCCTGAAATTGAAAACATTATTAACAAACTAAAATATTTACTTATATTTTACGTGATAACGCTTTTGGAGCATAGTTTGGCATACTCATTGCTCCTTTTCGAAGGATTTGAGAAAACGAGAAAACGCAGTCTTGGACAGTTTTACTGCCAATCCTGCCTACAAAAGAACGGCCGTGTAAAGACAATTATTTTGGGTATCTGTTATATCTGTCGCAGTAACATTGCCTTAAGGAAAAAGTACATAAATATGACTGAAAATGTCAAATTCCGAACTAAAAATGCTAGTCCTTTTAAATGTGAGCCATAGGTGTAATGTAATTTAAAGACATAGCAACCTGAATTTCATCTACTTCGCTCTAATATAGTAGGAATTATCATATTAGTTTATTTCTTGTTACGCCACTAAAAGAGTTGTTTTTGTCCCTCGTGACAAAAATAGATCTAGAATGTTAGAGTCAGAATTTTAAAACTGCCCTAGGTTTAGGCTCCAAACTTTTTGAAATTACAAATGTTTCTCCGAAAAATTGTAATTGCTGTGTTTCAAAATATATGCTTAGATACATCTGACAATAAAACCTTTTTTTATATTTTTGTTAACATTTTTAGCGTGAGTGAGTGAGGGAGCCAGTGAGTGACTGGGTGGGTGGGTAACTGGGTAGTAAGTGAGTAAGTGCGTGCGTGCGAGAGTGAGTTGGTGAATGAGTGAGTGGGTGGGTGAGTGAGTGTGTGTGAGTGGGACAGTGGGTGAGTGAGTGTGTGTGAGTGGGTGGGTGAATGGGTGAGTGGATGGGTGAGTGAGTGAGTGTGTGTGTGGGAAAGTGGGTGAGTGGGTGAGTGAGTGAAATTGTGTGTGAGTGGGTGTGTGTGAGTGGGAAAGTGGGTAAGTGGGTGAGTGAGTGAATGTGTGTGAGTGGGTGGATGGGTGAGTGAGTGAGTGTGTGAGAGTGTGTGAGTGTGTGAGTGGGTGGATGGCCAAATGGGTGAGTGGGTGTGTGTGAGTGGGTGGGTGAATGGGTAAGTGGGTGAGTGGGAAAATGGGTGAATGGGTGAGTGAGTGAGTGTGTGTGAGTGGGTGTGTGTGAGTGGGAAAGTGGGTAAGTGGGTGAGTGAGTGAATGTGTGTGAGTGGGTGGATGGGTGAGTGAGTGAGTGTGTGAGAGTGTGTGAGTGGGTGGATGGCCGAATGGGTGAGTGGGTGTGTGTGTGAGTGGGTGGGTGAATGGGTAAGTGGGTGAGTGGGAAAATGGGTGAATGGGTGAGTGAGTGAGTGTGTGTGAGTGGGTGGGTGAATGGGTGAGTGGATGGGTGAGTGAGTGAGTGTGTGAGTGGATGGGTGAATGGGTGAGTGTGTGTGAGTGGGTGGGTGAATGGGTGAGTGAGTGAGTGTGTGAGTGGTTGGGTGAATGGGTGAGTGGATGGGTGAGTGAGTGTGTGTGAGTGGGTAAGTGGGTGAGTGAGTGTGTGTGTGAGTGGGTGGGTGGGTGCATGGGTAAGTGGGTAAGTGGGTGAGTGGATAAGTGGGTGTGTGTGAGTGGGTGTGTGTGAGTGGGTGGGTGGGTGCATGGGTAAGTGGGTGAGTGGATAAGTGGGTGTGTGTGAGTGGGTGTGTGTGAGTGGGTAGGTGAGTGTGGATGGGTGCTGGTTGGGTAAGTGGGTTGAGTGAGTGAGTGTGCGTGTGAGTGGGTGGGTGGATGGGTGAGTGCGTGTGTGAGTGCGTGGGTGGGTGAATGGGTAAGTGCGTGAGTAAGTGGGTGTTTGTGAGGAGGTGGGTGTGTGGGTGTGGGTGAGTGAGAGTGTGGGTGGATGAGAGGGTGAGTGAGTGTGTGAGTGGGTGGGTGGCTGAGTGAATGGGTAAGTGGGTGTGTGGGTGGGTGAATGGGTAAGTAGGTGAGTGAGTGAGTGTGTGTGAGTGGGTGGGTGAGTGAATGGCTAAGTGGGTGAGTGAGTGAATGTGTGTGAGTGGGTGGGTGGGTGAATGGGTAAGTAGGTGAGTGAGTGGGTGGGTGGGTGAATGGGTAAGTGGGTGAGTGAGTGTGTATGAGTGGGTGGGTGAATGGCTAAGTGGGTGAGTGAGTGAGTGTGTGTGAGTGGGTGGGTGAATGGGTAAGTGGGTGAGTGAGTGTGTGAGTGGGTGGGTGAGTGGGTGGGTGAATGGGTAAGTGGGTGAGTGAGTGTGTGTGAGTGGGTGGGTGAGTGAGTGGGTGAGTGTGCGTGTGTATGTGTGAGTGGGTGGGTGGGCGAATGGGTAAGTGGGTGCGTGGGTAAGTGGGTGAGTGAGTGTGTGTGAGTGAGTGGGTGAGTGTGTGTGAGTGTGTGTGTGAGTGTGTAAGTGGGTGAATGGGTAAGTGGGTAAGTGGGTGGGTGAGTGAATGTGTGAGTGTGTGAGTGGGTGGGTGGGTGAATGGGTAAGTGGGTGCGTGAGTGAGTGTGTGTGAGTGTGTGAGTGTGCGTGGGTGCTGGGTGTGTGGATGGGTGAGTGAGTGAGTGTGTGAGTGTGTGTGAATGAGTGGGTGAGGGAATGTGTGTGAGTGGGTGGGTGGTTGAGTTGTGTGAGTGGGTGGGTGAGTGAGTGAGTGTGTGTATGAGTGGGTGAGTGAGTGAGTGTGTGTGAGTGGGTGGGTGGTTGAGTTGTGTGAGTGGGTGGGTGAGTGAGTGAGTGTGTGTGAGTGTGTGAGGGTGCTGGGTGGGTGGATGGGTGAGTGAGTGAGTGAGTGTGTGTGTGAGTGGGTGAGTGAGTGAGTGTGTGTGTGTGAGTGGGTGGGTGGTTGAGTTGTGTGAGTGGGTGGGTGAGTGAGTGAGTGTGTGAGTGTGTGTGTGCGTGGGTGCTGGGTGGGTGGATGGGTGAGTGAGTGAGTGAGTGTGTGAGTGTGTGTGAATGAGTGGGTGAGGGAATGTGTGTGAGTGGGTGGGTGGTTGAGTTGTGTGAGTGGGTGAGTGAGTGAGTGAGTGAGTGTGTGAGTGGGTGGGTGGTTGAGTTGTGTGAGTGGGTGGGTGAGTGAGTGTGTGTGTGTGTGAGTGGGTGGGTGGTTGAGTTGTGTGAGTGGATGGGTGAGTGAGTGAGTGTGTGTGTGTGTGAGTGGGTGGGTGGTTGAGTTGTGTGAGTGGATGGGTGAGTGAGTGAGTGTGTGAGTGTGTGAGGGAATGTGTGTGAGTGGGTGGGTGGTTGAGTTGTGTGAGTGGGTGGGTGAGTGAGTGAGTGTGTGTGAGTGGGTGGGTGGTTGAGTTGTGTGAGTGGGTGGGTGAGTGAGTGAATTAGTGCAGTATAAGGGCCTATCAACAGCTAGGTCATTGGGTCCAGCATGTGTAGCAAGTTTCATTAGTGCAGTAAAAAGCTACTCCGCAAGGAACATTTTGCTGAAGAAAAATGAAACTAATAGTGAGAAAACAGTGAATAAAGTTTTAAATGGATAGCTCACATTAAAGCCCACATGACATTTAAAAATGCAGTAAGACATTTAAAATGGCATCTAGAGGCAAATTAGACATTTTTTTCGTATTCACGAATGTCTCAGTTCTGTCTTTTTTCTCGATTTTCGTGAAATGTCAGTCATGCATATTCTTAATGGTTACATTCAACGCTCACCGATTACCATTGAGTTATTAGTTTTCATGATCATCACATTTACAGTTACATTTTACCAATAGAGATTAGCTGTACATAACAATGTTTCAGTATGAACATCTCGATAGAGACTTACTTTGTTATTTGATGCAGTCTTAAAGGACATTACCCTCAATGCTTTGATTTCTACGGTCGGTATTGAGGCAAAGCAATTAGGAATCAGGGTGTGTAAGGCAATTAGGTGTTCGGTGAACTCAGACAACAACAAAGTTATTTAGCTCAAGGTTGAGATTATTAGTGCCCAGTACGTCCAGAAATGACAGTTGCACGAAAACACAATATTCCAGCTCCGAAAATTAGAAGGGGAAAGAGTTCATAGAGTTTGACTGGTCAAAGAGTAAAAGTTGTGTTTCAGATGCGAACAAGATGCTGAACATTTGGTAGCCTATATGTAGGAACCTTGGTGGGGTGCTCATAAACGTGGCGAGAGGTACTTAATAAATACTTTTTTCTGTGAGCGATTATCGGTTCTCTTTAGTGCTTAAAGACCGCGCTCGGGTTGTAACGAGTTGGCGGCAGTTGTAAGGGGATTTGCCGTTCAGCATTTCAGCGATTCACAGCAACCTACGCTTCTCATTGTTATTAGGGAAACAGTTTTTTAACCTTAAAGTTATTGACACCGTGGCCACGGCCACACTTCAAAAGGCGCTCGAAGTTAGGTACCTCACACCACTATGTTACTACACAATGCGTGGTCGGTAAATAGGTACAACAATAGTTGGGGCGCAACAAATACCTATTCTAGACAGTTCGAGAAGCTTTCGACTGCCGGCTTGTTAGGATAAGTTTCGAGAAAAGTGTATTAAGTGTATTTCCAGAGAACTCGCCGAAGGTTCACCTGAACTATAAAGGAGAAAGAGTACGCACAGAGGAGCAGTTTCAAGTGCAGAGTTAAGGTAACACTGAAGTGATATTTTAGCCTGTTTGGTCAAAAAAATAAATTTTTGGAATTTTATTGAGGAAAAGAATATATCTGTGACGTTTTAGTCCCCTAGGAGGGGGGGGGGACACATCTTTTGGATTAAATTTTAAAGTGGTGCGCCTCTGGGCATGCCCACACCTTTCATTTGAACTTTAAACTAATTTTTTTCAGAAAGAATTTTTGTTGCCTTCTCATACTCAAAAACTCTAGTTAAGAGATCTAACATTTTTTTCTAATATAGCTCAGAATATGGGCACTGAAAAATCCTTTGGGAAATTTAATATTGGTAATAATTTTTTAAAAAAGATAATATAATACTGCGCAGTTTTTCGACATTTTTATACTTTGCGGTATTATACATTTTTTAAGAAAAAGATTCACTATCTGAAAATATCCATCCTTTAATTTGTTACAAAGATAACAGTTATAGTTAAAAAATATCAACTTTATAGTCCAACATCTGTTAGAGGAGATTAATAAATATATGAAGAATGTGATTAGATATTGGAACGAAATTTGGTCACTCCTTTCTTTAGTTGCTGGTAATGCCTGTGCAAAACATTAAGCCTCTAACTTCAATACTTTAGAAAATCACCTTTTTCACTTCGATGTACTTTTAAGCCGGTGTTAATAAGCGCGAGTGTATCGTCGGAAGCAGTTGTTTGTGAGACAAGGAGAGAATATTAGTGAAGTTGTGTCAAGTTATGATCGGACAGAGCAGCTATGAGTTACAAGGTCATGACGGATTGAACATTGTGTTAACCATAAAGCAGAGAACTGTGTTTTGTGATTCAGCTTTAGGAGATAAATAAAATTACAGGTAAAATAACCATTTGTCACAATACTTTAGAAGTAAGCAGATAAATGCTTGAATAGTTACAATTTCTAGTGCTAGTGTTCAGAAACAGCTAAAGGAGATGAGATGACCAAGTAGTTATTTTGAGAGGAATGGTTCTTGGTTTGTGAAGGGGACAGCTTTTAGTTGTGTGTGTGTGCGCGCGCGCGTGTGTGTGTATATACAGTCGTCGACGCAGACATTTTTGGGACGTTTAACACCACATCGGAGATAGTATTGAAGTGAAGCAGTTTTAATGAGTGTTGAGTGATAGTACTGAAAAGCCAGCTGTTTTAGAGATAGAAGTGAAAGACAGTGAAGTATGTGTCAAGGTTACAAGAAGACGGAACAGCTGTGAGGTGTAAGGTCACGAGGAACTGTATATTGTGTTAACGACTGTAAAAGAAAACTTTTGTGCTTCAAGTTTAGAAGAGAAATAAAATGAAAATGCAGTTAGACTCTGTTGTAATTTGGTAACATTTATTATTATTATTATTATTATTATTATTATTATTATTATTATTATTATTATTATTATTATTATTATTATTATTATTATTATTATTATTATTATTATTATTATTAATCATTAATCATCGTCATTCTTATCCTGCCACTACCAGTTGGTTGCCTGCGAATGATAGTGAATATATGGTTTCAGCTGTTAATTATAAGCCTATTTGGGAGCATTTATTTTTCCAGGTCTGTAAGGCATTTTTAAGGTATATTTTAAATAAGGTAGGTGATAGGGAGCAACCTTGTCTTAAGCCTTTGGTGACATAAAATCCGTGTGAAATCTTGTTCTGGGTCTGATTTTTGTATAGGAATTTTCATATTAATTTTATATTGTTTGTATAAAAGTGTTATTTATTTTATAATTTTCCAGCGATTTCACTAGTTGAGACCACGGAACATTATCATATGCCTTTTCCTAGTCGAGGAATAATAGATGTAGAGGTATCTCAAACGCAATGCTGTTTTCAATAAGTTGTGGTCGATGGTTGAACGTCTAGTTCGAAATCCTGCCTGCTATTCTGTTTCTGTTAGTTTATACGCCTCTTCTATCATATTATTAAATATTTTCCCATAAACACGGAATATATGAAAAGAGAACTCATGGACGAATATGGAAAATGGGGCTTACATATTAACATAAACAAAACTAATTCTAAGGCGATTGGAACACATGCAAAAGATCTAACCTCACATATAGTTCAGAGACTTGGCAAATGAAATGAAGAACACTAGCTAGACTCTACAGAAATAGATTTTTGGCAACGATATTCAAGGATCTCAAGGAGAGACAAAATCATAAACAGAGTGCAGGAAGATATCAAAGACGTAAACCCCAATAAATAATACATTATTATTACTGTTATTATAATTTTATTATTGTTATTGAGCAACCAGGTACTGGTTTCTTTATTACCCCAGTAACTGTTATTATTTCCTGCCCATCGCTACCAAAGACCCTTGAGAGGACGGTGATGGGGAATGGCAATCACTGGTGCTCTTCCTTTTTTCTTGGCCTTCGCTCCTTTCCTCGCCTGGAGCAATCAGCATGTCCAGTGAATCCAGGTCAGAGGCAATACTTACACCATCGTAATCATCTTGTGCAGGTCTCATCAATACACCTACTCGCCAAGGTCAAAACCATCGCCTGCACCTTCTCCCCTCACAACCACCAATAATGTTTAACCTTTCTTTCTCTGTCGTTACTTTTGCAAATGGGGGCAAGTAATTTGCCTTACTTAGTCTACTCCGTGACTTAATGGATCATATGAAATTTCAGTTTTTATTTATGGACGCTCCTTAGCTGCTGTGGTTCTCTGGGTGTGAAGGACTACATAATTTTGCTAACAGAGGACTCTGTATCACGCTTGAGGCTTGTTTACGTGCAGTAAATCTACCTCTCGCAACCACCAGCTCTACTTCCTTTCATGATAAGCATTCTTGGAGCCGAAAAATCCATCGACCTCCACCAGGTTCAAACTCGTGACCTAGGCAACCAGAATTAACGTCCTCCAACATTGTGTCATCGGACGAATGAATGAAATGAAATGGGTGAAATGATGCTCAAATGAGCCCGAGGTCCAAGGAGCTTTAAGTTACCCGACATTCGTCTTCTCAGGCTAGGGAAAACGTCGGAAGAAAACCTTACCCGGATAACTTACCCTAAGCGAGATTCGAACTCGCGACCTCTTGAACGTGAGGCAGACACGCTAACCATCACGCTACCGAGGCGGGCGTGCCGCTTGACTTTTAAAATTGGCGAGTCAAGGAAAATGTTCGACCAAAAAGATTCAGAGGTGTCTATAGCACATTTATATGCTATTATTAAAAGAATCGAAAATGTCAAACATTTAATCCTACGGTCCCTAACATACACAAGTGCTAGCTAGAACAACAAAGCCACAACCCTCCCCCTTCCCTGCTACTCGTATGTACATACGCGCCAGCTGAGAAGGTTGGTAAAATGCCCGTCAAGCAGTGCAAACGGCATATATGTAACCCACGGTGTATTCGACCATATTCAAATTCAGCAAGTCACAAACCACACTGAACTTTGCCTTCCACTGTCCACATCTCGTGTAAAATAGTCTGATTTGCTTCATTGTTGTGTCGTGTCATTACTTCCTCTGACACAACAATGAAAATCATGCTACTTGCCTACGATCTTTGAGACAATCTTCATTAACATGCTTGGTTTCGCTTCGCTTCGCGATTATAGAAGTTCATAACTTCACCATGACTTTATGGACCTACAGTATTTCCTGTGACATGTATATTTTTTAATTGTGGAGTACCTTAGACAGAATAAAAATATGTGGAACATATGTCTGTCTGACAACCTCCTTGTTAGTAAAATCTGAGGGATACTTTGTCCCACCAAACATTAAGTTACACATAGAACACTTGTGTTTCAAGGTGAAAGGTGAGGTGTATATCACCAGAACTGTATGTATAAACCTCATTTAGATTTATTTGTGCAAAATACTAATTCTATGTAAAAGTTGTACAAAATATCACATTATATAACAAAGAGAAAAACAATGTGATGCTGATGTTTGTTAATGATGGTAACTACTGCCGAAACCTCCATGTCCACCTCCTAGAGAATAGCTGTCATAGCTTCCTGAAGAATATCCATAGCTGCCATGACCGCCTCCGTAACCGCCGCTGTAACCGCCGCCGTAACCGCCGCCATATCCACTTCCATATCCACCTCCGTAACCTCCTAGGTCACCGCCTCCGTAGCCTCCGTAACCTCCGTGGCTGCTGACGACGATGGGCACTGGCTTCTTGACAATGACCGGATGGGGTACAGGAACTGCCACGGGCTTGGACACTGGGACGGGGTATGGTTTGGGCACGTGAACTGGGACGGGATGGGGCACTGGGACCTTGACGGGCACCTTAACTGGGTAAGGAACAGGCCTCTCTACGGGGTATGGCACCTTCTTCTCGACGACGACGGGGTAGGGCTTGGGTACGTGGACTGGGTAGGGTTTCTCTACAGGAACTGCGACGGGAACCTTGACGGGGTAAGGTACCTTCCTCTCGACGTGGACGGGGTATGGCTGTGGTACAGGAACTGTGACCTGCTTGGTGATGGTGATGGCCTTGACGTGGCCGTGGTCTATAGAGACACCGCCTCCATAACCACCTCCATAGCCGCCTCCGTAACCACCTCCATATCCGCCGCCATAGCCGCCTCCATGACCGCCTCCATATCCACTAGAGACGATAGCACCATGACCAAGTTCCAGTCCTCCGCTATGAAGGCCTATGGAATGTTCCAGGCCACCCCCATAGCCGCCTCCGTAACCACCTCCATAACCACCGTATCCAAGACCCAGGAGTCCTCGCTTCTCCTGCTTCTTCTCAGTCTCCTCAGCCTTCTTCTGTTCCTCGCATACGGCGAGGACGAACAAACACGCCAACACCAGGTATTTCTGCAACAGAAACACGCCACATTATTTATTTATCTATTTATTGATTTACTCCTTGAATTTATTCCTATTTCAGGAGGATTACAGTCGTGCATCCTGCAGGCAGAAAGTAGTTCACACGTACAAAATATAAACAAACGAACAAAATGACAAAGAACCAAGCAATTAATAATTATAATTACCATATCCAGTTTTTATTCGGTTTTTAGCGCCAGTCAGTCTCCCGTTCATCACGTCAATACTTCAAAGCGAGTTTATCACCAGTGCCTCTGGCAGCAAAAGACGAACCTATGTGTATGTCTACAGTTTGGAAGTCACTTTGGAGGAATGTCACTTGTATCATACCTATCTAGTATTTACATTCATGCGTATCTCGTAAATTCGCAATCTCAGCATGTATAGTGGTAGATAACTCAAATAATTGGACGGTTTTTGTAGTGGACAGTTGGCACAATGCTTCCCTTATTGATACCCTTTACAGCAGTAAATCAAAACTGATCTACATAGAATAAATTAAGAAAATAACATGCAAAAGTAACATAACGGTATTGAAATGAACATTATAGAATACTTGGAGCCTTATATAAATAAATGAAATTTAGAATCATATTAGTAATCGTAATGTTTTTAATCTTTTAACCCCATTTATCAAGTTTGGTGTCTGAACTTGATAAAATTCTGCATTATACAACGAACAATATTAACGATATTGTATCCTTCCAATTCGGAAGCAGTATTCAACCATGTAAATTCTGTGGTCGGTGGTCACTTACCATCCCGCGTACAAAGAACGCACAAAATGCCCTAGTGAAAAGCAGTTTTGCATCGCCGTGGTTCATTAACCTGTTTACGAAGTCGGAAACGCATGCAGCCCGAGGTTCACTTCCGCAGCTTTCCTTTGAAACAAAGGGCTCACTGAACAAATAATGACGCCACTCATTCAAACTGAGTGGTAGTAAATGCCGAATAAATCTGAAGATCCGATATAATTGGGAGAAAACTTCAAGATCACTTATCAGTGATATTGTGTTATATATTAAACGCATTCCCAATAAAATAAGTAGGCCAGAGGTGCTAATGGAGAGGGTACAAAGTTTAACCCGTACCCTCTGTTTTGTTCTTCTGTGTAAGAAGCTTCTGTTCTCTTAGCAAATGTCGCCGTGAAGTCCGACCACCCGCAACACATGATGGAGGCGAGGAGAAAGTGGAAGAATAATACCGCAGACCACAAATTAGCATGTCTGATATAAACCCAGCAATTCACAGATAAAAATAAAAGTAATCTTAGGTTCAGATGTCTTACGTTAAAATTTACTTCTTTTCTAACAGGAATTGATTATCTCTATAGTAATAGTTAACCAATTTCTGAAGTAACTGCTCTTACAACACTCAGTTTATCAATACTGGATTCTCCTAAAATGGCATATTAGTGCATACCGTCATGGCATTTTATTATATTTACCATCATCATAATCATATTAGTGTTGTATGCTGTTGTGTTATAGTTCTTCCAATAGAGAAACCTAAGACCCTCTTTTCTGAACTTGTTTAATTTTATTGATAAAGATGTGAAATTAGTTAAATATACTTGAACATTAGGCCTAACGTAAGCATTATACAACAAATTTAACGAAGATCACTTAAAATCTTTGGAGTTTCTAAATAAAAATCCTAGGCTTTTACTGTATCACTAGTCACTCTATTAATTGAACGATCGGTTTGCACTTGAGCGATTAAATGGCCAGAAAGGCAAACTCCTGACTTTGCAATGGTTAGTGTTTTTAAATCAAAATTGTTTTCAAAAATTCAATGAGTAATACTCTTAAAACGCCTAGGCATTTTAAAAGAAAGTATAAAATGATATACATAGAATATAGTTCTCCATCTTCTCTACCAATAATAAATTCACATGTATCTCTTGTGCAGGTAACACAATGTTAAAGGTGTATATATATTAAATGAAGAGCAAAAACCTAACGCCAAAAACCAAAACTTATTTGAGCAAGAGTCCTTTTAGATTGCTACATGGAAAATACCACGGGGCCCCTTATAGGCCACATGTGGTCTGGATGGCTCAGTTGATTAGACGCTGGCCTACTGATCCCAAGGTCGCGGGTTCACACCCGGCCCAGACCGATGGTTTTTAAGTGTGCTTAAAAGCCACAGCTCCATGTCAGTAGACTTACTGGGAAGTAAAAGAGCTCCTGCAATACACTGGTGACGCTAATGTGATCCTGGCAATTGACAGCGTCGTTAAACAACAAAGGTTGGTTTAGTTTGGTTTAAGGGCGCTCAACTTCGAGGTCATCAGCGCTCTCAAAGTAATAATATAGGTCACATTTTAGGACTATGATAAAGCATAAACAACTTTTATAAAACGGTTCGTGTTTCTATGTATATGTATGTGTGCGTGTGTCTGTGTGTGTTTGTGTGAACAATATAGCTCCAAAGCAAATAGTCGATTAAATACCAATCTTAGTGTTTAAGTACAGCATCTTTCAAGAATTCGACACAAAGATTTGAAAAAGAACTTCCCCCACCGCTTTAAATGGAACATTTTTAGAAAGTCTCAATTTGCAAAAAGTACATCGTATGTTTAAGATGTTTACGTGACAAATTAAATGTATTTCTAGAATTTTCTAGGAATAGCCTCTGAAATCCTCTTCTTTATGAATATCTATTGTATAACTGGCAAACCGTAAGAGACAGCCAAAATCTTACTTAACAAAAACTGTAGATCTTGCTAAAACACACAATTCATATCTGAATACATTTTCTTGTAGCGTGAACCATTTCGGAGATATTACTTGTTATCAGTATGAATTTTCCAGCATTTAAAATTTTCTCACAGAAGTAGTCGTTATATAGTATTTTATTTCTTGGGCATGCAAAGAGAAAGGAATTTCAAAGATATCACATAGCAATCAGCTCTTAAAATATTTTACTACCTAAAGCCTACAGTATTTCTCTAATACCATTGTACCTATAACAAACCGTGATATAAGACAATTTCTACAAATATTTCTCTCGAAAGAAGAATAAAATAGAAGAAAAAGTGTCTATAAGATTATTTTGCACAGGAGTGAGTAGAGAAAATAATGTGAGTACAACACATCAGAGAACCAGAAAAGTGAATAAACGTCTATATGGCAGTTTTGTATGTTGTTATTTAAATTTTGAAGATTACAGCCTTTGCATCGTGAGGATTATCTGACTAAATAGGTTAGATATCTTAGATGAAGATCAGATGATTAGGAAATGCCACCAATAGTGACGTAAAGGAATGTATAAGGCGGTAGAGACGATGCGTATAAAGTTGTGTTGACAAGAAAGCCATGTTAGCTAATGGAATACTTACAGCTGACCTCATTGTGCTGCGGGTGGATGCCGTGTTGCTTATGTTTTATCTGACATAATCCACGAGCTTATATACCTAACAGCGCTTTCATCTTCCGTTTCCGTCAGTCACAACGACATTGCAAGAGAAACCGACGTCTGGAACAACTCACAGCACCTTCTCTCCTTACAAACACCAATAATGTTTAATCTTTTCCATGTTGTCGCTTTTCAAATTTCAGCACTCAAGAGGAGTATGTAGGTATTTTGGTAAAAAAGATCTGATATGTTGCACTCACATGAGTTTCTCCACTCTTGTACTAACCATTCTTACAAACTCTTATTCCTATATCTTCTTCGTGTTGGTTGAGATAAAAATTTGTACAAATTATCTTATTGCTTATTTCCTTGTAGGTACAAGGGGAATATGGGAATACAGTAGGCTTTGTGCGATAGTCAAATCTTTTAAAGCTTTTAAATTCCGTTGTTTGCACGGATAACATATAAAAATGCATAACGATGTTCCATTTGACAGAAGTAGTTAAAAAATTACACAAATAACAAGGAATATCTCCAAAATGGTTCATTATACAAAAAAAGAATTATTCAGATATTGTGTGTTTTAGCAAGATCTACATTTTTTATAGAGTAAGATTTGTTCTATCTCTTACGGTTAACCAGTTATGCAAAAATCATCCAGAGTAAATAGGACTCCAAGGGCCTTAGCCAGAAAATTTAAAATATGCATTTCATTTGTCATAAAAGTATCTTAAACATGAGTCATTTTAATCAAAATCATTAGACCCATTTTCGAGAAAATCAAAATTTTCGAGAAAATCAAAATTTTCCATGTAAAGGGTAGTTTTGGGCGGAGAAATCTTGTTCCAAATCTTCGGGTCGCATCCTTGAAAGAAATTACCTAAACTTAAATACCACATTTGGTTTATAACCAACTTTTCGTTTTTTAGTTACGCTGTTTATAGACATACAAAGACACACACACTCATGCACACACAGAGACACACATGGACCTTTTTCTAAAAATGCTTTTTTGGGTTAAGAGGGCCTCAAAACATATTTCCGGTGAAATCTTGGTATCGAATTTTTGGGTGGAATACAATACTTCCTCTACTTAATAGTAGAGAAGGTAAACATGTAGATGTCATTAAAATACACAATTTATTTCCAAGTACATTTTTTGTGGAGTTGACCATTTCGGGGATATTCCTTGATATTTGTGTCTGTTTTGCAATACTTAAATCTTCCTCAAATGAAGGTTCGTTATTAATTTTTATATCTCAGCCGTGCAAGGAGAACGGAACTCCAAAGCTCACTCGAACCATCGGCCTGGGCCGGGTTTGAACCCGCGACCTTGGGAGCCGTAGACGCTGGCCTACGGATCCCAAGGTCGCGGGTTCAAACCCGGCCCAGGCCGATGGTTTTTAAGTGTGCTTAAAAACGACAGCTCCATGTCAGTAGATTTACTGGCATGTAAAAGAACCCCTGTGGGACAAAATTCCGGCACACCGGCGACGCTGATGTGATCCTGGCAATTGACAGCGTCGTTAAACAAGAAAATAAAATAAAAAAAATCACTCGGGGGAAAATAACAACTATAGCTTGTGTGTGCCTGGTTGGAAGTACTAACTGAAAACATGCTGTTTTTAATAAGCAAAACAAGTCCATAAATGAAGCAAATATTGAGACAATATTATTCATTACACTGTCCTCAATTGCCGGTACAAATATCTATGTTTATCTACTAATAACTTGTATGTTGTAATTTCCTTATGCAACTTAAGGAAAATCTGCAGTTGAGTCAGTTAAGTTTGAAGTATTTAAATATTTTGTGCATAACCATAGAAACCAGTTACCTGTACAAAATATTTAATAATGCTTTAATCCTCTAATGTTATGGTAAAATTTAATATACTGAAAGTACCATTTATTTATTTTAACCATACCTTTCTAAACTCTCCTACTTTTCCAGCCAAAAAGTCGACACGTTTCTTTGGAAATACACGTTTTGAGGTTTTCGAATAATTAATTTATTAAATAATATATTAACGGTTTAGGAAAATGTGCGTGTGCCTGCGTGTGGACGCGACACAGTTTCCAAGGGTGAGTGAGAGTGAGTGAGAGTGAGTGAGAGATAGGTATAGAGATATAGACATACAGACAGTTATAGAGGTAGTAAGATATAGAGAGATGGAGAGATGTATAGAGAAGGAGGGAGACAAGGAGAGAGACGGGGAGGGAAATATGGTGAGAGGCGGGGAGAGATCCAGAGAGAGTCGGAGAGCGATGAGGAGACATTGGAAGATAGAGAGATGGAGCGGAAGAGGGGAAGCAGGAGAAGGGGTGACGGTGACTGGTTGAGGGTGAGTGAGCCTTGTCCGGGGGCGAGGGTGAGGGGGAGAGACCAGAGCGATGGCTGGCTCCAGGGCGAGCGAGAGAGGGGTCGAGGACAAGTGAGAGGGGTCGAAGGCAAGTGAGAGGATTGGAGAGCAGGTGAGAGGGATCAAGTGCAAGTGAGAGAGTTGTCGAGTGCAAGTGACAGGATTTGAGGGCAAATGAAAGGATTCGAGGGCAAATAAGAGGGGTCAAGAGCAAGGTCGAAAACAAGTGAAAGCGGTCAAGTGCAAGTGAGAGAGTGGTCGAGGGCAAGTGCGAGTATTCGAGGGTAAGTGAGAGGGGTCGAGTGCAAGTGGGAGTGGTCGAGGGCAAGTGAGACGGTTTGAGGGTAAGGGAGAGGTGTGGAGGCCAAGTGGGACTGTTCGAGGGTGAGAGCGGTGGAGTGCAAGTGAGAGGGGTCGTGTGCAAGGAGACAGTGATGGAGGTTATGTGACAGGGTTCGAGGCCAAATGAGAGGATTCGCGGGCAAATGAGAGATTCGAGGGCAAGTGAGAGGGTTTGAGGGCTAAGAAGGGGGTCCAGAACAAGTGAGAGGGGTCGAGTGCAAGTAAGAAAGTGGCGGAGGGTAAGTGAGAGGGTTCAAGGACAAGTGAGACGGGTCGAGTGCAAGTGAGAGTAGTCGAGGGCAAGGGAGAGGATCTGAGAGCAAGTGAGAGTGGTCGAGCGCGAGTGAGAGGGCGAGAGAGTTGGATTGAGGGATAGGCAAGGGAGTGACATCGGGTGTGACGCCGGTGGTGACATTGGGAGTGACATTGGGAGTGACGCCGGGGGTGACATTGGGAGTGACATTGGGAGTGACGCCGGGGGTGACATTGGGAGTGACATCGGGTGTGACGCCGGTGGTGACATTGGGAGTGACATCGGGAGTGACGCCGGGGGTGACATTGGGAGTGACGCCGGGGGTGACATTGGGAGTGACATCGGGAGTGACACCGGGAGTGACACCGGGGGTGACATCGGGAGCGACTTCGTGAGCGACCTCGCGGAAGGAAATGCTGGAGCGATGAGCCAAGGCCGAAAGGCTATGAGGGCGAAGTTGAGAGAGGGCGCCAGTGAGTGTGTGGACGAGGGAGATGTAGAGGGAGCGGGGGAGTAGGCGTAAGAGTGAGAGTATGAGAGAGTGTGGTTGTAGAGGAAATTAATTGTTCAATTTATTCACAATACGAAAGTACCTTAATATTCAAAGTACTCCATACGCAACAAAAACTAAAATATTACAGCAGCCTTATCTTATAAACTGTAATTGCCCAACAAACACCATCAATCTCTGACATACAGAAAAAATAATTAGTTTTAAAGTAATTAATTTCTTTGCTTAGATTTGCATATTTTCAGCTTTTGAAATCAAAACTGAATTTGAACTCATAAATGAAACACATGCTGGAAAAATTCTAGCAGTATAGCATGAAATATAATGCACTTGGAGCATTTAGTGTATTAAATATGTAAAGTCGTGAAAAATCAATTTTTCTACATACATACATACATACATACATACATACATACATACATACATACATACATGCATACATGCATACATGCATACATGCATACATGCATACATTGCATACATTGCATACATTGCATACATTGCATACATTGCATACATTGCATACATTGCATACATTGCATACATTGCATACATTGCATACATTGCATACATTGCATACATTGCATACATTGCATACATTGCATACATTGCATACATTGCATACATTGCATACATTGCATACATTGCATACATTGCATACATTGCATACATTGCATACAGAAAAATGCACAATACGATATAACTGTCTTTACCGATGGCAGCAAAGCAGAAAACAAAGTTGGAGCCGCTGCTGTGATATATAGGGGAGACACAATCCTAAGAGAGTTAAAATATAGATTAGATTCGAGGTGCTCTAATAATCAAGCTGAGCAAATTGCAATATTTAAAGCTCTCCAAGAAATCCATACTCTACAGGATAAAACTATCACTATAGTGATTTTTACAGACAGTAAAATAACAATTTCCTTACTAAACAACAACTCAAAGCACAATACGATAATAGACAGTATTCTGAAGACAGTTCATAATTTAGAACAGCGCCAATGGAAAATATATTTCAGCTGGGTGAAAGCTCACGTAGGAATAACTGGCAATGAGCTAGCAGACAGACTCGCCAAACAAGCTGCTAAAGATGAACGCCTGGAAACAATCTACGATAGGATCCCTAAATCGACATTTAAAAGCGAAATCAAAGAACTAGGTTTGGCAGAGTGGCAGAGAAGATGGAATAACACAACTAAAGGACTAGTGAGTAAATCCTTTTTTCCCTCAATCAGGACATGACTCAAGCTGCGCTTACCAAACACACCAGAGTTCACAGCAATAGTTTCAGGCCATGGGAAAACAAACGCATATCTCCATCGATTCCATATAATAGACGATCCTTCGTGTACATGCAGAAGAGCAGCAGAATCAGTCTATCATCTAATCTATGAGTGTCAGCACAAAAAACAACAAAGAACAGATCTAATTAAAGCCATAAATAATAACGGCAGTAACTGGCCAGTACCCCCGGAAGAACTTGTAGCAAAACATTTAAGAGCATTCAAGAAATTTGCACAAACTATATTAGTGTAAACATAAACTGTGTAAGACCATTAATGTAATCCAAATACTTATGGTAACTTTGTAGTTCATTATACTTGTCAACTATGTATATAAATGCATGTAATATTACGCTTTGTAATGGGGCATGCAGTTAATAAAAAAATATAAAAAAATACATACATACATACATACATACATACATACATACATACATACATACATACATACATACATACATACATACATACATACATACATACATACATACATACATACATACATACATACATACATACATACATACATACATACATACATACATACATACATACATACATACATACATACATACATACATACATACATACATACATACATACATACATACATACATACATACATACATACATACATACATACATACATACATACATACATACATACATACATACATACATACATACATACATACATACATACATACATACATACATACATACATACATACATACATACATACATACATACATACATACATACATACATACATACATACATACATACATACATACATACATACATACATACATACATACATACATACATACATACATACATACATACATACATACATACATACATACATACATACATACATACATACATACATACATACATACATACATACATACATACATACATACATACATACATACATACATACATACATACATACATACATACATACATACATACATACATACATACATACATACATACATACATACATACATACATACATACATACATACATACATACATACATACATACATACATACATACATACATACATACATACATACATACATACATACATACATACATACATACATACATACATACATACATACATACATACATACATACATACATACATACATACATACATACATACATACATACATACATACATACATACATACATACATACATACATACATACATACATACATACATACATACATACATACATACATACATACATACATACATACATACATACATACATACATACATACATACATACATACATACATACATACATACATACATACATACATACATACATACATACATACATACATACATACATACATACATACATACATACATACATACATACATACATACATACATACATACATACATACATACATACATACATACATACATACATACATACATACATACATACATACATACATACATACATACATACATACATACATACATACATACATACATACATACATACATACATACATACATACATACATACATACATACATACATACATACATACATACATACATACATACATACATACATACATACATACATACATACATACATACATACATACATACATACATACATACATACATACATACATACATACATACATACATACATACATACATACATACATACATACATACATACATACATACATACATACATACATACATACATACATACATACATACATACATACATACATACATACATACATACATACATACATACATACATACATACATACATACATACATACATACATACATACATACATACATACATACATACATACATACATACATACATACATACATACATACATACATACATACATACATACATACATACATACATACATACATACATACATACATACATACATACATACATACATACATACATACATACATACATACATACATACATACATACATACATACATACATACATACATACATACATACATACATACATACATACATACATACATACATACATACATACATACATACATACATACATACATACATACATACATACATACATACATACATACATACATACATACATACATACATACATACATACATACATACATACATACATACATACATACATACATACATACATACATACATACATACATACATACATACATACATACATACATACATACATACATACATAGAACAGCTTGAACATCTCCAACTACAGCATGTTCAAAAAACAGCTGCCGTACACACTGACAGCAGAATCACTCTTGATTCATTACGGAACTCTAGCAACCATCTTCACCTTATTGAACAAATAAGAAAACAAATAAGACAACTAGAAGCACACAGCTGGATTATCTACTTCACATGGGTCAAGGCTCACGTCGGAATTGAAGGGAACGAGCTGGCTGACCAATTGGCGAAACAGGCAGCGAACAACAAGGACCTACCAGTTAGTTTCGACAGGATACCCGTGAGTGACATCATGCGAAAGCTACATGAAGAAAGTGTGAATCTGTGGGAAAGTGAGTGGCGAAACACCAAAAATGGAGCAGTGACTAAATCTTATTTCCCCACAGTGGCAGATAGATTACGACTTAAATTTCCACTTACTGGTAAAGTCACAACTTTCCTAACCGGACATGGCAGACTTAATTCTTACTTTTACAGATTTAAGATAAAGGACTCTCCTATGTGCTCCTGTGGAACAGCAGAACAGACCGTAGAACACGTTTTATTTGAATGTCCAAAACTTGACAGAGAAAGAATCAAATTCAAGAAAGCTATGTTAAACAAATATGGAAAATGGACATTCCAACAACATAAATTAGTAACGGAATACACAACCGAATTTATTAAATACCTAAATACAATAGACCTGGATAAACTCTAGACTGCAACTAACGATATCCCATAAGTAAAACTATGTATTAGTAAATTTATTAAGCATGTACTATAATGGCATGTAGTATTACGTTTTTTGTAATGGAACATGCTGAAATTAAAATACTAAAAAAAAATACATACATACATACATACATACATACATACATACATACATACATACATACATACATACATACATACATACATACATACATACATACATACATACATACATACATACATACATACATACATACATACATACATACATACATACATACATACATACATACATACATACATACATACATACATACATACATACATACATACATACATACATACATACATACATACATACATACATACATACATACATACATACATACATACATACATACATACATACATACATACATACATACATACATACATACATACATACATACATACATACATACATACATACATACATACATACATACATACATACATACATACATACATACATACATACATACATACATACATACATACATACATACATACATACATACATACATACATACATACATACATACATACATACATACATACATACATACATACATACATACATACATACATACATACATACATACATACATACATACATACATACATACATACATACATACATACATACATACATACATACATACATACATACATACATACATACATACATACATACATACATACATACATACATACATACATACATACATACATACATACATACATACATACATACATACATACATACATACATACATACATACATACATACATACATACATACATACATACATACATACATACATACATACATACATACATACATACATACATACATACATACATACATACATACATACATACATACATACATACATACATACATACATACATACATACATACATACATACATACATACATACATACATACATACATACATACATACATACATACATACATACATACATACATACATACATACATACATACATACATACATACATACATACATACATACATACATACATACATACATACATACATACATACATACATACATACATACATACATACATACATACATACATACATACATACATACATACATACATACATACATACATACATACATACATACATACATACATACATACATACATACATACATACATACATACATACATACATACATACATACATACATACATACATACATACATACATACATACATACATACATACATACATACATACATACATACATACATACATACATACATACATACATACATACATTATAGAATGATTTAAATATGGCAAATAACGCAATCTATTGTTATAACCTTGTATTAGGAGTTTATGGTATATATTTTGTAACAATTGTTAACGTTAAGTATCTATATAGTGTAAAACAACTTGTAAATATCAATGTAAAATTGTGCAAAACTGTATTAGCATAATGTAAAGAATGCATGTAATGCTACCAAGGTAACGGGGCATGCAGATAATAATTAATAAATAAAAATAAAAAAAAAATAAAATAAAAATACATACATACATCATATAATGAGTCAGAATAACTGCCTGACACACCTTCACTCTTTTGTGTAATAGTGCCATCCCTTTCCGCTGAATTTGGTTGGTTTTGATCCCCTTTTGGCCCATACTTTGTTCAAATACCGACGAAAATTTAAGCAGAAAATGGACATTTAGATGTAGCGTACACGACATTTAAAGTCTTGTGCTAGACCTTTAAAAATGGTGGAATATAATAATGTCACTGACTGAAGGTTTGGGGAACATTTATATGCATAAACCTAAAAAGCGCAATTTGATAATTTTTCGGTTATTTTTATTCCCGGATTGCTTAAGCATCTGTATTGCAAAACCAAATCATTTTGGTCTATGAGAGTCTGTAACAACTGCAGACGTTTCTTTAAAACTTCCTTAGACCCTTCCAGTACAGCTTCTACGGACTTGTGGCTAGCCAAACCTTTTTAGTTTAGTTTCCTTCAGGTGCTTATCTCTGCTGTTGAAGTGGCAGCTACCTACGGGATCGGCTTCAAATGTTTTCCGAGTCACATGCTGCTAGCCGCGTTGGGAACCCATGATGGCTTAGCTATTAGTTATGCCAGGTGTTCTCAAAGCCCCCCGCTTAGTTACCGCCTACCTAAGGATGCCCTTGGGTCTCCCCGGTAAGCGGTAATGCCACTCCCATTTTTTACCCCATATACTCCCCAACCCAACACCTATTCCTGTCCCCTTCCTGCATCCAACGTGCGGTCCATCCCGCCCTAGGTATGTAGGAAGAAACCCCCCCTCCCCTCAGCACAAAAGCTTGTATAAACTAAATTCCCCTTCTATACTTCACAGATAAAGTCGCACTAAGCGGCTAGGTGCTGTGCAGATAAACATACCGTACAGCAGTACCTGTACGACTTGCTCTCGGATGCTGGATGCTGCTGGAAAGGGTCGACTTGCCAGCTCATACCTGTCTACAAGGGCGTGGGGGCGTAATTTGTTTGTAGCTCCAAAGAGAATATCACTCCAACATTTCTCTTACACTTGTTCGTAAGAAAGTAATCTCAATGCAAAGAACACGACATTAACGTTATAAATCCAGGACGAACTCACAGCGAGGATGGAAACTAAATATTCGGCATTAGAGGCGCCATATCACTCTATAATGAAATTTAATTCAAAACGTTTAAATAATTTATATATACCACGTATTTTAAACTACTCGTGCACACGGGCTGTAAAATTTGCAAGCTGGATTTATTCTGCGAGCATGAAATCGCGTATTTGACCTGAAATTTCACATCGAAGTTCCAAACATTGACTGGCTATTTGTCGAAAATAGCAGGAAAACAGAAATTCAAAACATAATGAAAGTTAAGCGTAACACAAGTAATAGAACTACTGCAAATATCAAAAGAGCATCTTGCAAACAACCATGAGGTATCAACCTCTATGGCTTACGACTTAGCTTCTCCCCCTCCCTCAGCTTTCTTGTCTATCACCCTTTAAATCTGAACCGGTTTATCTATTATTATTGTTATTAACCTGGAATACATCCTATGCATTATCGTTATTTAAGGAATTGTTTAAACATATTTTTAAACGCCGTTAATGCTACCACAAAGAAGCAATATTGCTTCTTTAAATACGTACAGAAGAGAATGTAGTTTTTCTGTTAGAATAAAATTGATTATTTAGCTTCTTGTTTGACCACAAATCAGAGGAACACACAGAAAGGTAAATAACTGGTGGAAGCCATCGAAGGGCCGGGCGGACCAGGCGCAACTAATCCATAAGGAAATATTTCATCTCAATCCCTTACACCCTCTCGTCATCGGAAAACATTTGGAGCCGGCCGTACATGCGACAATACTCAAATTCAGCAAGCCACAAACCATACCGAACCTTGCCCCTCGCTGTACACATCTTGGGTAAAATGGCGTGATTTGCTTCATTATTGTGTAGCGTCAGTACTTGCTCTCACACAACAATCAAAATCATGCTACATTCATTCTTTGAGACAATCTTCAATGTAACTCATTTTCATACTTAGTTTCGTTTAACTTGGCGATTATAGATGTTCACAACTGCACCATGATTTTATGGACCTACAGTATTTCCTGTGACATCTCTATATCGAATTCTTTAATTGTGGGGTACCCTAAGTACGTGATGGAGAGAATCAAAACATGTTAAACGTACGTCCAATAATCTCCTTGATAGGCAAATCTGAAGGATACTTTGTCCTAACAAATCTTGTTACACATAGAACACTTGTGCTTCGAGGTGAAAGGTAAGGTCTATATCACAAGAACTGTATGTATAAAGAACATTTAGATTTATTTGTGCAAAATACTAATTCTATATAAAAGTTGTACAAAATATCACATTATATAACAAAGAGAAAAACAATGAGATGCTGATGTTTGTTAATGATGGTAACTGCTGCCTCCATAACTGCTGCCGAAACCTCCATGTCCACCTCCTAGAGAATAGCTGTCATATCCTCCTGAAGAATATCCATAGCTGCCATGACCGCCTCCGTAACCGCCGCTGTAACCGCCGCCGTAACCACCGCCATATCCACCTCCATGACTTCCACCGTATCCTCCAAGGTCACCGCCTCCGTAGCCTCCGTAACCTCCGTGGCTGCTGACGATGATGGGCACTGGCTTCTTGACAATGACGGGATGGGGTACTGGAAGTGCCACGGGCTTGGGCACTGGGACGGGGTATGGTTTGGGCACGTGAACTGGAACGGGATGGGGCACTGGGACCTTGACGGGCACCTTAACTGGGTAAGGAACAGGCCTCTCTACGGGGTATGGCACCTTCTTCTCGACGACGACGGAGTAGGGCTTGGGTACGTGGACTGGGTAGGGTTTCTCTACAGGAACTGCGACGGGAACCTTGACGGGGTAAGGTACCTTCCTCTCGACGTGGACGGGGTACGTCCTCTCGACGTGGACGGGGTACGGCTGTGGTACAGGAACTGCGACCTGCTTGGTGATGGTGATGGCCTTGACGTGGCCTTGGTCTATAGAGACACCGCCTCCGTAACCGCCTCCATAACCGTCTCCGTAACCACCTCCGTAACCACCTCCATAACCACCTCCATAGCCGCCGTAACCACCTCCATATCCGCCGCCATAGCCGCCTCCATGACCGCCTCCATATCCACTAGATATGATAGCACCATGACCAACTTCCAGTCCTCCGCTATGAAGGCCTATGGAGTGTTCCAGGCCACCCCCATAGCCGCCTCCGTAACCACCTCCATAACCACCGTATCCAAGACCCAGGAGTCCTCGCTTCTCCTGCTTCTTCTCAGTCTCCTCAGCCTTCTTCTGCTCCTTGCATACGGCGAGGACGAACAAACACGCCGTCACCAGGTATTTCTGCAAGACAAACATGGCGCATTATTTATTGTATTTATTTACTTACCACGCAACACAATGCAACATAGTGATACCATAAACTAACCATTCTTAAAAACCCTAATTCCTATATCATTGTGGTTGTTGAGATAAACATTTGTACAAATTATCTTATTGCTTATTTCCTTGTAGGTACAAGGGGAATATGGGAATACAGTAGGCTTTGAGCGATACTGAAATCTTTTAAAGCTTTGAAATTCCGTTCTCTTTGCACGTCTAACATAAAAGCAATGAACAACGATGTTCCAGTTGACGAATTTGTTTTCCGAAACAGAAATGAATTCCAAATCTATCACACAGAGAACAGCTCTTAAGATATGTTTACCACTTACAGCGCACTGTGGTCCTCTAATACCACCGCACCTATAAGTAAGTATGCAATAAGACAATTTCTGCAAATGTTTATCTCGATTAACTTTAAGAGGGTAAAGGAAAATATACCTCTAGGGAAAGCTTGCACAAGTGCGAATAGCGAAAAGTATGTGAGTGCAGCATATATTTTCTTCTGAAAGAACCAGAAGAGTGAACAAACGTATATATGATAGCTTTGTGTGTTATTCTATAAATAATATGGTAGTGGTACTTTTTTTCTTGAGTTACGTTTTCAGTAAGTGAAGAGAATCTGGCTGAAGAGTGTAATAAACTGAAAATATTTGTGTTTTTAATATTGAAGGCATCTTAGATAAATGGAGCATGGTTTAGAAATGTCTCCAATAGTGACGTAAAGGAATGTATAAGGCGGTAGAGACGATGCGTATAAAGTTGTGTTGACAAGAAAGCCATGTTAGCTAATGGAATACTTACAGCTGACCTCATTGTGCTGCGGGTGGATGCCGTGTTGCTTATGTTTTATCTGACATAATCCACGAGCTTATATACCTAACAGCACTTTCATCTTACGTCCCCTCTCCCTCCTCCAGGCTTGAGCTTGTTTTACGTACCTACGTACCGTAAATCTACGACACAGCTTTACTTCCCTGCCGGAGAAAGTCATACTAAGGATTCCTACAGCCGAAAAACCCATCGCCCTCCACCGGGTGTGAACTCGTGACCTGGGGCACAAGAGGTTTATATGTTAACCCTAGACGACGGAGAACGACCTGTTTTTACATGCTTTATATTAGCTTCACCATAAGTATGTATGTAACGGAATTTTTCGACGTAATTTTCACCAGTTTAGAGTCGTCTTATTGACCTGAAAATTTCCACACGTCTCAGGCCAATGACAATATAATAATATCATGAATTTGTCCTAATGTCCTGACCAGGATCTATAAGATAAAAAAGTGACTTAGCTAAATTTATCAATCTATCGTAATTTTCACAAATTTAGATTCGTCTGATTGACTTGAAAATTTGCACATGTGTTAGATGTCGCTAGGGAACATTCCTACATGCATCCTGAAAATTGCGTTATTTAAATAAATATATATTTATATGTTGGATGACGTAGATGCCCAGGGAGAGGACCTGACAGGAACATGAGACCCGGAGGAAATATCGGGGAACGGAGTTCACACAGGGCCAAGACACCCATAACAGCTTGTAGTTCAGAAATGGACACAAGTTACACTGGACAGAGAAATTAAATCGCTTGAAAATATTGAAAGACGGAGTTGTCCGGAGAGAGGACTTGAGAGGAACATGAGATTTCGGGGGACGGATTGCCCATCAAAGTTTACCCACGGCCAAGGAGTCCACAACAGGTGTTAGTAGTTAAAACTGTAATTGTATTCTAATACTGTTCCAAACAAGAAAGTGATTTGAAATTTCAAAAAAAAAAAAAAAAAAAAAAAAAAAAAAAAAAAAATTAATAATAATAATAATAATAATAATAATAATAATAATAATAATAATAATAATAATAATAATAATAATAATAATAATAATAAATAAATTTTAAACTCAGAAATTTTAGAAAGGTTTCAAATTAAAAATTTAAATAAAGAAATGAATAGAAAATTTAAGACTAAAAATGAAAAATAAATTGCAGTTTAACAAACTAAAAAGAACACGCTTTTATAGCAGTCCAAACTAAAAAGTAAAAAATAATTTTTAAGTATAGCGATATGAAGTCAAGTAGTTCATTATATTTCAAAATTTTGTAAAACGTTTAAAATGAAAACCAGTATTGTTAACAAGGGTACGGACTCTGGCATCAACTGTTACATATAGTTAATTGATAGCTATTTATAAAAGGAAAGTTATGATAAAAATGTTTAAAAATGACCCCACGCTTTTTTACTTTCTCTACTGGTAGGTAGAGGAAGTATTGTATTCCACCCAAAAATTCGATGTTGATATTTCACCGGAAATATATATTTTTTTTTAAAAATGCCCGTGTATTTTTTTTTAAAAATGCCCGTGTGTGTATGTGTGTGTGTGTGTGCGCGCGCGCGTGTTTGTGTATCTTGTGTCTGTCAGTCTGGGTTTTCTTGAAAATGGCTCAAACGATTTTTATTAAAATTTCATATGTCTCACTAAATTTTTTTGTAGACTTAACCATTTCGGAGATATTTCTTGTTTTGTGTGTCAGTTTCGGAAAACTTAGAACTTTCGTGCAATGGAACACCGTTGTTCATTTTTTTATATGTTAAGTGTGCAAAGAGAACGGGAACTCAGAGCTTTAAAAGATTTGACTATTGCAGAATGTCTACTGTATTCCCATATTCCCCTTGTACCTACAAGGAAATAGCAATAAGATAATTTGTACAAATGTTTATCTCAATTAACACGAAGAAGATATAGGAATAAGGGTTTGTAAGAATGGTTAGTATAAGAGTAGAGAAAGTCATGTGAGTGCAACACATCAGATTTTTTACAATAACATTTATAATGGTACCTGACACTGAATGTTATAAATAGTTCATTGGTAGCTATTTATAAAATTAAAGTTATAAAAGTATCATAAAAAGCCCCCATGTTAATATAAATTAGTTATAATTAGTTTTAATCTTATTACAAAGTTTTGAAATATAATGAACTTTTTGACTTTATATCGCTATAGAACAAACTCTTCAAACTTAAAAATTATTTTCTACTTTTTAGTTCGGTCTGTTATATAAGCGGGTGTTTAGTTTTTTAAATATATAATTTGTTTATCCTGTTAGGAAAGAGAGAGAAAGAGAGACCGATACATTAAACATTACGTTACATGAATAAGAGTTTGTAAGAATGGTTAGTACAAGAGTAGAGAAAATCATGTGAGTGCAACACATAAGATTCTTTTACTTATCCTGTTAAGAAAGTGAGAGATAGATACATACACGTTACATGCTCCATTTTGGAGGAATTCTTTTATTGGGTACACATTTCGACATACAAGTTTTCGGCGGAATACAATACACCGTGTTCTGATATACAAGAAAAAAGTTTATAATTTCAAAACTATGCATAGAAATGGGTTATACTTGGTACCACTTGAAAGTGGAATTTGGGAGGTTTTAGTCCATTGGTGTTGTTAAGTTTGGAAAAGTCGCCCATGCGCAGGTCTTTGCATTGCCGAATGCATATCATATCGTTCATCATTCAGGATGTGGACAATGTTCCAGCAAGATAAGGAACCACCTCACTTTAGTATGGACATTCTGTGACAGTCAGTTCCCTGGAAAATGCATCGGAAGAGAATCACCGTAAATCATATGGCCTCCCAGATCACTAGATCTGACAGCATCTTAGTTGGGGATTTCTTAAGTATCAGGTCTACAAGATACCAATACTTGATTTGGGAAAATTACGAAACATAACTTATGATACTGTTGACAATGTTACATCATGGGTCTAGGTTGGGCACCTGTTGGACATTTCCTGTGCCATTAGTGGCAGCCATTTTAAGCTGTATGAACAATGAGAGGAAGAAATTCTAGTTTTCACTATTTGTAACAAGTGGTTTCATCTGTAAAGTCGTGTCATTTCAGACGTTATAGTTACTCCTTTTGTTATACCTATAACGGGAACACCCTGTACATCCTTCCTTTACTTCGGGAGAGAATGCAGAAGGCTTTCAGTGATAGCCAAATATTTTAATACCTGGTCGGTAAGTAGTGGTTTTGAAATTCCGTGCTTCTTGCATGACCAGGAGAAAACAATTGGAAAAGGAGTTCTCATTTCACAAAACTATACTGAAAATATAAACCATAAAAACAAATTTCTCGGAAATAGTTTATCTTACAAACAATGTATTTAACATAAATTGTGTGCTTTAACGAGCAGTAAAACTTTGTCTATCTCTTATGGTTTGCCAGTTATGGAAAGGACACTCAGAATCAAGAGAACTTCACACGCTCTTCCCAGAAAATTCAAGATGTATTTGATTTCTCATGAGAACATGTATTGTTCTTCGTTTACTTATTAACCTTGTTTCTACCTCCCAGGACTTGCAAGTGTGTCAGATGTCTGTCGAGGAGCAGACAAAGTCTGTATCAGAGAGAGTAGCCAGGATGTGTGATCAGTCCGAAGTGAGGAAGGAAGTGTTATGAAATGACGAAGAAAGCGAAGGTAGTCAGTGATTACGAAGAAGTTTATGGAATGAATGGCCGGTAAAACTCGTTCAGGTCCCGTACTGACAACATAATTTGCACATACGGTTCCCGGGTTTGAACTGGGACTGCCTTGGTGAGAGGCATGTGGTCTAATCAAATAATCAAATCATGAGATTGTTTGAGATAATCTTCAATGTAGTACATTTTTCATACTTTGGTTTAGTTTAGGCTAGCATTTATAGAAGTTCATGACTGTGCCATAACTTTACGGATACACTGTACTTTTAGTGACATTTCTATGTCGAGTATTTTGTGGAATACTTTAAGTACGTAACGGGCAAAAGAAAAGTATGTTGAACATATGTCTGTCTGTGATAATCTCCTTGCTAGGCAAATCTGAAGGATACTTTGTCCTACCAAACATTAAGTTACACTTAGAACACTTGTGTTTCAAGGTGAAAGGTAACGTGTATATCACAAGAACTGTATGTATAAAAGATAGATTTATTTGTGCAAAATACTAATTCTATATAAAAGTTGTACAAAATATCACATTATATAACAAAGAGGAAAACAGTGAGATGCTGATGTTTGTTAATGATGGTAACTGCTGCCGAAACCTGCATGTCCACCTCCTAGAGAATAGCTGTCATAGCCTCCTGAAGAATATCCATAGCTGCCATGACTGCCTCCGTAACCACCGCCATATCCGCCTCCGTAACCACCACCGTAACCTCCAAGGTCACCGCCTCCGTAGCCTCCGTAACCTCCGTGGCTGCTGACGACGATGGGCACTGGCTTCTTGACAATGACGGGATGGGGTACAGGAACTGCCACGGGCTTGGGCACTGGGACGGGGTATGGTTTGGGCACGTGAACTGGGACGGGATGGGGCACTGGGACCTTGACGGGAACCTTAACTGGGTAAGGAACAGGCCTCTCTACGGGGTATGGCACCTTCTTCTCGACGACGACGGGGTAGGGCTTGGGTACGTGGACTGCGTAGGGTTTCTCTACAGGAACTGCGACGGGAACCTTGACGGGGTAAGGTACCTTCCTCTCGACGTGGACGGGGTACGGCTGTGGTACAGGAACTGCGACCTGCTTGGTGATGGTGATGGCCTTGACGTGGCCTTGGTCTATAGAGACACCGCCTCCATAACCACCTCCGTAACCGCCTCCGTAACCACCTCCATAGCCGCCGCCATAGCCGCCTCCATGACCGCCTCCATATCCACTAGAAATGATAGCACCATGACCGAGTTCCAGTCCTCCGCTATGAAGGCCTATGGAGTGTTCCAGGCCACCCCCATAGCCGCCTCCGTAACCACCTCCATAACCACCGTATCCAAGACCCAGGAGTCCTCGCTTCTCCTGCTTCTTCTCAGTCTCCTCAGCCTTCTTCTGTTCCTCGCACACGGCGAGGACGAACAAACACGCCAACACCAGGTATTTCTGCACCAGAAACACAGGGCATTTATTGTATTTATTTACTTACCAGACAACACAATACAACATAATAAACAGATAAACATACAAAAGTGGAGTGAGGAAAAGAGAAACGTGCAATGAAAGTACTTTTAAGAGAATATTGAAATAGGGAAAAAGAATTACTCCCATATAGTTTAATATTTAGGTTTGAAATATTTGTTATTAGCACATACTAAAAATAAACTAATGCTGTGGTCTCATTCAGGATTTATCATATATCAAATAATATGGCAGTAGTACTTCTTTTCTCAAAACTATTGTTTTAGTCAGTCTGGATGGACAGTACAATAAACTTAAAATAATTTGTGTTTTTAATATTAAATGTATCTCAGATAAATGGAGCATGGTTTAGAAATGCCACCAATAGTGACGTAAAGGAATGTATAAGGCGGTAGAGACGATGCGTATAAAGTTGTGTTGACAAGAAAGCCATGTTAGCTAATGGAATACTTACAGCTGACCTCATTGTGCTGCGGGTGGATGCCGTGTTGCTTATGTTTTATCTGACATAATCCACGAGCTTATATACCTAACAGCACTTTCATCTTACGTCCCCTCTCCCTCCTCCAGGCTTGAGCTTGTTTTACGTACCTACGTACCGTAAATCTACGACACAGCTTTGCTTCCCTGCCGGAGAAAGTCATACTAAGGATTCCTACAGCCGAAACATCCATCGCCCTCCCCCGGGTTTGAAATCGTGACCTTGGGAGCCAGAGGCTTGTATGTTAACCCTAGACGACGGAGAACGACATTCTTACTATTTTTTATACTACGTATGGTAAACTAGAGAAAGTATTGTATTCCACCCGAAAATTCGACGTCGAGATTTCAACAAAAATATGTTTTGAGGCCCCCTGAATCCCAAAAAAGCATTGTTAGAAAAAGTTCGGTGCGCGCGCCTGTGTGTGTGAGTGTGTGTGAGTGTGTGTGTGTGGTTTGTGTGTGTGTTTGTGTGTTTATGTTTGTGTGAGTGTGTGTGAGTGTGTGAGTGTGTGTGTGTGTGGTTTGTGTGTGTGTTTGTGTGTGTGTATGTTTGTGTGTGTGTGTGTGTGTGTGTGTGTGTGTGTGTGTGTGTGTGTGTGTAAGTTTTGTGTGTTTGTGGACAACATAACTCAAGAGCAGAAAAGTCGGTTAGAAACCAAAGTTGGTATTTAAGTTTAATGTCTTTCAAGGATACTAGTTGAAGATTTTAAAGAAAATTGCTCCACTCTAAACTACACTTTACGTGGAACTTTTTAGAAAATTTTGATTTTCTTGAAAATAAGTCTAATGATTTTGATTAGAATGTCATACGTTTGAGATATTTTTATGACAAATAGAACGTATATCTTGAATTTTCTGTCTCTAGCCCATGTAGTCTTAGTTACTCTAGATAACTTTTCTTGCTATACAGAAATCTAGGTCTTGCTAAAACACAATTGTCTAAATAAAATTTTTGTTAGATATTCCTGATTATTTGTGTGAGTTTTGCAAAGCTTGTGTTTCTGTCAAATGGAACATAGTTCTTCATTTTTTATATGTTAACCGTACAAAGAGAACGGAGTTTGAAAGCTTCAAAAGATTTTACTATCGCTCAAGGTCTATTGTATTCTAGCATTCCCCTTGTAGCTACAAGGAAATAAGCAATAAGATAATTTGTACAAATGTTTATCTCAACTAACACGAAGAAGATATAGGAATAAGATTTTGTAAGATTGGTTAGTACAAGAGTAGAGAAAGTCATGTGAGTGCAACACATCCGATTGTTTACTTATCCTGTTATGAAAGAGAGAAAGAGATACAGATATTTACACATTGCATGCTCCATTTTAAATGAATGCTTTTATTGGGTACACATTTCGACATACAATTTTTCAGTGGAATACAATACACCGTGTTCTGTTTATACGTATAAGACAAGAAAGTCTTATAATTATAAAACTATGCATAGAAATGAGTTATACTTGGTACCACTTGAAAGAGGAAGTTGGGAAGTTTTGAACGATTGGTGTTGTGAAGTTTAAAACAGTCACGTAACGCGCGCATGCGCAGATCTTTCCATTGCAGAATGCATATCATATCGTTCAGTATGTGGTCAAGTCTTTCAGCAAGATGGGACACCACCACACTTTGCCAATGTAGTATGGACATTCTTCGACAGTCAGTTCCCTGGATCATACAGCGGTAGATGATATAGCCTCCCAAATCACCAGAACTGACACGACCTCAATTGGGGATTTGTTAAGGATCAGGTTTAGAGAACACCAATACGTGATTTGTCAGTCTTACGAAACATAGTTAATGCTGTCGACAATATTACATCATAACACATGGATAGGTTCAATACAATTTGGACATTTCCGGTACCACTAATGGCAGCCATGTTGAGGTGTATGTACCACAAGGGGAAAAAATCCCAGTTTTCACTATTTGTAACAAGTGGTTTCATCTATACTTGCCTATTTTACGAAAGAAGTGCTTTTCGTTGGCTTTAGTTCATCATTTGTTCATTGTTAAACACTTCCTTCATGTATTTATTTCAATAACAGTTAGTCCTTGACAATGAAAGTTACTTCGCCTAATGTATAGTGTCACCGCGCCCGCCGCATCTAATTGCCGACAACCGTAGTGTCACGCATCGCATTATTGTCGGCACTACCGCAAAGGAGCCGAAGGAAAGAGACAGAGCATGGCCGCATTGTTGGGGCGCTTGCCGAAAGAGAGAAAAGGATAGAGGCTACTGGAATCTTCTACTTTGTACCCCAGCGCAATAAGTGAACGTTCTTGAAGCTTCCAGAATAGTGCCTGGGAGATATAAATAGCGGTAAAGTGTGAGAGAGTCAGTCAGACGTAAGTGAGAGACGTACGTGAAGCGTTGAGTAGTGCCGACGGAGAACAGTCAGACGTATGTGAAGGTTGAGTAATCGTGCCGACGGAGACGGACAGACGATGTGGAGAGTTGTGCCGACGGAGAAGAGTTAGTTCTTTGTGTTACGAGTTCGAAGCCGTGCTGTTGTTGCAACGAGTGTACAAAGTTACTGTTTACGGAAATAAAAGTGCTTATCTCGACTACATCTGTCTACTTTACTTCACAACCAAACCAAAAAAAGTCACACTGGTGTCAGAAGTGGGATTCGTCGAATTGCTTCTAGTTTCATTACATCGTCGTCAGAAGTTGCAACGTTAGAACCAAGATGGAGGGAGATTCGGAAACCAGGATGATGGCAATGATGAAAGAATTATTCGCCGAAATGAAGACGGAAATGGCTGAAATGAAGACGGCAAACGACAACCTCACTGCCAAAATGGAAACGTCAAACCACAACCTCGCTGCCAAAATGAAGACGGCAAACGACAACCTCTTTGCCGAGCTGAAAGAAGAAATAAAGACGAGAAACAACCTCGCTGCCGAGCTGAAAGAGATGAAGACGGAGCTATCGGCGAAAATTGACGGCGAACTGATTGGCGTGACGGAAGGCGTGGAAGAACTCGGCGAAAAGGTGGAAGACCTCTGCCAGCACGTGGACGTCGTGGAGGACGACGGGGAACGTCTTGGCGCCCTGGTAGTAAGAGTTGACGAGAGCGTCAAAGTACTGGATGCCAGGGGCAGACGGAATAGCGCGGAGCCGGGGAGGGAGCACCTAGTGGCCGAGGCGACAGTTGCGCCCGTTTCGGATGATATGAGGGAAGACGTGGAACAACTCGGCGAACGGATTGGCGTGACGGAAGACGTGGAACAACTCGGCGAACGGATTGGCGTGACGAAAGACGTGGAACAACTCGGCGAACTGATTGGCATGACGGAAGGCGTGGAAGAACTCGGCGAAAAGGTGGAAGACCTCTGCCAGCATGTGGACGTCGTGGAGGACGACGGGGAACGTCTTGGCGCCCTGGTAGTAAGAGTTGACGAGAGCGTCAAAGTACTGGATGCCAGGGGCAGACGGAATAGCACAGACCCGGGGAGGGAGCACCTAGTGGCCGAGGCGACAGTTGTGCCCGTTTCAGATAACGAAAGTGTCCGTCTCGGGGAAGACAAAGGGGCAGTTCAGGGACGTCGTCGAGGATCCCCTGGAGGAGTGTGTCGGGTACGTAACCAACCAGGATATGACGTGGAGGACGATCAGCAGGGAAGCGCACAAGCAGGCGAGCAACACGCGAGAACCGACTTGGCGTGTGACATGGGAGGACCGTCGGAGCCATCCAAGCACCTGACGTATAGTGCCGTGAACGAAAGAACGGTGGACATCATCTTGGACGGCAGGATACAGGAGAGGCCTTGCCGAGCACGAGTGAACACGAGTGCAGTGGTGGACGCGACTCGCGCGGATGTGGCGGGGCTTGTTGCCGGACCCATCGGAAGCAAGGTGGCTGCGAAGGTGCGCCAAAGAGGTCGGCGGACATGGTACCCAGTGAGCCGTTTCCAAGTGCGCAGGATGGCCCGTCAACACACCAGGAAGAAGGGCAACTGGACGAGGGACCGTCAAGACCGGCAGTACTGTTGCAGAATTTCGAAGCAGGATGGCATACATCGTCCTACCCAGACCAAGGGACACTATCCAACAGCGATACCTAGGATCGTGCCTCCTGGAGAAGAGGTTCGATGGGTTAGTCCACCAGGACGCAAGGGAGATGCCGCAGTGATAGTGCTGGTCGGGACGACCAGCTCTGAGGAGGGAGCAGTGTCACCGCGCCCGCCGCATCTAATTGCCGACAACCGTAGTGTCACGCATCGCATTATTGTCGGCACTACCGCAAAGGAGCCGAAGGAAAGAGACAGAGCATGGCCGCATTGTTGGGGCGCTTGCCGAAAGAGAGAAAAGGATAGAGGCTACTGGAATCTTCTACTTTGTACCCCAGCGCAATAAGTGAACGTTCTTGAAGCTTCCAGAATAGTGCCTGGGAGATATAAATAGCGGTAAAGTGTGAGAAGAGGGAGTCAGACGTACGTGAAGCGTTGAGTAGTGCCGACGGAGAACAGTCAGACGTACGTGAAGCGTTGAGTAGTGCCAACGGAGAACAGTCAGACGTATGTGAAGGTTGAGTAGTCGTGCCGACGGAGACGGACAGACGATGTGGAGAGTTGTGCCGACGGAGAAGAGTTAGTTCTTTGTGTTACGAGTTCGAAGCCGTGCTGTTGGAGAATCGGAAAAGACTTTCTTGTTGTTGCAACGAGTGTACAAAGTTACTGTTTACGGAAATAAAAGTGCTTATCTCGACTACATCTGTCTACTTTACTTCACAACCAAACCAAAAAAAGTCACAATATTATTGTCTTTAAACTGCAGACAACATAGGCGTCTTTCATTCATTTTATATTCTCTTTGTAAGAATGAGCGCTGTCGTGCAAATAAATGGGTAGATAACAGAAAGCGTTTGAATTACCGCGTGTGTTTACTTTGATCGGGAATAATGAGTGCGAGTCTTTGTTGTTCTTTCGGTGTTCTTGGCGATGTTCTTGTAGACAGCAGCAAGATGCCGAAATTTAGTATTTCTTTACGCAGTAAATTACAAAGTTACGTTAACATCTACTTTTGGATCTGATGTATTTTGTACCGATGGTAGAGTAGTCACATTGAAAAATTTGTGAACAGTCAGTGAACTACGAAAAGAAGTAATTTATATCACAACATATCAGCACAAGCAAATACAAAGGTGCACTTTCCAAGCGTACTGGGAAGAAGATGCCTTTGCTTCCAACAGTAATTGCAACATCGAGTCGAAAATCACCAGTTTGCATTCGACTTATGTAAATTTTTCCTCAGCGCCGGAAAACCTCTGTGGAAATTACAGAGCCCTACATTATCACAGTTTTTGGAGAATCACACTAACCAATCTGTACCTAGCGAGTCAAGTTTGTGAAGATGTTACTTAACCCCATGTTACGATGACACAATGAAAAAAATTAAATATAAAATGAAAAATACAGGAATCTCGATTTCTATCTACGAGTCAACTGATACCATGGGTCGTTTTATTGCCAATGTTGTTATTGGACAATTAGATCCTACAGAAGATGAATCAATGAAACCGTTCCTGGTTACAACAGAGTGTCTTGAGAAAGTTAACTGTTCATCTAACGCGCAGTTATTCACCAGTTCATTCAGGAACCTCTGCCCCCCCCCAACCTATTATAACGAGGAGGAGGATATGATCTCAGCATACGATACAAATTTCCAGAGTATAACTGAGATGGTGAACGCTCTGGAGGATGAAGCATTTTCAATTGTAGTAACTTCTCAACTCTTCGGAAGTGAAAAATGACTTAACTTCCATTGCGGCCGAGCTTGGGTTCCTGCCACAAGTGTTCTGCCAGGTTCAAGGCAGAAGTCAGTGAACATGTAGATGATGCAGTGCAAGGACTGGACAGTGTGCCAGAGAAACTGGTTTCATTACTTACCGAAAAGTGTAAAAAAGCGTTATCGAAGAATTGTGATCTGGATAAAGTTAGAAAAATTTCAAAAGTTCTAGAAGGTGACAATTCTGTTGCAGATGAAATGAATCCTGCAATGATACCGTTTTAGAATTGGCCCAATACCTCTGTCGATGTTCAGATATAATTCTGTCATACGGAAAATGTGTTATCTGACACGAGACTCAATATGACCTTAGCAACTTAAAAGCATTTGTTGGTCATGTGCAACGACCAACCCACAGGCCTTTTTAAACAATATTTAATTGTTGTGTTAATTACAACACTAGAATGTTTTTAAAATTTTGAAGTTCCTTAAAATATGACGATCGAGCTATTGAAAAGTGTAAACTGTTAAATTAATGGGTTTTTCTAATTGCCTTATATTGCCAGTTTTAGTATTCCTAATGACTTTTTTTTCCTGCCTATTTTATCTACTTATAATATAATTTTTCCTGCCTATCTGTAACAACTACAGGTGTTTGCCTGAAACATCTGCCTTATATCTTGTACAGACTCGTGGCTTGGTGCAGTTCCCTTCGGATGTTTATCCTACCAGTTTAAGTGGCACCTATATACATACAACCATATTCAAGCAGAGCAAGACACAGGGCTTTCCTTTCCACTGTCCACATCTTGATTAAATGGCGTCATTTACTTCATTGTTGTGTTGCGTCGTTACTTGGTCGTGTACAACAATCAAAATCATACTACGTTTTTACTTTCTGTACTAGTGTTAAATACAAGGGTAATGTTACAGATATAAGCAACTCCAAGACGGAGGAATATATTAGATAAAGTATATTTGTTCATGGTTTGGTTTGGTCTTTTTTCAGTAACCTTATTTTTGTTTTCAGTAGGTCAAATTGTATTGTTTATGAGCACAAATATTTCCAATTAAAAGTACTCCTACACCACGTATAGTAACTAGGGGAAGTATTATATTCCACCAAAAATTCTGTCGACATTTCGTCGGAAATATAAGATTTGAGGTCCCCGGAATAAAAAAAGCATTATTAGAAAAAGGTCCGCGCGTGTGTGTATGTGTCTCTGTGTCTCTGATAATCTTCAATGTAGTGCATCCTTCATACTTTGGTTTTCTTTCTTTTTTTTTTGCTTAGCGTTTATAAAAGTTTGTGAATGTATGATAACTTTACCCATACACTCTATTTTCGGTGGTGACATTTCTGTACCGTATATTTTTTGGAATACACTAAGTACATAATGGGCAAAACAAGAGTATGCTGAACATGTCTGATAATCTCCTGGCGAGCCAAATCTGAGGGTACTTTGTCCTACCAAACATTAAGTTACACTTAGAACACTTGTGTTTCAAGGTGAAAGGTAAGGTGTATATCACATGAACTGTATGTATAAAGGACATTTAGATTTATTTGTGCAAAATACTAATTCTATATAAAAGCTGTACAAAATATCACATTATATAACAAAGAGAAAAACAATGAGATGGTGATGTTTGTTAATGATGGTAACTGCTGCCTCCATAACTGCTGCCGAAACCTCCATGTCCACCTCCTAGAGAATAGCTGTCATATCCTCCTGAAGAATATCTATAGCTACCATGACCGCCTCCGTAACCGCCGCCGTAACCACCGCCATATCCACCTCCGTAACCACCACCGTAATCTCCAAGGTCACCGCCTCCGTAACCTCCGTGGCTACTGACGACGATGGGCACTGGCTTCTTGACAATGACGGGATGGGGTACAGGAACTGCCACGGGCTTGGGCACTGGGACGGGGTATGGTTTGGGCACGTGAACTGGGACGGGATGGGGCACTGGGACCTTGACGGGCACCTTAACTGGGTAAGGAACAGGCCTCTCTACGGGGTATGGCACCTTCTTCTCGACGACGACGGGGTAGGGCTTGGGTACGTGGACTGGGTAGGGTTTCTCTACAGGAACTGCGACGGGAACCTTGACGGGGTAAGGTACCTTCCTCTCGACATGGACGGGGTACGGCTGTGGTACAGGAACTGCGACCTGCTTGGTGATGGTGATGGCCTTGACGTGGCCTTGGTCTATAGAGACACCGCCTCCATAACCACCTCCGTAACCGCCTCCGTAACCACCTCCATATCCACCTCCGTAATCACCTCCATATCCGCCGCCATAGCCGCCTCCATGACCGCCTCCGTATCCACTAGAAATGATAGCACCATGACCTAGTTCCAGTCCTCCACTATGAAGGCCTATGGAGTGTTCCAGGCCACCCCCATAGCCGCCTCCGTAACCACCTCCATAACCACCGTATCCAAGACCCAGGAGTCCTCGTTTCTCCTGCTTCTTCTCAGTCTCCTCAGCCTTCTTCTGCTCCTCGCATACGGCGAGGACGAACAAACACGCCAACACCACGTATTTCTGCAACACAAACACAGGACATTATTTATTGTATTTATTTACTTACCAGGCAACACAATACAGCATAATAAATACTTAAACATACAAGTGCAATTTAAGAAAGAAAAACGAATAACCAAAATACTTTCAACAGAATATTGAAATAGGCAAAAACAATTAAAGCCTAGATAATTTAATATCTAAATTTGATGATTATAATAATAATAATAATAATAATAATAATAATAATAATAATAATAATAATAATAATAATAATAATAATAATAATAATAATAATAATAATAATAATAATAATAGTAAAAATAAATTAATACTGCTGTCTTACACGACATTTTTAGATACATGTCTTTGTTCGTTTTTCATTTAGTTCTAAACAGAAAATATCTAGCGAGTTACATGAGAATGAACCATTACACATAACGTAAAGTTAATAATAAGTATTTACGGCAGTACATCAAAGCTGATCTACACAGAATAAATTAAAAAAGTTATGTCTAACCTTTCAATCCGTTGTATCATGGTTTGTATAGGGACTTAATGAAATTCTGGGCACGAAAAGAGAAAATAATTCACACGACGGCTAATTATCATAACAGACTCCTCCTCCGCATCCTTCCAGTTCGGAAGTAATATTCAATCATACAAATTCTGTGATCGGTGGTCACTTCCATCTCGAGTGCAAAGAACGCACAAAATATCCTAGTGAAAAACAGTTTTGCACCGCACCAGTAAAAAACCTGTTTACAAAGCCGGAACGTATGCAGTCCGAGGTTCACTCCCGCACTTCTACTTTCAGACAAGGGGCTCGCTGAACCAATAATAACGTCAGTCATATAAACTGACCTGGCGGTAAAGGCCGAGGAAATCTGCAGACCCGATCAAAGGGCGTTCTATACTAAACGTATCCTATATAAAATACGATGTTGTATCTTACAATGTTGTATTATGTAGACCATAGTTGCTAATGAAGTTCAACCCACTCTTGTTCTTGTTATTCGGTTTAGCTACTGTGTACCTGTTTGCAAATGTCGCCGTATAGTCCGACCACCCGCAACACTCGGTGCTGGAGCGGAGAAAGTGGAAGATTAATACCGCGAGTCACAAATTAGCATGTCTGATATAAACCTAGTAATCTGACACACAGAAAGAAAACGTAATCTCATATTCAGATGCATTACATTAAAATGTAGTTCTTTTCTAAACCAAATTGATTATATGTATAATAGATAACAGTTTGTAAATTTGGTCTTGCTCTTCAAACACTCAGTTTATCAATATTAGATTCTCCTAAAGCAACGTGATAGTGCATACCATCATATCTTATATTTCAACATCATATATTACGGCTGTATAGATCTAACATAAACATTATGCAAATAATTTAACGAAGAACAACACTTAAGATTTTTGGAGCTTTTAAATAAAAATTCTAAAATTTCTTGACATCATTAACTATTCTATCAATGTGGTAATCGAAAATCAGTTTGCACTTGAAATAGCCAGAGAGGTAAACCCATAACTAAAGCCTCATATTGCAGTATTTAGTGTTTTATACATGAAAACATTAAAAAAAATTTTTTTCAAAATGTGGGAAAAAATTCAATATTTAATACTCTTGGAATGCTTAGCAGTCTTAAAAGATAATATAAAATATATACATAGGATGTACTTATCCACCTTCTCTACCATTAATAAATTCACATATATCTCTCATACAGGTAACACAATATTTAAGTGAATACATTTTAAATGAATAAAAACAAACCTAACCCCAAAAGTTCCAAAACTTATTGGAGAAAAGACCTTTTAGATTGCGTCATGGAAAATACCACGGGGCCCCTTATAGGTCACGTGGCCAGTGTCAAACTTTTGAATGGGACTATGATAGAGCATAAGGCACGTTTAGAATAATGTTCGCATGTACGTGTCGATCTGTGTGAACAACATAACTCCAAAATGAATAGTCGATTAGATAGTAAACTAATATAGGTATTTCAAGGATACGATGCGGGGATTTAAAAAAATCACGCACCCCAAATTACCGTTTACATGGAATATTTCTCGAAAATTTTGATTACTCAAAAGTCACCCAAACAATTTTAATTGAAATACCACACGTTTAAGATATTTTTATGACAAATGAAGTATATCTATATACTGAATTTTCTGCGAATATCCTCTGAAGTCTTCTTCATTCTGAAGGACTTCGTCATAACTGGTAAACCGTAAGAGATAGACCAAATGCAGATCAAATCAAACAGTTCGTGTAAAATGATATTTTTTGAATAGCCAACTATTTTTAAGATACTCCTTGTTATTGTTTTGAATTTTGGAAGGTATCTACTTGTCTCAAGGAGAAAGGAATTTCAAAGAACTCAAATAACGAACAGCCCTTGAAATATTTTACTCCTTAAAACCTACTGTATGCCTCTAATACCATTGTACCTATAAAAAACTATGTAATTAGACAATTTCTGTAAATATTTATCTCGATTAATATGGAGTAAACGGAAGTTTAGTTTACAGAAGAGTGATTAGAGAAAACAATGTGAGGGTGACGCATTAGATTTGTTATTAAAGAACGAGAAGACTAATGAAACTTCGTATGTTATTATTTAAGTAATATACTGGTACAAATTACGAGGAGGTATGCCACACTCAAGAGCATAATTAAATTAAATAATCTGTTTTCATTTTTCAAAAAAACATTAAAGGTATTTTAGATAAAAACTAGATGTTGTGGAAATGCCACCAATAGTGACGTAAAGGAATGTATAAGGCGATAGAGACGATGCGTATAAAGTTGTGTTGACAAGAAAGCCATGTTAGCTAATGGAATACTTACAGCTGACCTCATTGTGCTGCGGGTGGATGGCGTGTTGCTTATGTTTTATCTGACATAATCCACGAGCTTATATACCTAACAGCGCTTTCATCTTCCGTTTCCGTCACAACGTCCCCTCTCCCTCCTCCAGGCCTGAGCTTGTTTTACGTACGTACCGTAAATCTACGACACAGCTTTACTTCCCTGCCGAAGAAAGTCATGCTAAGGATTCCTACAGCCGAAAAACCCATCGCCCTCCACCTGGTTTAAACTCGTGACCTTGGGAGCCAGATGCCTGTATATTAACTCCAAATGAAGGAGAATGAAATCTTTTTGCTTTCTCTACTACATATAGTAGAGGATGTATTGTATTCCCTCCAGAAATGCGATGTCGAGATGTCAACGGAAATATACGTTTTGGGACTCCCTGAATTTAAAAAAAAAAAAAAAAAAAAAAAAAGGATTTTCAGAAAAAGTTCCGCGCGCGCGTGGACAGCATGACTCAAAGATGTAAAGTCGGTTAAAAACCAAAGTTGATATTTAAGTTTAATTTCTTTCAAGGATGCGACACGAAGATTGTGAAGAAAATTTCTCCACCTTGAACTATCCTTTACATGCAACATTTTTCTGAAAATTGTAATTTTCTCGAAAATTTCTCTAACGATTTTAATTAAAATGACACATGTTTAAGATATGTTTATGACAAATGAAATGTATATTTTGCATTTTTTAATTAAAGCCCATGAAGTCCTATTTACTCTGGATGATTTTTGCATAACTGGTAAACCGTAAGGGATAGAACAAATCTTACTATACAAAAATTTATATCGTGGTAAACACACAATTTATATCCAAATAATTTTTTTTTTTAATGAAGCATTTCGGAGATATTCCTTGTTATCTGTGTGAGTTTTGGTAAACTTAAACTTTCGTCAAATGCAACATCGTTATTCATTTTACATGTATGTTAACCACGCAGAGAGAAAGGAATTTGAGAGCTTTAAAAGATTTGACTACCTATCGCTCAAAGCCTACTGTATTCCCATATTCCCCTTGTACCTACAAGAAAATTAGCAACAAAATCATTTTTGGGAATGTTTGTCTCAACTAACACGAAAAAGATATAGAAATAAGAGTTTGTAAGAATGGTTAGTACAAGAGTAGAGAAAGTCATGTGAGTACAACACATCAATTTTATTTACTTGTCCTGTTAAGAAAGAGAAAGACAGAGATAGATACAGATATATGCTTCATTTTAGAACAATGCTTTTATTGGGTACCTACAGATTTCGAGGCACAATTTTCCGGTGGAATACAGCACACTGTGTTCTGCTTATAAGTATAATTCAAGAAGAGTTTATAATTTCAAAACTATACACAGAAATGGTTTACACTCGGTGCCACTTGAAAGAGGAAGATGGGAAGTTTTAATCCATTGGTGTTGTTAACTTTGGAACAGTCACGCTCCGCGCGCGCATGCGCTGATCCTGGCATTGCAGAATACATATCATGTCGTTCATCAGCTAGCATGTGGAACATTTTCCAGCAAGTTGGGGCGCACCACCACACTTTACCAATGTAGTATGAACATTCTTGGACTGTAAGTTCCCTGGAAAATGCATCGGAAGAGGATCACAGTAGATCATATATCCTCCCAGATCACCAGATCTGACAGCACCTTAATTGGGGATTTCTTAAGCATCAGGTCTACAAGACACCAATACCTGATTTTGCAGACTTACGACACATGATTTATGATGTTGTCGACAATGTTACACCATAGATACTTCATAACACATGGATCGAACTAGAGTACCTTTTGGACATTTCCCGTGCCACTAATGGAATCTTGTTGAGCTTTATGAGCCACAAGGTAGAACGGTTCCTAGTTTTCACTATTTGTAATAAGTGGTTTTATCCTTCGTATTACTTCAGAAGTTATAGCTACTCTTGTGTTATACACAAAGGCAAGATTTTTTAATAATAATTATTTTTAAAATTCGCATTAATGATTTAAGTTAGTGATGTTTTGTGTTGAATATTACTCTGTAAATTCCCATTACTTTCGCACAAATTTTCGGGTAAAATTAACACACAAACGTTACTGAAATTAAAATTAACAGGTAAGGTGTGTTACTGTGGCATTATTGTTCAACATTTCTCCAAATTAAAGCATTTATTTTATTATTAACATGACATGAGTCACTACATATATCATGCATCAGACATCAGGGCCATTGCTCACCAATCAGCATCACCAAATTACAACATACAAGTTGTGACACTTTCATTTGTCACAGTCTCTTTCTGTCTGTTATAACCAAGTTACATAGTGACTGTAAAAAGTGTTCCTACAGCTACATTATTTTGCATTAGAATACGTGTTCCAATCAAACCGCAATATGATGAGTAGAAGCTTTAAAAGTTAAACAAAATGCATCAAAACATGTTTGAAATTGACACAAAAAATGATCGCACACCTGAGGTAGTTGAGAAGGCGACTGTCAAAGACAGAAGTAGTCAACGTTCACTTGTCTGTCTACCTGTGGATAGCAGCGATAAGGAACGGAGCGGCGCTGGTCGACGGTGAACAGAAAACGAACCTTAGAAAAGTATAAATGGGGAACGATCGCAGGGAAACCAGCAAAGAAACAAGAAAACTAATACTTAAACTCCATAATCGATGCAAATCGCTGTGACAAGTATCTCAACTTGTTGATAGATCTTATTTTGTGGAGGCCATAATTGATAGGCTTTGTGTTTTAAAAACCATGTAAAACAGGCCCAGAGCTGGAAGACCAAAGTTGCTCACAGAGCAAAATGAAAGATGTATTCTATGGGAAATAACAGAGAACTCCAAAATCAGTGCTGCGAAGTTGGCTGCTCATTTGGGAACACGTGATATGGTTCAGCCAGTATTGTGCGCAATGTTTTATCGAGGAACTGCATATCACGGCCGAGTACCCTGGAAGAAGTTGTAGATAAATAAGGAAAATCAAATAAAGCGAACAAATTTCGCAAAAGAACACCGGAGTAAAGCACCAGACTTCTGGGAAAGGATGATTTTTTTCATACGAAAGTAAGTTTAACATTTTTGGTTCCTATCGAGGACGTATGGTGTAGCGAAAGAGGAATAGGGATATGGATCCAAAAGATCTAGTGCCCACACTCCACACGGAGCTGGCTCAGGGATGCTCTAAGTGTGCATGAGCGCTTCAGTGTCGATCGACTGCACTTTATCGATAGAATGATGAATCATAAAATGTATATCTCCATTTTAAAGCAAAATCTTTATGCTAGTTCTCAGAAAGTAGGTCTTGAGATATCCACTTGTGGTCTATTTTGGAGCAGAAGATTAGAAACCACGCCTTTTTCAGTAAAGAAGGCTTGAAACAGACTTAACAACACTTAATTGAGCCAAATACAACAATGGAGCTAGTAGAATAACTACCACGAAGAATAGAGGCAGTTATAAAAGCAAAAGAAAGACTTGTAAAATACTGAATAATGGTATTTATTTATCAGAATGCCACTAAAGTTTAGGTCTACGATCACTTTTTGTGAGAAATAATCGCATTTGTTTATATTAAGGGGAGATAATATATTTATGTTTTGTGATATAAGGTATTACCGAATACAACATCAGCATTAATCAACATGATTAAGGTATTTACATATTCGCCCCAAGATTCTATTCCTCTTCCTTCAGGTATTTTAATGTAATTTCCTATGTGTACGAACACGTTTTACACCCACTGTATGTAGAAAAAATGTCTCGCTGTCAGCATTTGCTACTGGTAACCAAAGACATTGAATGGACTTTTCACAGAAAAAACTGGCCTAACTGTTCAACAATGGCACAAAGTTCTTGGTGCTATGGTTTATTGCGACGGTTTTGATAACACGAAAATGTGACCTTGTCAGATGACCTTTTTATTGTAGCCTCGCCTGGTCAGGCAGCTTTATTTGTCTCTGCCAATAATATTTAGTTCTGTTACTAGTTGATCTCAAAAGAAGCCGGGTTATTGAATTCTTAAGAATTAGATATGAATTATTTTATTGTTAACAATACCAACACTTAAGCACCACCGACAATTTCTCAATGGACAAAAACTTATTTTGGTAAGCAAAGTTTTAAAAAAGTAGATATTTTTCATTTATCGCTAAAAAACAGAACATTCTCGAAAATATGACAAATTCCCCCAAAAAAATCCCGAAAAATAATCCTATATATCGCTTCTAAACTATGTCAAATGGATGTTCTTCTAGCATGGCCAAGAGAAAACAAATGGGAAAGGACTTTACAGTTTAGACAATTATATTGAAAACACATATCATAAAAAGAAATATCTGGGAAATAGTTTGTGTTACAAACAACGTATTTAACATAAATTGTGCGCTTTAACGAGAGGTAAAATTTTGTCTGTCTCTTATGGTTTGCCAGTTATGGAAAGGACACTCAGAATCAAGAGAACTTCACAGGCTCTTCCCAGAAAATTCAAGATGTATTTGATTTCTCATGAGAACATGTATTGTTCTTCGTTTACTTATTAACCCTGTTTCTACCTCCCAGGACTTGCAAGTGTGTTAGGTGTTAGATGTCTGTCGAGGAGCAGACAAAGTCTGTATCAGAGAGAGTAGCCAGGATGTGTGATCAATCCGAAGTGAGGAAGCAGACGCTATAAAATGACGACGAAAGCGAAGGTGATTAGTGATTACGGAGCACTTGTAGGAATGAATGGCGGTAAAAGTCGTTCAGGCACCGCTCTGACAACATAATTTCCACATACGTTCCCTGGGTTTGAACTCGCGCCGCCGTGGTGAGAGACAAGAGGTCCAATCAAATCATTTTTGAGATAATCTTGAATGTAGTGCAGGTTTCATACTTCGGTTTAGTTTATCTTAGCGTTTATAAAGTTCATCAATGTACAATAACTTTACGGATACACTGTATTTTCGGTAACATTTCTATATCGAGTATTTTGTGGAATACTCTAAGTACGTAATGGGCAAGAGAAACTATGTTGAACATATGTCTGTTTTGTAATCTCCTTGCCAGGCAAATCTGAAGGATACTTTGCCCTAACAAACATTAAGTTACGCTTAGAACACTTGTGTTTCAAGGTGAAAGTTCAGGTGTATAGCACAAGAACTGTATGTATAAAGGACATTTAGATTTATTTGTGCAAAACACTAATTCTATATAAAAGTTGTACAAAATATCACATTATATAACAATGAGAAAAACAATGAGATGCTGATGTTTGTTAATGATGGTAACTGCTGCCTCCATAACTGCTGCCGAAACCTCCATGTCCACCTCCTAGAGAATAGCTGTCATATCCTCCTGAGGAATATCCAGAGCTGCCATGACCGCCTCCGTAACCGCCGCTGTAACCGCCGCCGTAACCGCCGCCATATCCACCTCCGTAACCACCACCGTAACCTCCAAGGTCACCGCCCCCGTAGCCTCCGTAACCTCCGTGGCTGCTGACGACGATGGGTACTGGCTTCTTGACAATGACGGGATGAGGTACAGGAACTGCCACGGGCTTGGGTACTGGGACGGGGTATGGTTTGGGCACGTGAACTGGGACGGGATGGGGCACTGGGACCTTGACGGGCACCTTAACTGGGTAAGGAACAGGCCTCTCTACGGGGTATGGCACCTTCTTCTCGACGACGACGGGGTAGGGCTTTGGTACGTGGACTGGGTAGGGTTTCTCTACAGGAACTGCGACAGGAACCTTGACGGGGTAAGGTACCTTCCTCTCGACGTGGACGGGGTACGGCTGTGGTACAGGAACTGCGACCTGCTTGGTGATGGTGATGGCCTTGACGTGGCCTTGATCTATAGAGACACCGCCTCCGTAACCGCCTCCATAACCTCCTCCGTAACCACCTCCGTAACCGCCTCCGTAACCACCTCCGTAACCGCCTCCATAGCCGCCGCCATAGCCGCCTCCATGACCGCCTCCATATTCACTAGAGATGATAGCACCATGACCAAGTTCCAGTCCTCCACTATGAAGCCCTATGGAGTGTTCCAGGCCACCCCCATAGCCGCCTCCGTAACCGCCTCCATAACCACCGTATCCAAGACCCAGGAGTCCTCGCTTCTCCTGCTTCTTCTCAGTCTCCTCAGCCTTCTTCTGTTCCTCGCATACGGCGAGGACAAACAAACACGCCAACACCAGGTATTTCTGCAACACAAACATGGCGCACTATTTATAGCATTTATTTATTTACCAGGCAACACAATACAACATAACAAAAACATAAACATACAAAAGTCTAATGAAGAAGAAAACGCGTAACCAAAGTACTTTGCGGGGAATATTGAAATTGATCTTATATAGTTTAATATTTAACCTTGAAATATTTATTATTAGCACATGGTAAAAATAAATTAATGCTGTGGTCTTTCTCAGCATTTTCAGCTACGTGGCTCTGTTCATTTTACATTTAGTTCTAAAGGGGAAAGATCTAGCGAGTTCCATGACAATGAACCATTACACATAACATAATGTTGATGCCAAGTACATATTTACAGCAGTAAATGAAAACTTCCTTACCCTGAATAAATAAAAAAAATTACATATCAAGACAAAAGTACTGTATTGTAATGAAATCTGTAGCATTATAGAAATAGATGAAATTTAATCTGATATTACTATTGTTAGTAACGTCTAGTGAATTTTCTGAGAATATCTACTAAAGTCGTCTTCATTCTGAACGAGTTCGCCATAACTGGTAAACCGTAAGAGATAGACCAAGTCTTATACAAAAAATGTAGATCAAAGAACAATTTATGTTAAATAAGATTTTTGAATAGTCAACAGTTTTCGAAATATTCCCTCTTAGTCGTTTTAATTTTCAAATAAACCCTTTTCAAGGAGAAGGAATTTCAGTGACATTACATAGCGAACAGCTCTTAAAACATTTTACTCCATAAAACATACTGTATTCCTCTAATACCATTGTACCTATAGCAAACTATGTAATAAGACAAATTCTGCAAATATTTATTTCGATTAACATGAAGTAGATAAAAGAAAAGGTGTTTGTAGAATTGGTTTACACAAGAGTGGTTAGAGAAAACAATGTGAAAGTAACATATATTTTTTATTAAAGGGCGAGAAGAGTGGATGTATGTTATAATTTAAATAATATACTAGTGAAAACTACGAGGAGATGTGCCTCAAAGGAGCATAATAAAATTAAATAATGTGCTTAATTTTTTCAAAACATATTAAGCGATCTCAGATAAATGGAGCATTGTTTAGAAATGCCACCAATAGTGACGTAAAGGAATGTATAAGGCGGTAGAGACGATGCGTATAAAGTTGTGTTGACAAGAAAGCCATGTTAGCTAATGGAATACTTACAGCTGACCTCATTGTGCTGCGGGTGGATGCCGTGTTGCTTATGTTTTATCTGACATAATCCACGAGCTTATATACCTAACAGCACTTTCATCTTACGTCCCCTCTCCCTCCTCCAGGCTTGAGCTTGTTTTACGTACCTACGTACCGTAAATCTACGACACAGCTTTGCTTCCCTGCCGGAGAAAGTCATACTAAGGATTCCTACAGCCGAAACATCCATCGCCCTCCACCGGGTGTGAACTCGTGACCTGGGGCACAAGAGGTTTATATGTTAACCCTAGACGACGGAGAACGACCTGTTTTCTACTTTCCTGTTAAGAAAGAGAGAGAAAGAAACAGACATACAGATACGTACACATTACATGCTCCATTTTAGAAGAATGCATTTATTGGCTACACATTTCGACATACAATTTTTCGGTGGAATACAACACACCGTGTTCTGCTTATAAGTATAATACAAGAAAAGTTTATAATTTCAAAACTATGCATTGAAATGAGTTACATTTGGTACTACGTGAAAGAGGGAGTTAGGAAGTTTTAATCCATTGGTGTTAAGTTTGGAACAATCAGGCATCGCGCGCGCATGCGCAGGTCTTAGCAATGCAGAATGCAAATCATATCGTTCATCATCCAGCATGTGGACAATGTTTCAGCAAGATAGGGCGCCACCACACACTGCCAATGCAGTACGGACATTCTTGGACCTTCAGTTACCTGGGAAATGCACTGGAAGAGGATCACCACAGATCACATCGCCTACCAGATCACCAAACCTGATACACGACACCAGTATGTGATTTGGCAGACTTACAAAAAATAATTTATGCTGCTGTTGACAGTGTTACATAATAGATGTTTCATAACACATGGGACGAGGTTGAATACCGGTTGGACATTTCCTGTGCCACTAATGGCAGCGATGTTTAGATATATGAACCACATGGTGGAAAACCCCAGTTTTCACTATATGTAACAAGTGGTTTCATCTCCAGATTCGTATTAGTTCAGAATTTATAGCTACTTCTCTTGTTGTACTTACAAGCGGAATACCTGTAAATACTTCCTCTACTTCGGGAGAGAATGCAGTAGGCTTTAAGTGATAGTCAAATATTTTAATACCTGAAAACAAATGGAAAAGGACTTCCCATTTTACAAAACTATATTCAAACTACAAACCATAAAAAAGAAAAAAAAAAAAAAAAAAGATAGCTCGGAAATAGTTTATGTTACAAATAATGTATTTCACATAAATTGTGTGATTTAATGAGCAATAAAATGTTGTATATATTTTATTGTTTACCAGTTAGGGAATAAAGAGAAGTTCACAGGCTATTCGCAGAAAATTCAATATACATTTCATTTGTCATGAGAACATTTATTGCTCCTCTTTCTTACCTCCCAGGACTTACAAGTGAGTCAGGTCTCTGTCGAGGAGTAGACAAACTCTATATCAGAGAGAGCAGCCAGGTTGGATCAGTCCGAAGTGAGGAAGGAGATGATATGAAATGACGACGAAAGGGAAGGTGATTACGGAGCAGTTGGTAGAATGAATGACGGGTAAAGGTCGCCCAGATGCCGCTCTGACAACATAAAGCCCACATACCGTCCCTGGGTTTGCACTCGGGCCACCTTGGTGAGAGGCGAGAGGTCTAAGCACTCGGCCACAGTCTCTTAATAAAATTCGTTAGATTCATGTTTAACAAAATAAAAAGATTCTACAGATTCTCCATGTAGAGAATGATTTCTAAAAATCGCCGTGTTGCATCTTTGGAAGATGCTTAACTTTAATATCAATTTACGTATTTTCAACTTCTTGTTTTTGAGGTGTTCTGTTCACCGATTTTTCTAAAAATGTTTCTTTTTGACTTGAAGGAGTCTCAAAGCATGTACAGCGTGTCCATAAAGTCATGTTGCAATTTGACCGGTTACAGAAAAGCAATGAAATAAGATAGAAAAGCAATGAAATAAGATAGAAAAGTGGAAGCTTCAACAAATGAAAGGAAAATTCCCTAAGTTTCCCATTGTTCAGTGTGGCTTCCATTTGTTCAGTTAGGGCTGTTACACAATGTAGACACGTGGATGTTCAGAAGTGGATATACTGACATTATGATGATGAACGTGGCCTTATTGTTAAACAGGAATCATTGTTGATCTCATTAAGCACCCCTATTACCAAGAGGGTTGGCTCAGGCGGAAACGTCTACGGCCCGCATTCGGGAGGTCGCGAGCTCCATCCCCGCGGTCGACTTCCCTGACCATGGGTTGGTTTCCCCAGGTTGCCAGGCAAATACTGGTAAGGATGTAGATATCCTGAAGAGTGGGAGAGGAACTGGGCTGAGCCAGACTCCGTCGGGGTGATTCTAAGTGGCAAAAATAGGGACCATATCCTCTGCTCTGTCGTGGCAACGTTCCGGCCGCCCTTAGGATCCATTCGCTTCATCCATCCTCCCGGGGGAGCCCCGTCAGGGACATAGACGCAAAGATCAGCTTTCAGTCAAGCTGCTAAGTCCCGTCGGTTAGTTTTAGAGTCCAAGAGTCATAAGCAGAGACCGGAATATGGGCACAATGCCTTTTTAGATGTATCAAATCTATCTTCAATTTGGGTGTGAATCTGTACAATTTATACCTTTGTGATTGAAATGCCAGTTTTTTCTTGCCTTTAATTATTTATCTATTATTTATTAAATATTATAAATTTCCTTCAGGTATATTTTTTTTTTTTTTTTTTTTTTTTTTTTTTAAATTTATTTAGAGTCGCTTTAACAATTAAGTCATATCGCGACTATTCTATGGAATACAGCGGTATACAATAAAAGGTATATTTTATTTCAATAACCTTTAGTCTGTGACAACGAAACTTACCTTGCCGAATGTATATTATTCTCCTTTGTTACAGACAACATAGGCGTCTTTCATTCAGGTCATTATATTCCTTGCAACAATCTGTGCTGCTGCGCTAATAAATGTATGTGTAACAGAAAGCTTTTGAATTACGCTTGTGTTTATTTTAAAAGGCAATGAGTGCGAGTCTAACTTTGTTTTTCTTTCAGTTTTCATTGTGACGTTGTTGTAGTTAGCAGCAAGATGCCAAAATTCAGTGTTCCTATACGTAGTAAATTATAAAGTTACGTTAATACTTTTGTTTCCGACATGTTTTGTACCGACGGTAAAGTACTCACATGCAAAATATGGGAGCAGCCATTGAACCACGAAAAGAAGTGTTTTATATCACAACATATCGGCACAATCACACACAAAGATGCACTTTCCAAGGCTACTGGGAAGAAGATGCCTTTGCTTCCAACAGTAATTGCAACATCGAGTCGAAAATGCCAGTTTACATTCGACTTATGTAAAGCTTTCTTCAGCACCGGAATCCCTATGTGGAAATTACAGAATCCTACATTATCGCAGTTTTTGGACAAGTATATTAACCAATCTGTACCTAGCGAGTCAAGTTTGCGAAAATGTTACTTAACCGAATGTTACGATGACACAGTGTAAACAATTTAAAATAAGATGAATAATAAGATTGGTCCATTGGATCCTACAGAAGATGAATCAATGAAACCGTTCCTACTTACAACAGAGTGTCTTGAGAAAGTTAACAATTAAACTATCTCGCAGTTATTCACCAGTTGATAAAAGTTGCTGTGGACTGAAGAGATTCAATACAACAACGTCTTACTTTTTATCGGTGACGCTAGACCACATATCAAAAATGCTGGAATAGCGTTAAATAGTTCCAAACATGCTTCATGTGACTTGCGTAGCACAAGGCTTCCACGGGTGTCAGAAGATACACGATGCTTGTTTCCGGATGTTGACAAATTAATTTCCAGTGTTAAGAAGATCATCAAGAATCCTGAAAAAATCCTGAAATTTTAATCCATTGCACCAGATGTGCCTCTGCCTCCCCCCCCCCCCCAACCTATCATAACGAGATGGGGGAGATGGATCTAGGCAGCACTTTACTACGCTTCAAATTTCCTGAGTATAACTGAGGTGCTGAACGCTCTGGAGGATGAAGCATCTTCAATTAGCCAAGAAACATCTCAACTCTCTTTATACTGGATGACGTTTGCATAACTAGTAAATCGTAAGAGATAGACAAAATCTTCCTGTACAAAACATGTAGATCTTGCTAAAACACACAATTTATGTCCTAATAATTTTTTTGTAGAACGAACCATTTCGGATATATTCCTTATTATTTATGAGTTTGATAACAAAACTTTCGTCATAGAACATTGTTATTCGTTTTTTACTTTCTCTGCTAGTAAGTGGAGGAAGTATTGTATTCCACCCAAAAATTCGAATTCGAGATTTCACCGGAAATATGTTTAAAGACCCCTGAATACGTATAAAAAAACGTTTTTAGAAAAAGGTCCGTGTTTGTGTGTGTCTGTCAGCCTGTGGACAGCATAACTCAAAAATGAAAAGTCGGTTAAAAACCAAAGTTGGTATTTAAATTTAATATCTTTCAAGGTTGTGGCACGAAGATTCTGAAGAAAATAGTCGTAAGCAAAACTACCCTTTACATAGAACATTTTTCGAAAATATTGATTTTCTTGAAAATGGTTCTAACGATTTTGATTAAAACGTCACATGTTTAATATATTTGTATGCTAAATGAAATCTATTTTTTGAATTTTCTGTCTATCGCCTACGTAGTACTGTTCACACTTGATGCCATTTGCATAACTCGTAAACCGTAAGAGCCGCAAGAGATAGAAGAAGTCCTAGTATACAAAAATGTAGATCATGCTAAAACACACACTCTATGTTTAAATCAATTTTTTGTAGAGTGAACCATTTCGGAGATATTCCTGGTTATTTGTGTCAGTTTCGGTAAACTTAAAACTTTCGTGAAATGGATCATCCATATGTCAAAGCTTTAAAAGATTTGACTATCGCTCAAAGCCTACTGTATTCTAATATTCCCCTTGCACCTACAGGGAAATAAGCAATAAGATAATTTGTACAAATGTTTTATCTCAACTAACACGAAGAAGATATAGGAATAAGAGTTTCTATGAATGGTTAATACAAGAGTAGAGAAAGTCATGTGAGTGCAGCACATGTTTTGAGATAATCTTCAATGTAATGCATATTTCATGACTGTGTCTTATTTTTACGGATGCACTGCATTTTCGGTGACATTTCTATACCAAATGTTTTCTGGAACACTTTAAGTACGTAACGGGGAAAAGAAAAGTATGTTCCACTTATGTCTGATAATTTCCTTGCTAGGCAAATCTGAAGGATACTTTGTCCTAACAAACATTAAGTTACACATAGAACACTTGTGTTTCAAGGTGAAAGTTCAGGTGTATATCACAAGAACTATATGTATAAAGGACATTTAGATTTATTTGTGCAAAATACTAATCTATATAAAAGTTGTACAAAATATCACATTATATAACAATGAGGAAAACAATGAGATGATGTTTGTTAATGATGGTAACTGCTGCCTCCATAACTGCTGCCTCCATAACTGCTGCCGAAACCTCCATGTCCACCTCCTAGAGAATAGCTGTCATATCCTCCTGAAGAATATCCAGAGCTACCATGACCGCCTCCGTAACCGCCGCTGTAACCGCCGCCATATCCACCTCCGTAACCACCACCGTAACCTCCAAGGTCACCGCCTCCGTAGCCTCCGTAACCTCCGTGGCTGCTGACGACGATGGGCACTGGCTTCTTGACAATGACGGGATGGGGTACAGGAACTGCCACGGGCTTGGGCACTGGGACGGGGTATGGTTTGGGCACGTGAACTGGGACGGGATGGGGCACTGGGACCTTGACGGGCACCTTAACTGGGTAAGGAACAGGCCTCTCGACAGGGTATGGCACCTTCTTCTCGACGACGACGGGGTAGGGCTTGGGTACGTGCACTGGGTAAGGCCTGTCTACGGGAACTGCGACGGGAACCTTGACGGGGTAAGGTACCTTCCTCTCGACGTGGACGGGGTACGGCTGTGGTACAGGAACTGTTACCTGCTTGGTGATGGTGATGGCCTTGACGTGGCCATGGTCTATAGAGACACCGCCTCCATAACCGCCTCCGTAACCGCCTCCGTAACCGCCTCCATAACCACCTCCATATCCACCTCCGTAACCACCTCCATATCCGCCGCCATAGCCGCCTCCATGACCGCCTCCGTATCCACTAGAAATGATAGCACCATGACCTAGTTCCAGTCCTCCGCTATGAAGGCCTATGGAGTGTTCTAGGCCACCCCCATAGCCGCCTCCGTATCCACCTCCATAACCACCGTATCCAAGACCCAGGAGTCCTCGCTTCTCCTGTTTCTTCTCAGTCTCCTCAGCCTTCTTCTGCTCCTCACACACGGCGAGGACGAACAAACACGCCAACACCAGGTATTTCTGCAACACAAACACAGAGCATTATTTATTGTATTTATTTACTTACCAGGCAACACAATACAACATAATAAACACATTAACATACAAAGGTCAAATGAAGAACAGAAGAACGCGTAACCAATATTCTTTTAAGATAATATGAAACAGGCAAAAGGAGCTACTGCTAAATAGTTTAATATTTATATTGGAAACTTCTTAAGAGGAAAGATCTAGCGATTTTCATGATTTACAAATAACATGATGTTTATCCTAAATATTTACAGCAGTAAATGAAAACTGGTCTACACAGAATAAAGTAAGAAAATAACATACAAAAAGCACGGTATTATAATGAAATCGGAGCGTTATCGGAATATATGAAATTTAACGTGATGTTACTATTTTTAGTAACGTCTAACCCTTTAATTCTTTTTATGACGTTTTGTATAGGGACTAATGAAATTCTGTGCAAGAATGGAAAAAATCATCCACACGACGGCCAATTATTCTCATAACAAACTCCTCCATCACATCCTTCCAGTAAAATTTAGTCATACAAATTCTGTGATCGGTGATCACTTCCGTCTCGGGTGCAAAGAACGCACAAAATGTCCTAGTGAAAAACAGTTTTGCACCGCACCAGTACACATCCTGTTTACAAAGCCGGAAACATGCAGTCCGAGGTTCACTTCCACACTTCTACTTTCAGACAAGGGGCTCGCTGAGTCAATAATGACGTCAGTCATTTAAACTGACCTAGTGATAAAGGCAGAGTAAATCTCAAGACCCGACCTAAGGGGTGATAACTTAAGGTCCCTTATCAGTAATATTGTGTTCTATATTAAAGATATTGTCTATAAAGTACAAGGATATTTTATGTAGACCAGAGATGCTAATGGAATTTACCCCCCCCCCCCCCCACCTGTTTGGTTCTTCGGTTTAGTTACTGTGTACCTGTTTGCAATTGCCGCCGTAAAGTCCGACCACCCGCAACACACGGTACTGGAGAGGAGAAAGTGGAAGATTATTACCGTGAGTCACAAATTAGCATGTCTGATATAAACCTAGTAATCTGGCACACATAAAGAAAACGTAATCTCATACTCAGATGCATTACATTAAAATGTAGTTGTTTTCTAAACCAAATTGATTATATGTATAATAGACAACAGTTTGTAAAGTTGGTCTTGCTCTTCTAACACTCAGTTTATCAATATTAAATTCTCTTATATTTTACTGTCATATATTGCGACTGTATGCTGATGTGTGATCAAAGTAACTTTTTTCTGAATCATTTCAATTTTATTAACGACAATCTGAAAATATTGATTCTAAATTGCGAAATATGTTTGACTTTAGATCTAATGTAACAACAAATTTAATGAAGAACCACACTTAAGAACTTTGGAGTGGCTAAATAAAAATCCTAACTTTTCTTGTTATTATTAACTAGTCTACCAATTATGGTAATTAAACATCAGTTTGTACTTGAGCGATTAAATGGCAAGAAGAGTAAACCCAGAAGCAAATCCTGATTTTACAATGTTTAGTGTTTTTTACATGAAAAAAGTAAACTTTCTTTTTGAGATGGGTAGAAAATTCAGTATATATCCATCTTTTCTAACAATAATAAATTCACATATATCTCTTATACAGATAGCACAATACTTAGGTATATCTTACATGAATAAAAACAAACCTAACGCCAAAAATTCCAAACTTATTGAAGAGACCTTTTGGAGTATATCTATATCCTGAATTTTCTGCGAATATCCTCTGAGGTCCTCTTCATTCTGAAGGACTTCGTCATAACTGCTAAACCGTAAGAGATAGACCAAATGTAGATTAAAGCACACAATATATGTAAAATGATATTTTTTTGAATAGTCAACAATTCTCGAGGTATTACTTATTATTGTTTTGAATTCTCAAATGTATATACTTTTCTCAAGGACAAAGGAATATCAAAGACATCAAATAGCGAACAGCTCTTAAAATAGTTTACTCCTTAAAACGTACTGTATGTCTATAATACCATGGTACCTATAAGAAACAATGTAATAAGACAGTTTGTGCAAACATTTATTTCGATTAACATGGAGTAGACAGAACAAAAGTGGAGATTTAGTTTATAGAAGAGTGATTAGAGAAAACAATGTGAGAGTGACGCATTAGATTTGTTATTAAAGAACGAGAAGAGTGGATGCAACTTTGTATGTTATTATTTAAATAATATAGTGGTATGAGGAGATATGCCTCACTCATGAGTTAAATAGCTTTATTTTTTCAATAGATATTGAAGGTATTTTAGATAAAAACTAGGTGTTGTGGAAATGACGCCGATAGTGACGTAAAGGAATGTATAAGGCGGTAGAGACGATGCGTATAAAGTTGTGTTGACAAGGAAGCCATGTTAGCTAATGGAATACTTACAGCTGATCTCATTGTGCTGCGGGTGGATGCCGTGTTGTTTATGTTTTATCTGACATAATCCACGAGCTTATATACCTAACAGCACTTTCATCTTCCGTTTCCGTCAGTCACAACGACATAGCACATGCATCTCCCCTCTCCGTCCCGCTGCTGGGAAAGGAGATTAAAGCACGTTGTTGTGTGCGAAAGTTGGGCCTGCCCCCCCCCCCCCCCCCCCCCATGCTGTTCAGGTTGTATAAGCGGAGCGGACTGTGTGATATCGGAACTCAGCTCTTTATTCTTGACAGGGGCAACATGGTCAGCAGTTATGTAATTTTATAGAATTTCAAGTTAGACCTAATGTAATTACGTTCTTACATTCTCTACCACTTAACTGTATTAGGCATAGGAAGTGTTCTTATACGCCACCTTTACCTTCTAAGGTCATATCGGAGGCTTTGCCTTTGAAACAAGTGCTCATCGGCACTTGTTCGCTTGTTTTACTATCGTGTTAAGGAACATTTGAAATTCTCAACTTTTTTTTACTTTCTCTACTTACTACATCTGTGCCAATCTGTATACTGTACCGGATGGCAATTTTGTTCAAATTGGCAGCTGAATATTCACTACGATTCCATGGAAAATTCAAATCGATCTGAGTTCTCATTCCAGATTGCATACTGCATGGAAACGCAGATTCAGATTGAACTGTAGCATTGGATCCGATCGTCTGAGAAGTGGGATCGGATAAAAATTATGATGCGTGGAAACACCTACCGTATTTAAATCGATTTGAATCAGTCAAAATATGCAGAAAACATATTTCTCCAGGTTTGCCAACATAAACCAAGTGACCAACATAAAAGCTTGAATTACAGTATAAAATCGATCTCATTCTGAGTTGAATTCAACATAAATGGGATGGTATTGGGAATGGGATTGGACTCAATGCCCCATGGAAACGTAGTGATTGTAATCTACTCTCTGAAGGTGTCAGTAATGCTATATCATCTGCAAAAAGTAACTTTGAATTACAAGTTTGTATTTAATTTACTGTAGCAGGTGGCGGAGATATAAGTGGCCCATTGAGAGTATAGGATAAATACAAACAAATGACAAATTAGTGCTGAAATGGACTCACATTTATTGAAGATGTGGTCCCTTGCAGCATCAGTCAAGAGATATGCACGTCTAACGATATTCAGATACACCCGGCATAAAGTTGGCTATCGGCAAGGTGGTCTGATTTGGGCGAAGGGCTGATCCTGGGAATGTGGTCGTCAGAAACATTTTCTAAAAGTTTGTTCCGCGGAGAAGATTACATAAACGTTTTCCAGGGATTCATTAGACTGTGACATGTCGCTCCGTCTTGCTGGAAGAAGCAGTGCTATCTTTCATGATTCCGCAACGCGACTAATTTCTGCATTCCAGTCTTTGCCGATAGTCCTCTAGCGGGAAACGCCGAAAATTCGCGTGTTTTCTTAATCGGGCCTGTTTTCACACCTACTTCCAAAAGTTGAATTATTTCTTGTACCCACAAACTCATTTTCCAGAATACGATCAGCAACGTGGATATGTTCTGATGAAATAAACTGAAATGTGGACAGAAGAATAGCAACTAACCATCACACAAAACAATGCCAGCTATCCATCAGACCAAACTATATCGGCTATCCATCAGACCAAAGAATATCGACTATCCATCAGATCAACGAATATCGACTATCCATCAGACCAAAGAATATCGACTATCCATCAGATCAACGAATATCGACTATCCATCAGATCAAAGAATATCGACTATCCATCAGATCAACGAATATCGACTATCCATCAGACCAAAGAATATCGACTATCCATCAGATCAACGAATATCGACTATCCATCAGATCAAAGAATATCGACTATCCATCAGATCAACGAATATCGACTATCCATCAGACCAAACTATATCGGCTATCCATCAGACCAAAGAATATCGACTATCCATCAGATCAACGAATATCGACTATCCATCAGACCAAAGAATATCGACTATCCATCAGATCAACGAATATCGACTATCCATCAGATCAAAGAATATCGAGTATCCATCAGATCAACGAATATCTACTATTCATCAGATCAACGAATATCGACTATCCATCAGACCAAAGAATATCGACTATCCATCAGATCAAAGAATATCGACTATCCATCAGACCAACGAATATCGACTATCCATCAGATCAAAGAATATCGACTATCCATGAGATCAACGAATATCGACTATCCATCAGACCAACAAATATCGACTATCCATCAGATCAAAGAATATCGACCATCCATCAGACCAAAGAATATCGACTATCCATCAGACCAAAGAATATCGACTATCCATCAGATCAAAGAATATCGACTATCCATCAGATCAAAGAATATCGACTATCCATCAGACCAACGAATATCCACTATCCATGAGATCAACGAATATCGACTATCCATCAGACCAACGAATATCGACTATCCATCAGATCAAAGAATATCGACCATCCATCAGACCAAAGAATATCGACTATCCATCAGACCAACGAATATCGACTATCCATCAGATCAAAGAATATCGACCATCCATCAGACCAAAGAATATCGACTATCCATCAGAAACGAATATCGACTATCCATCAGACCAAAGAATATCGACTATCCATCAGACCAACGAATATGGACTATCCATCAGATCAACGAATATCGACTATCCATCAGATCAAAGAATATCGACTATCCATCAGACCAACGAATATCAACTATCCATCAGATCAAAGAATATCGACTATCCATCAGATCAAAGAATATCGACTATCCATCAGATCAAAGAATATCGACTATCCATCAGATCAAAGAATATCGACTATCCATCAGACCAAAGAATATCGACTATCCATCAGACCAACGAATATCGACTATCCATCAGATCAAATAATATCGACTATCCATCAGATCAAAGAATATCGACTATCCATAAGACCAAAGAATATCGACTATCCATCAGATCAACGAATATCGACTATCCATCAGACCAAAGAATATCGACTATCCATCAGACCAACGAATATCGACTATCCATCAGATCAAAGAATATCGACTATCCATCAGATCAAAGAATATCGACTATCCATCAGACCAAAGAATATCGACTATCCATCAGATCAACGAATATCGACTATCCATCAGACCAAAGAATATCGACTATCCATCAAACCAACGAATATCGACTATCCATCAGATCAAAGAATATCGACTATCCATCAGACCAACGAATATCGACTATCCATCAGACCAAAGAATATCGACTATCCATCAGACCAACGAATATCGACTATCCATCAGACCAAAGAATGCCAACTATCCATCAGAGCAAAGAATGTCAATGGATCATCAGACTGAAGAATGACAGTCAATTATTTATATTGCATAAAATTACCCATTGATGTACAGTAGATTGATTCAATTTTACGACGAATCTTAACATAAATGTAGATTAATACAAATGAAAATATCGCATTCACATTCAAACAGGAGGCCGCTACGCCTTGCTGTGTATGTCTTATGGGGCCTCTACCTGGGAAAATCATTAATAAAAGCAGGAAGTGGATAGAAAAGTAATCTTTTATAAGAATGGGATATTGAATAGCTGTGAAAATAATAGGAAATGGATCGAGAAAGTGGGTGATTGTTACGCATTACAAGTTTTGTTCTCTGGAGCCCATTGTTAGTAACGCCCGAGGTTATTGAACACGCAATACAATCACCAATCACATGCCAGAAGAATAAGATGTGAGCTTATGGTGTACGCCCTATACAGTGATGCCAACTACAGTGTAGTAACAGGTTACAAAGGTTTAAATGTCACACAACTCAAGAATATATGATTTGTTATGCATATCTCAGACAATCACCAATTATACCGTTCGAGGATAATGCACCTCGTGTAAGTCGTTAAAATCCATGTTAATATTATAAAGAAAGGAAACCTGAGTATATGTTTGTAGGGTAACCTCAGAAACTACTTAATAAATTAATAACACCTCCCTTGCTTGCGGCACCTTTTCGATGCGGTCTCTAGTGCCTCCGTCTTCGATAAATATGTTGCCAGCGGATTCAAAGATGAACCATGGGACCTTTTTCTCAGGGTATACATGAGTGAATTAGAGAGTAAGTAACAGCTGTTCATTGGCTGAAAAATTTAAGGATATATGTATCACTAAATTTCATGAAAATCAAGAAAAATAACCACCATTATTCTATAAAATAATTTGAACATTGACGAATGCGAAAAATGCATAACTCGCCTCCTGACGCCATTTGAAATGCCCTACTGCACGTTTAAATGTGTGGATTTTAAACTCTCTCAAGGTTAAACCCTCTTTTCCCTGTATCTACGTTTATGGCTGTTTTCTGTTCTTCGGTACAAAGTTTTCAGACTATATCATGAATGTTGGATGTAAAATCCTCTCATAGAGTTGTAAGCTGATTGTGGCAAGACAAAATAGTGTCTATGTGTGTAAAATAATCTTTTCTTGCACTTTGAATACACCACATACCATGTGATGAATCTAATAACTGAAAACAGAGTGTCTGCATTTTCTCAGTATGTATTTATGTATTGAAGTTGCAGACAGTGAAATCAACACTTGCCATGCTGAATATACACTTGTGGGAGTAACTGCTACAAGTAGTGTGTGCAAGTGTGCTTCTGTGAAACTTGAAGTTAGAGAAAATTTGGGTTCCTCCTCCAAATTAATTCTGAAATGCAATGCATATATGTGAATATCTTATCAAGTTTATACATCACCCAGAATGAAAGAGGAACTTCTAAGCGACCTCCTTTTGAGGTATATAATGTAAATTATGCCTTGAAATTTTTTGTCGTAGTTTTCTCACAACTGATATTTTCAGCAGTTACTTCCTGTAAAATGCTCCTTGCGGAGCAGTTTTTGTATTACACTAATGAAAGGTGTTATACATTTTTAGACAGACACACGTGTTGCACTCACATGACTTTCTCTACTCTTGTACTAACCATTCTTACAAACTCTTATTGCTATATCTGTTTCGTATTATTCCAGATAAACATTTACAGAATTATTAAGAATATGGGAATACTTTAGGCTTTGAGCGATAGTCAAATCTTTTAAAGCTTTGAGATTCCGTTCTCTTTGCACGGTTAAGGTATAAAGAATGGAATAACGATGCTCAATTTGACAGAAGTATGAGTTTTCAAAACTCACACAAATAACAAGCAGTATCTCCGAAACGGTTCACTCTACAAAAAATTTAATTAGACATAAATTGTGTATTTGAGCAGCATCTACATTTTAATAGTAACACATGGTCTATCTCTTACGGCTTATGAGTTATGTAAAAGTAATCCAGAGTAAATACGACTACAGGGGCTATAGACAGAAAATGCAAGATACACATTTCATTTGTCATAAAAACATTTCAAACATATGGAATTTTAATCAAAATAGAGCCACTTCAAGAAAATCAAAATTTTCGAAAAATTTTCCATGGAAAGGGTAAATTAGGGTGGGGCTATTTTCTTCAAAATCTTCGTGTCGCATCCTTGAAGGACATTAAACTTAAATACCAACTTTGGTTTTTAACCGACTTTTCGTTTTTGAGTTATGCAGTCCACACACACACACACACACACACACACACACACGCGCGCGCGCGGGTACCTTTTTCTAATAATGCTTCTTTGGATTCAGGGGGCCTGAAAACATTTATTTCCGGTAAAATCTCGACATCAAATTTTTGTGTGGAATACAATACTTCCCCTACTTACCAGTAGAGAAAGTAAAAACTGTCGATGTAACTTCAGATGTTAATGCAGCATATAAATAGTATATTAAACGAAGTAGACAAGTGAATTTTACCATAAATTTAATGCAGACTAGTAAATGAACTATTTGAAGTGAGTTGCCCAACATTTGAGTACATAGAATTAATCTGTTTCTGAATTTTAGCACTAAAAACTTTAAATATTGCATTGATAACTTCTGAAGTTCCCTTGCAGCGATCCCCAAGTGTCTATAACCCGATGAGGTCTTGACATGCTATGGACCATGGGCGTCGGCAGAGTTTTTTCAGAAGGGGACCGCATGCTATATCAAACAATATTAATTCATTACCCTGTTGTCAACAACTGTAAAAGATGAGTTTTTGTATTTGTTGCAAATAATCGTATACATTTGTAATAAATAAAAGTTATTAATTTGGTTACATGATTATATTACAGTTTTCTGTTTTCAATCCTTGTTGGTAAGAATTCTCATGGAATTCAACTATAAAAATGTGCACAAAAATAAAAATTTTATAACTATCGTTCTGCGGAATCACTGTTGATGATAAATTAAACACTGTTAGTGCGGAACTGTTGTTGACGGAAAAATTAGTAAAGTTATGTAGTTACTAATTGAAAATAATGCATTCCTTTTTACATTAAAATGTGAATAACAGCAGTTCTTTTGTAACACAGGCACTATGAAACAATCGAATATATCTTTTGTACCAGTATCTTCAGGAAGAATTGTTCTTCCCATCAAAATTAAAGTTATCTTAGTTAAAATTAAGTAGATAGAAATGAATAGCTTGTATACCTACATTAATAAACGATAGAGGTTAGGGAAAGCCATGTGAATGTTGATTCTTATCATTAATTTATTTGGAGACAGACTGTTGAAGACGGTGAGAATATTCCGTGTCTCCAGTGAGAGAATAAAGTTATAATCTCTGATTTAACATTTCTTGCCCATAACTCATCTTAGTAACAGTTGTGTTCCAAACCTGTTCTTCTGTCTCGTAAGGTTAAAACAATTGCTCTGCATTCTTTTTGACATGTGCTTTCCCCTCTTCACTTTCAGATTGTGCCGACCGACCGACTGACCGACCGACCGACCGACCGACCGACCGACCGACCGACCGACCGACCGACCGACCAGCCAGTTTTCTCTTCCGCAATTTTTTATTACGGTTAATATTCTCAGAACTGAATAACTTGAAAGGATTCCTCACTTTGATTTGATCAATCTACTTGAAACATTTATTGACACATGTAAGCATCCTGGATATCCCCTGGATACTTTTTTTTTACTGCAGAGGTCATATCGGCGGCCTTGCCTATTGGCAAATGATGTTACATGTTTAACGGTGGGTTTTTCAATCTTTGGGATTTTTATATTTTGAATTCACACACACATTCACACTTTCATACTTCCAGACCTGGGGAAGGATGAGGAATAATCTTGGCTGGAGAAAAATTCCTATCCCCCTGCCGGGAATCGAACCCGGGACCCCTTGCACAGCAGGCATGTGCTCAACTTTGTTTAAAACATTCTTCTTCTATCTACTTCATGTTAATTGAAATAATAATTTTTAGAAATTGTTTTATTACCAATATTCTTGTGAGTGCATGGGAAATAAAGCAATATAGTAGGCCTAAGTGATAGTAAAACATTTAAATACTAGTGGTTATGTGATGGTTTTGAAATTCCTTCGTCTCCGCATGGAAAAAAACGAATGATTTTCCATATGAGAAAGGCTTAACTATTTTAAAATACACACAAATAACAGGAAATGCCTCTGATATGTTTAATTTTACCAAAAAATATATTTGGCATAACTTCTGTGCTCTAGATGTTTTGTATAGTAATACTTATCGTTTACGGTTTACCAGTTATGCAAAAGGGATTCATAACGAAGAAAACCTCAAACACTATTCCCAGAAAATTCAGGATGTATACTTAATTTGCCAGTGAGATACCTTAAACATGTGATATTTTTGACAAAATTGTTAAAGCCATTTTTGAGATAGTCAAATTCTTGAAAAAGTTTCCGTGTTAAGCGTAGGTATACTTTGAGATGGGAGATTTTCTTAAAAGTTCGGTATCGCACCTTTGGAAGTCGAACCCAAGTACAAAGTTCGGTTTTTAACCGAGGTTTCGTTTTTACTTCCTATACTGCGTATAGCAAGTACAGGACGTGTTGTATTCCGCCCAAAAACTCGATATCGAGATTTCACCGGAAATACATGTTTTGAGGCCCCCTTAATACGAAAAAAACTTTTTAGAAAACGGTCCGTGTGTGTATCTGTCAGTCTGTGGACTGCATAACTCAAAAACGAAAAGTTGGTTAAAAACCATAGTTGGTATTTAAGTTTAATATCTTTTAAGGATACGTCACCTAGATTTTGAAGAAAATTGCTCCACGCTACACTATACTTTACATGGAAAATTTTCCGAAAACTGATTTTATCGAAAATGACTGTAACGATTTTGATCAAAATGCCATATGTTTTAAATTTTGTAGTTATAGTCTATGTAGTCCTGTTTACTCTGACTTTTGCATAACTGGTAAACCCTAAGAGATAGATCAAATCATATCACACAAAAAACGTAAATCTCGCTAAAACACACAATTTATGTCCAAATAAATGTTTTTGTAAAGTGAACCATATCGGGGATATTTCTTGTTATTTGTGGGAGTTTTGGAATACTTAAACTTACGTCAAATAGGACATGATTATTCAGTTTTTATATCTTAGCTGTGCAAAGAGGCCGTAATCTCAGAGCATTGAACATTTTGACTATCACTCAAAGCCTAATGTATTCTAATATTCCCCTTGTGCCTACAAGGAAATAAGCAATAAGATAATTTGTATAAATGTTTATCTCAACTAACACGAAGAAGATATAGGAATATCTTGTTAGAATGGTTAGTACAAGAGTAGAGAAAGTCATGTGAGTGCAACGCATCAGACATTTTAGATAAGCTGTTCACAGAGATATGTACGCATACACAGACATGAAATTTATTCTAAAAATGATTTTCTTTTCGGTTCAGAAAGATATTTGAAAATTCAAACCAATAACGAAAAAATGTATGGAAAAATATCTCACAAAATAATGTATTTGAGATTAATTGCGTATTTTAACAAAATCTATATGTTTTGTTTAGTAAGATTTTGTGTATATATTACCGTTTACCAACTTTATAAAAGTAGTTGAGCATGAAGGGACTTTACAAGCTATTTGAAGAAAATTCATCATACAGGTTTTATTTGTCATGCAAATGCCTGGTGAGTCAGCCGCACCTTAAGGTAGGCCACCCATCAAACACCATGTGCGCTTTAGTGCAGTTTTACGGTTACTGAAACGTATTGCTTGATGTTCTTAGACAGCCGAATGGACAAAATTTAGAGGAACAGTGGTTTAAGGTACAGAACGTACTCCTCACTAAGACATACGAATCATTTACTGAGAGCGAATTCCGGGTTTCCAGCCGATTTTATAAATTTTGTATTAGAGTACACATAGTAACGCAATTCAGTAAACGCCTTTGAAAAAACGGACCAATCACATGAATACATTAATAACATCAGGTAAAAAGAAACTGGCGGATTGTTTTACTTAGAGCCTGGGTTGGCTGCAAGAAATGAGAGACACGCCTGGACCCGTACAGTCAAAACGCACAAATGATTAAATAACGCCTTATTTAAATTTTGGCGTAAACTACGTGTCGTGCAACTGAAATAACATAGATAATACCTTTCGCCATCTAAGTAATAATATTAAAACGCCAAGCAAAGTTTCCAAACTGTCTTAAAGGGTTAAATTATGCTCGAAAAGTCGCGAGGTGGCAATGGCGTAGCATCTGGGGTACTGCCTCTAGGGCTGGAACTTTAAGTGTGTTTTCAGTCAAGCATCCAAATAGCTGAATACAATTATGACCATATTGTGTGCGTTAACCCACGGGACACGAGTTCGCGTCTCGACAATTTTTTTTTTTTTTTTTTTTTTGTCTTCATGAAACTTGGAAACCGAATTCACAATAATCTAATTTTAAATTCTGAGGGTTTAGGATATAATTTAAAACGTTTTTGGTTGTCTGCCCTATTGGACTGGCATGATGTAGTGAGCTATTATGAATGCGGACTCCATTCTCCACGTGTATGCTGTCACACGATATTTTGTGCCATTCCTTCATCGTGTATTCCACAGACGAGTACGTTGATATGCCTTTGATCTACGGAGAAGCAACAACCAAAGCGCAATCAACTCAAAACCTATACCGGGAGATATATCCTCATATGCAGTAATACCAAACTAACGTTATTTGTAAATATTACGCAGTAAAAAAATATTATATACAAGGGATTCGAATTACCTTTACAGCAAATGGATTACTTACGAATCGTGCGCTTGTTCCAACTGAACTACCTAATAACTTTAGAGATAAACGATAACAAATACATCCATGTTGAGTACTTGGGTGGAACCTAACATAGGAGCCGATGTTTTCAAGTTAGAGTATAAAATGCGTATTGCATAAAATTGGAGAATAAGGGGTAGCTGACTCACCTGGTATATCAAATATATGATGGAAACATTGCAAGTGAATAAAAATAGCGAAAATATTGTAACAAATGAGAAAACACGTTACTGCTAATCACATTTTATTGCCTTCTAGTCAGTTAGCGCAGTGCTAACGTTACACTTAGATCACTTTTGTACAAACTCAGAGCAACACAACAACTGACAAACTGAATCACAAATAACTGTCAGATTACAACTCGCACTGAACCGCTATTCGGCACGATTCACAGGAGCTGTCCACTGAACGCTTCGTAAACGTTTATCTCACTGCAACACTTCACCACAAGCACGACTGGAACAACAACTTCTACTCCTCTACTACTACTCATTTCGGGCACGAGCACGTCCCTTATATAGTTCTTTAGACAATGGAAAAGTTCTGAAAGAAGAATGATCGGGAGTGGCTGTGAGAGAACAGTCCAGACACCGCACTACCATATAATAGCTATTGTCTCCGGAGGCTCTATTGTCCTGCTGACGGCCGGGTCTTTCGGGCAGGTAAACGCCTCCGGTCCGTTCCTGTTGCCGGGCAGAGATCAGGCCCCGACCGGCATTTCTTATCATCCGCGCCCCGAACTTTCGGCCGGCGCGACAATATCTTCCTTGTGAAGGATAGTTTGGAGTGAGAGCATTTTCTTGAAAATCTACGTGTCACTTCTACGATAGCTGCTGAAACTTAAATACCAATTTAAGTTCCATACCATATTTCGTTTTTGAGTTACGTTTCTTCTAAAATTGCCACATAAGTTGTATTTTCGATCAAATTTTCGTACCGAATTTTTGTGTAGAATGCACAACTTCCTCTTATTACAGGTAGGCAGCAGAAAAGCGTCATTCAGCTAACATAATTATTGTAAATTTTAATGAAACGTAGTTTTAGACTAGGAAGTTGATGTATATGTGTTATGTTTTTCGAATTATATTAAGTTATACAGAGTGAAAAGTCCTCACAGGAAATTAAAGATTTACATTATAATAATCCTGTAAATACGGTAAACATATAACATTTTAATAAAAAAATATGCAGCTGCTTAAAATGACTGCCGGCAATTTTGATATCTTTTGTATATTTCCTATGTATGAGATATGGAATTTTGGAAGGGTTAAAACTCTTCAAACGGCATGTTTGCGGATGTCTATATCTGTGTTTGTAAGGGTGTAAGCTGCCTGTTTCACGCAAACACCTCTGCAATCTTAAAAGCATGGTGTGGGCTGGGTGAAGCCTGTTAGGGTAAGGTTGTTGATGTATCCGGTAGGCCTCTTAGCATTACTGCAGGCTTCTTTGTAAATAAAAACATGTCTACTCTGTCATTGTTCATTACCGCTTGAATTAAAACGGTAAAATTTGAAATTACTAAACAGAATAATACTGTAAGCCGCCGTTGACTGTAGGTATGGTGTGCATACGTAACAATTTCGCAACTTTTACATAAGGCAGGTTCAACTCGAGGAAAAACAATAAACTAGTGCTAGAAAGCTGGCGCGATAGTTGTTTCTTCAAGAGTAGCAGTGACGAACGTGTATAACTAGTGTGCGATGTGCCCGACTCGGTAACCTGGTGATAGCGTGTCTGCCACACGTCCAAGAAGTCGCGAGTTCGAACCTCACTTAGGGTGAGGTATCCGGATAAGGTTTTCTCCGAGGTTTTCCATGTAAAGGGTAGTTTAGGGTGTCGTGTTCTTGAAAGACATTAAACATAAATACCAACTTTGGTCTTTAACAGGCTCACATCCACATACACAAACACACGGGCCTTTTTCTAAAAAACTTTTGTTGGAATCAGGGGCTTCAAAACATATATTTGCGGTAAAATCTTGATATCGAATTTTTGGTCGTTTACAATGCTTCCTCTACTTACTATACGTAGTAGAGAAAGTAAAGCTACATACGCTGTCATTTATAAGTGTTTCCAATGACGTCAAAACCTGAGCGACAATGATATTAGGAGTACTTCCTTTCTCTGTGAAAAATCGTCTTTTAAAATATTCCATTTGGCGCGTCTGAGAAGTGTTTGAAAAAGTTTTGATTTAGCTGTGGCACAACACATGCAGGGGTTTTGAAACGCACTGTATATAGAGTAGTGGGGTATTTTGGGGAGAAGAGAATTTCAGGAAAATTGTTGGAGGTCATTCGACTTATGTTATTTATACCCGCACACCCAGGTTTCTTTTCTCAAAGTCATTTCTAGACCTCAGAACATGCACTTATCTTGAATATAGATATGCCGATATTAAAAGCTTTTTAGTTTTGTGTTCATAAGGGCTACTTGCAGTTCTACCCTACCAGAGTGTAGTAAGGATTAAAAGCACGCTTACAAAGAATAGCTTTATTTGCATGAAAAATGGAGCACATACAAAATATCACATTACGTACTAAGTAAAAAAGAAAAAGAAGAAGAACACGATGATTTCTTAGTGATGATAACCACCATAGCTGCTAAAACCTCCATGTCCACCTCCAAGAGATAGCCCATGAAGGCCTGAGGAGATACCGTAACCTTCGCCGAAGTGGCCACCATAACCGCCTCCATATCCGCCTCCGTAACCACCTCCATATCCGCCCAAGTCACCGCCTCCGTAACCTCCGTGGCTGCTGACGACGATGGGCACTGGCTTCTTGACAATGACGGGATGGGGTACAGGAACTGCCACGGGCTTGGGCACTGGGACGGCGTATGGTTTGGGCACGTGAACTGGGACAGGATGGGGCACAGGCACCTTGACGGGAACCTTAACTGGGTAAGGGACAGGCCTCTCTACGGGGTATGGCACCTTCTTCTCGACGTACACGGGGTAGGGCTTGGGTACGTGCACTGGGTAAGGCCTGTCTACGGGAACTGCCACGGGAACCTTGACGGGGTAAGGCACCTTTCTCTCGACGTGGACGGGGTACGGCTGTGGTACAGGGACTCCCACTTGTTTGGTGATGGTGATGGCTTTGACGTGGCCGTGGTCAATCGTGGACTCTCCAAAACCATATCCGCCGCCGTAACCGCCTCCATAGCCGCCTCCGTAGCCGCCTCCATAGCCGCCTCCGTAACCATGTCCTCCAGAGAGGAGAGCACCATGACCGAGCTCCAGCCCACCACTATGAAGACCTATGGAATGTTCCAGACCACCACCATAACCACCAGCGTATCCCAGACCAAGAAGTCCTCGTTTGTCCTGCTTCTTGTCGGTGTCCTTAACCTTCTTTTGCTCCTCACACACGGCGAGGACAAATAAGCACGCCGTGATCAGGTACTTCTGCAAGTTAACACATTAAATTACATTCAGGCTGAATATTATCTTTGTAGATAAAGCACTACTTACAGACGAAATGCCATGGAATATTAAGGGGAAATAAAGCATATTTTGCAAATCTTAGATTGATAAAATGTGAACTGTTCACGAGAACAACAAAACTAGGATTATACACAATCCTGATTGGAGCAGTAGTAACATATGCTACTGAAACTTAGGTATTGAATTAAAAAGATGAAAATGCTCTAGGTATATTGGAGAGAAAGATTATAAGACGAACATTCGAGAACAACACATGGAGAATCAGATCAAACTCGGAAATCAGCGTAGTACTTAAAGGGGAGAATTTGGTGAGATACATCAAATCGCTGAGATTGAGGTGGTTAGGTGGGGCTATTTTCTTCAAAATCTTTGTGTCACATCCTTGAAAGACATTAAACTTAAATACCAACTTTGGTTTTTAACCGACTTTTCGCTTTTGAGTTATGCTGTCCACAGACTGACATACAGACACACACACACACACACAAACACACACACACACACACACACACGGACCTTTTTCTAAAAATGCTTTTTTTGGATTCAGGGGGTCTCAAAACATATATTATTTCCGGTGAAATCTCGACATCGAATTTTTGGGTGGAATACAATACTTCCCCTACTTACCAGTAGAGAAAGTAATAACAGTGAATTTGTTGTGATTCTTCAAGAGTGAACTATGATGCAAGTAATAATTATTGTGATCGAAATAATTTTACCAGAAAAATTGACTTTAAAATAATTTTTGACTGTGCCTAGTGATTATTTCATTAGAGACGGAACACGCCATTGTTTAGCGGACCTTCCTTGTGAGTGATTTGCTGAAAAATAATGATTTACGAGTGTCAATAAAACGTTCAAAAATTCCGTACCAGCCCTGAGATTAGTGACTCTACATTCTCGCCAACGGAGACTAGACCGTGGATAGCAAAGGCACGCTATCCATCCATCCATCCGATCATTAATCGTAGTAACAATTGGAACATATAATGAAATGCATATAAATAAAATAAACATGTTCTAAATGTCGCACCAAAATATGGCTAGTGGATATAATAATTAAAACATAAAATTTAAATAATTAAAAATGTTCCACTTTGAATGAAATACAATACTTCCTCCATTTACTACCTATAGATAACCAGAAAAGAAAGTAAAAAAGTTCCCACTATTCTGTCAGCGTAACATATTTGATTGTTCAGGTTGCTGCGATTTGACAGTTCACACAATGAATTTAATTTTAAACAACACAATAAAGGTATTATTTGTGCAATCTATCGTATTTTATTCATGGAGTGGTTTTAATAAATAGCACTGCAATCTCTAGAAGAATTATCACTGATAAATTTAATCCTGTCTCTGTCACTCGCAAATCTGTCGATAAAATCACACCGTGATTCAAGATATTAGATCTAAGTGGTTAACCAACATCACGAAAACAGAAATAAATGAATATGAAGGTACTTACAGCAGACCACATTGTACCAGTCTTGTGTTCTGAATGTCCAAATGACACAATTTGGATGTTTATATAGGTAACCGAAATTTCATCATCCGTTTCCATCGCCCCCCCCCCTTCCCCTCCCAAAACTTGAGAAAGCGTTAGGCGAAAGTATGTAGCTATATCCCCTCTCCCCCTCTTGGTGCGTGAGGTATCCACGTGACAATGTTTGATATTTGTACCGGAAAACACTCCAGTAGCAATACAATAAATCACTTGCCAATATGATAGATGCTAATTGTTGGGCGGGAACCCGAAAATTTGCAACTGGCGAACTTTATGCGGTGATTAACATAAACTTTTCTTCCTCACTTCAGGTGTTTAGGCATTTCTCTATGTTCCGTTCTTGAATTCCAACAATAATTGTCGGTCTGGGTAGCTTAGGTGGTCAGGCGCAGGACTATTGATCCCAAGGTCGTGAGTTCAAATCTGTCCAGACGATGGTTTATAAATGTGATTAAAAGCTATTGTTAAAAATTCTTACAAACTCTTATTCCTATATCTTCTTCGTGTTAGTTGAGATAAACATTTGCAGAAATTATCGTATTGCTTATTTCGTTGTAGGTACAAGGGAATATTAGAATACAGTAGGCTTTGTGCGATAGTCAAATCTTTTAAAGTTTTCAAAATCCGTTCTCTTTGCACGGTTAACATATAAAAAAATGAATAACGATGTTCCATTTGATAGAAGTATGTTCTCCAAAACTCATACAAATAACAAGGAATATTCCCGAAATGGTTCACTCCACAAGAAAAAAAATTAGACATAAATTGTGCGTCTTAGCAAGACCTCCACTTTTTGTATAGTAGATTTGGTCTATTACAGTTTATCAGTTATGCAAAAGTCATCTAGAGTAAATAGGACTGCATGGGCTATAGCCAGAAAATTCAAGTTATACATTTCATTTGCCATAAAATATCTTTAAATATATGACATTTTAATGAAAATCGTTAAACATTATCAAGAAAATCAAAACTTTCCATGTAAAGGGTAGTTTAGGGTGGAGCAATTTTCTTCAAAATCTTCGTGTCGCATCCTTGAAAGACATTTTAAATTTAAATATCAACTTTGGTTTTTAACCGACTTTTCGTTTTTGAGTTGTACTGTTCACAGACTGACAGACAGACGGACACACACATACATACGGACCTTTTTGTAAAAATGATTTTTTTTATTCAGGGGGCCTCAAAACATTTATTTCCGGTAAAATCTCGACATCGAATTTATGGTGGAATGCAATAGTTTCTACTTACTAGTAGAGAAAGTAAAAGTAGAATATTTATGAACACTCCTAACTGCTATGGTTCTAAGCGTCCGGTTCTATATTGGGTGCGGAGGACTGCTTTATTTTGCTCAGAGGTCTCTTTATCAGGCTTGAGATTCTTTTACGTGCCGTAAATCTACGGCACACACCAGTACTATATCTTTGATACAGCTCTATTATTTGTTTGTTCTTATATGCCAAATACCATTCTCTTTAAAAGGGCCACATCTTTCTTAAAATGTCCCTTTCCCATACTGACAAAGCATATTTAGCCTGCCCTGTCAATGTCCTTGTCTCACTGTCATAAGTAATTATTTCCTGATAAGTGCTTTATATATTCTTGTTTTAACTTTCCTTCCTAGATATCTAGCGTTTCTTATATTTTTAAGTCCAACGTTCCGGCCACTCTTCGGATCCATTCACCTCATCCATCCTCCCGAGGGGTGCCCCGTCAGATCGCCTTTCGGCCGTGGTGCCAAGTCCCTCTCCGCAAGTTGTCATAGAGTGAGCTATATTTTTGTCAACAATAATCGTGTTAGCTCGAACATTGCCAATTACTTATTTTTTCACAACCTCGCAAAATAATAAAAGAAAAGCGAGTTCATATTCGCTTATCTTGACTTGTTCTTTCTTTTGTTTTGACTTTCTTGTGTCTTCATAGTACATACTTTGTGTATGTTGATTACTGAGAATAAACAAGGCTATATTGGTGTTATTTAAACTGCTTTCATTTCTTCCCAATGAGATTTTCTTTATAAATATCGATGAGATAGCCAGAATACGACAGTGTAGAACTCAGTTGCATCAGCGAGATCATTATTACAAACTGTGATATCTGTGGTTATTCAATAGTGCTTTTACATAGTATTTTCTCCGACGTTTGTATCATATACAGGGCGTGTCAAAGAAGCGTCCGATATTGCAACAGGAGTTGGGATTGGTCGAAACTACAATAAATGTTCCTATAAACATATATCCGGAAACGGATACTTCTTGAGATACGAGCCATTTTAGGAAAATGCCCAACATATTCACATTTTTTTATCGGTTTGGAATACAGCAATGTCTTTAAATGTCACCATAGCCAGAAATCCAATGGATTGAGGTCCGGTGAACGCGGAGGCCATGCTACTGGACCTCCTCGACCAATCCATAGTCCATTAAATGTTTGGATTAAGTATCAGGGTCGCCTTAGTCCCAATGTGTGGTCAGAAATTGTGAGTGATAGACTTCTAGAACCATACATTTTACCGAACAGATTAATAGGTGCTGTGTATCATCGATTCCTGTGCGATGAGTTACCCGTGCTTTTGGAGGAGTTGTGCTTGTGGAAAGATAACACAAATAGACGATAGACTGGTCGAGGAGGTCCAGTAGTATGGCCTCCACGTTAGCTGGACCTCAGTACAATAGGTTTTTGGCTATGGAGACATTTCAAGACATTGGTATATACCTAACCAATCGAAAATGTGCATACAATGGACATTTTTTTCTCAAATGGCTCGTATCTCAACAAGTATTTGTTTCCGTACATATGTTTACAAGAACAATTATTCTATTTTTGACCAGTACCAACTCCTGTTACAACATCGGTCACTTGTTTTAAACATCCTCTGTTGTACTTATAGTGTCCTGAAAAATTTAAACTTAATTAAATACCTCCAAAGAAGCGCATGGTCATTGGTCAAATGCAGCCTAAGACTGTATGTTGTAGTGTTAAACCATCAAACCACGGGGAACGCCGGATATTTCAGCTAGTATGCAATGAAACCATTTTAATAACATTTATGTCGATTAAAATGAATTAGATTGAAGGATAAGCATTTTAAGAGGGAATAGAAAAAGTTATGCAAGTGCATCACATACGATTTTCGTATAGTATAGTAAGTAGAGGAAATATTGCAATCCACTCAAAAATTCATTATTGAGATATCACCGGAAATACATGTTTTGGAGTCTTCTAAATCCAAAAAAGAACATTTTTAGGAAAGGCTCCCTGTATGTCTGTCTTTGAACAACCAGCATAACTGAAAATGGAAGAGTCAAACTTGATATTTTAGTTCAGCACCTTCAAAAGATGAGACATGGAGATTTTCCAGAAAATGCCCTCAACCAAACTACCCTTTGCAGGAACATTTTTAGACAATTTTGATTTTGTAAAAATGGCTTTTATCGCTTTAATTAAAATACCATATGCTTAAGATATTTTTATGAAAAATGAAATTTATATCTTCAATTCTCTGGGAATTCTCTCGGAAGTCCACTTCATTCTGGATGACTTTTGGTTATCTGGCAAACCGTAAAGAATACCTACACAGAATTTCACTGCACAAAAGTATAGAACTCGTTAAAGTACTCGTCTGCTTTTTGTGGAGTGAACCATTTTAGCCATTTTAACAGAATTTCAGTCAGTGCATAGTGATCAGCTTTTACAACACTGACCAACACTTAAAAGTCTACTATATTCCCTTATTACCCTTGCACCTAAAAGAAAATTGTTTATCTCAACTAACACGAAGAAGATATAGAAATAAGAGTTTGTAAGAATGGTCAGTACAAGAGTAGAGAAAGTCATGTGAGTGCAACACATCAGATTTTATATAACTTTACATAAAAAACTATGCTTAGTTACATATATTTCAATAATGATGATGATAATAATAATGATAATGATGATGATAATAATAATAATAATAATAATAATAATAATAATAATAATAATAATAATAATAATAATAATAATAATAAAAATAAATAATAATTAATAATAATAATAATAATAATAATAATAATAATAATAATAATAATAATAATAATAATAATAATAATAATAATAATAATAATAATAATAATAATAATAATAATAATAATAATAATAATAATTAATAATAATAACAATTAGGTAACTTCCTATATCAGGACCTTCTGCACAACAAGTGAAGATTGAGTAATTAGAATTCTGCATGCACATATTTGTGCACTTCACGTGGTGTTGAATAATAATAATATGTGGAGAGGTTCCCTTCCTTGTCAAATCTAATTACCGAGAGGGCTTCACCCCAATTACCGCCTGCTGCGACTGTCAGACTTGACGTGCGATCACTTTCCTATCATAAGCACTATACTGCATTAGCCTTCTTAGAAATATGGCGTAGTTATTATTCTATAATTACTATCTTTCACTTGCGCCTTAAACACTGTGTGCTTTAGAAAGTACAGCTCAACTTAATGTACAATTATTTCTAAATTGCATTCGCTTTACTATAAGAAATCATTTGACTTTAAAATTAACTTTATCTAAAAGACATGGACGAATGAAGGGCTTCCAGCAACAGGGGCAGAGGAATCCTTGTAGGCTCCCGGCCCTTTGTTTTCCCACCCTGACCCCTGATGGGAGGTATTAAGGGAGAAACTAGGTCCGGGTGACGAAAACCGCAAGCAATGACCGGAGACCCTAACGTTTCCAGTTTGAACGCATGCAACGACGCCCGACCCCACCTAGAACACCCTTCTGGGGCCGCCTTACAAGCGGATATCATGGCTGGTATAAGAGGAACCACCCCAGCCTATCGATCCGAGGAAAGCACGAAAAACCCTTGGGTCAGAGTGACAGGTCGCCGGAGATCAAACCCGGAGCTCCCGAAAACAAATTTCACCACCTATCAGTAATTCTGTGTACTACATACCGTAGAATAAGAAAAAAAATCTGTTGCATTCACATGACTTTCTCTACCCTTGTACTAACCATTCTTACAAACTCTTATTCCTATATCTTCTTCGTGTTAGTTGAGATAAACATTTGTAAAAATTATCGTATTGCTTATATCCTTGTAGGTACAAGGGGAATATGGGAATAAGGTAGGCTTTGTTTTTTTTTTTTTTTTTTTTTTTTTTTTTTTTTTTTTTTTGTGGTGGGGAAAAAGGCTACTTACGCCCTAACCGCATGCATGCATGCGAGTGTAAGACTCCTACCCTGGCTTCGAACCCGGGCAGCCTACTCACTAAAACACCCCACCGGAAGTCTTGAGGTCAAGGCCTCTATGCTGCAGTACTGCATAAAGCACCTGCGCATTCTGTGGTGAGAGATGGAAGCTGCCTGCCAGTGGCAGTAACAGCGAGTATTATAGGTTGCGCGTTTGTTCTTGACGAATGACCTTGAACAGAAATCCAGTGAGTAGGCCTACCCTTAATAAACAGGTCAGCAAATGTTTATGCTACGATAACAGACACCTCTGTTTTCCTCTGTCGCGTTTGTGCATACAGTCGACTGCAAAAGTTTTGTGCGGTACGGATGTATGTATGCAACGAAAGTAACAGTAATTCAGACAAGGAAGATGAGGGAGAAATGTCGGGAATAGAAGAAATGCAAGAAAGTTAAGTGCAAACAGTTATAGAGGTATAGTGTATAATACGTGTGGCTGATATTACTGCAAGTGTGATAAATTGATTTGTAGTGCTGTACTACTTCAGCTCAGAAGCATGCGCGTCATCTCACTGCAGACTGTACCTCCTCTCTCTCCATGCCAACGTTCCCGCAAAAGCTGAGTAGAGACTCGCATTCAACCTTTCATATAAAATTTTCATTCGTCAAGAAGTAACGCGCGACCTATACTGATGTGCCGGAGGGCAAACATGACATAAGCCCTGAGTGCCCCCTGGTAGTAAATAATGGTGATGTGTATGATAGTTGATGGTGTTCTTTTTGTGTTTCAGCCATTTGGCATCGTTAGGTGTAGATGGATGTGAGGGATGAGTGAATGAGCATGTTTTGTGTTAAAACTCCACCCGAAGGTTTCGTTTCTTGTCCTTAGCGTAATTTTTTTTTTTAGCTTTGAGCGATAGTCAAATCTTTTAAAGCTTTGAGATTCCGTTCTCTTTGCACGCCTGAGATACAACAAAATAAATAACGATGTTCCATTTCACAAAACTTTAAGCATTCCAAAACTCACACAAATGACAAGAAATATCTACGAAAAGGTTCACTCCACAAAAAAATTCATTTGGGCATACATTTTGTATTTTAGGAAGGTCTACATTTTTTGACCTTTTTATAGTAAGATTTGGTCTATCTCTTGCGGTTTACCAGTAATGCAAAAGCCTTCATAAGTAAACAGGACTACATGGGCTATAGCCAGAAAATTCAAAATATACATTTCGTTTGCCATGAAAATATCTCAAACACATGGCATTTTAATCAAAATCGTTAGAGCAACTTTCAAGAAAATCAAAACTTTCGAAACTTTTTCCATGTAAAGGGTAGTTTAGGGTGGGGCTATTTTCTTCAAAATCTTCGTGTCGCATCCTTGAAAGACGTTAAACTTAAATACCAACTTTGGTTTTTAATATAATTTTCGTTTTTGAGTTATGCTGTCCACAGACTGACAGACTCAAACACACAGACACACACGGACCTTTTTCTAAAAATGCTCTTTTTTATTCAGGGGGCCTCAAAACATATATTTCCGGTGAAACTTCGATATCAAATTTTTAGGTGGAACACAATACTTCCCCTACTTACCAGTAGAGGAAGTAAAAATTCCTAATTTTACATGTTTCAATTCCTTCTTTTGGTAGTATGGAAGCGGTATGTAAGTGTGTACCTTGACAACAATCACAGTGAACAATACATAATATAGAGGACATTAAGGACATTGCTTTGAAACAGAGAAAGGATGCAGTGGGCATTGCACCAGCTAATGAATTTTTGCAGGACCGAACAATTATTGCATTCATCAAATTACATGATGTATTTCTGGCTCCATTATTAGTGCTGTAGAGTCCTCAGACAAACCGGTGTGCACGAAACTGGGCTGATAGAAGAGATGACAGAGAATATCTACTTGGTTCCTCGTTATGTTGCTGAAAAAATGCCTGAAAAACTCAAATCAGTGGTGCAATCAAACCCAGGACTGACAGTTCGCCGCACAGTGGCTGACATCTTGTCTGGCAAAACACTTGAACAGTTGAATGTGCTGTTCTCTTGTGTCCATTATCAACATTTAGTATGCTTCAGTGACATCAGTTGATGTGGAACGCCCATTTCGGCTTACAAGATGGTGGTAAGCGATGCAGCTTCAATGGAAATATTAGTTAGTTTAGTTAGTTAGTTTACTGTCACTAATTATGGACATGTACAATAAAGACATTGTCAAATGTTTTGTCTAATTAGTAATGCTAAATAAGGTAGACATTTTCTGCTCACATATTTTTGCAATTTTAAAACCCATTTTGATTTGTGATAGAACCTAGTTTAGGTACCTAATCTAACATGTTTACGAACTAAAAGTTGGAGGTATGGTTGTGAGTTCATGCAGACACACACACACACACACGCAAGCGCGCAAACACACACACGCACGCACGCGCACGCGCGCACACACACACACACACGCACGCACGCAAGCGCGCAAACACACACACGCACGCGCGCACACACACACACACACACGCACGCATGCAAGCGCGCAAACACACACACGCACGCACGCGCACGCGCGCACACACACACACACACACACACACACACACACACAGGGACCAGTATCTAATTTATTTTAAAACGTGTATTTCTAGTAAAACCTTGGTTTCGAATACCTTTTCTGCCTATCTCTACGTATCTATCTCCCTAGTTTCTGTTGTGTCCTTGAAATGAAGGCAGACTTGCATAAAGGTTTGCACATTTCCTGTCATGGTTTCACGAGCTGAATTCCTTATTTCTCCAAAGCCGTTGCATTTCGCTTTCTACCGCGGATGTTTGGCCTTAAACAGAAGCATCCCATGATGCCATCTTGATTCAAGATATCAACTACAACAGAAACGCCCAGCGATGATGAAGCTTTCTGTTAGAGGAATTCAGCATTATTTTCAACATGACTAAGATTTACAACATGCTTTTCACTATCAACTATCACATTCATATAAGTTAAGAATAAGAAAAACTATGTCCACACGATTTTTTCTGCCTATTATAAATTCAGGACCCCTGGTTTAAAAAAACAAAGAACATTTTTACCAAAAATCTGACGTGTTGCACTTTGACGAAATTTTGTTTTCCAAAAGTCACACAAATTACAAGGAATATCTCCGAAATGGTTCATTCTACAAAAAATTATTTGGACATAAATTGTGTTATTTAGTAAGATCTACATTTTTGTATGGTATGATTTGGTCTTTCTCTTAGGTTTACCAGTTATGCAAAAGTCGTCCAGAGTAAACAGGAATAAATAGATTATAGTCGAAAATTCAAAATATAGCTTTCGTTTGCCATATCTCAAACACATGGTATTTTAATCAAAATCGTTAAAGCCATTTTCGAGAAAATCAAACACACAGACACACAGATGGGCCCTTTCTAAAAATGCTTTTTTTATTCAGGGAGGAGCCTCAGAACATATATTTCTGGTGAAATCTCGACATCTAATTTTTGAGTGCAATATAATACTCCTGCTTACTACACGTATTAGAAAAAATAAAAAAACAAAAAAATCTGTGTGTGACTGTGTGTCTGTATAACTCAAAAACGAAGTTTATTAAATACCAATTTTGGTATTTGTGTTTAGAGTCTTCCAAGGATGCGATACGAAGATTTTAAATAAAATTCTTCCAACCCAGACTACCCCTTAAATGGAACATTTTTCGAAAAGTTTGATTTTCTAAAAAATAGCATTGGATTAAAATAGCATATGTTTGAGATATTTTTCATGACAAATTAAATGTGTATCTTGAATAGTTTAATAATGTCCTCAAAAATTGTCTTCGTTCTGGATAGACACAGACGAATTCACGTTCTTAAACATACTTTCAGATTCTGGAGAGGATGAGAGATAATCCTGGTTTTAAAAAATTTCGCATCCTCCAGTTGGAAATCAAATGAGGAACCTCTCAATTTGGAAGCTAGCATGTTAACCAACAGATCACAGAAGCGCTCAAGTAGACTAAATTAAAAGGAGATATAAGCCCTGTGACTTCTCAACACTGCGTCTTAGTAGATCTATTGTGAATACCCTACACTGTACGTCCCATTTCAATGTAATGTTTTAATATAGCCTATACTACTACTATTACCATAGGGTCATTAATACATTTGGTAACCCACTCGCGGACTCTCTCCACTGCACGAGGGAAGCAAGACTCACCGGGGAAATTGTGCCGGCAGAGGTACATTAAAATTCTTACCTCATGAACAGGCTGTATATTTCTTATTGTTTTATTAAACAAAATGAGTATTCTTATTTTTCTAGCACTTATCACACACCATGCTTTAATTTCCGGGACATAGCGAGAGTTTAACCTAAAAATATATCTTCACCCAGATCTACCAAAATAATAAAACTCAATTTTAATTGCTATTATTTTCTGGGGGGAAAGTATGTCTTTAAAACTATTCCGTTGTGTATTTGAATCGCCTTCTAATTTAAGCCAAATCTTCTGAAGCATTTTTGAGGAAATAAAAAAGGTGAAAATCGTTCCAACTAATGGTAATTTACCAAGCTGGAAATTATGTGTTCATAGACACACACATGTGTAAAACCTTCATTTACGAGGTTTATTCAAAAAGGTTTGCCACTAGACCCTGCGTTTTTAGACAACAATGAGTACACAGTGTAACTGTTGGTAATAATGGGGTCTAAGCTATCAAAACATACATAGTACAAGTTTAAACTTGCATAGTGGTAGTGTTACAGTCTGTTGAGTTAGGTTCCAGTGTCAGTAGCTGGTAAAAAGCATGGATGTTTCTAAAGAAAGCATTAGATTCTACATTTTACACTCTGTGAACTAGGTAAGAACTTGGTAGCTGTCTATGGTGGTCAAGTGTGTTCGTTTGACACCATACCTAGGTGCATTCGATCATTCGAAGAAGGGTGATAGACAATCCTCGCTGTGGCCAGTCTAGGGATGCTGTGAAGATAGAACAATTCAAAGAGCGAGCAACTTGGTGCAAGAAAATCGACGTATTGTTAAAATGTTAAGTATGGATGTCGGTATTATGTTGGCAGCACTGAGTAACACTTCCTGGACATTTAAAGCTGCGACAAGTGTGTGCAAAATGGGTTACATACTCCAAAGACACAGGAACTTCAAGACACCACAGTGTATCTGCTCAGAAAACAGCTACAAATGTGAGGAAACTGGAAGTTGCTTGACCATCCATCTTACAGCTCTGGCCTCGCACCGTGCGACTTCTGGTTGTTTCCTGTATTACTGGTAAACCTTTTAACTGAGTACAGGATCTCTCTGAAACTATAAATTCAGCTATGTTACTCAGTCTGAGTACTGTGGAGCTTTTGATAAATGATTGCAACTGTGTCTGGAGACAAAGGGAGAGTACTTCGAATTCCATCAGTAGCTTGGACTTAAAATCACACTTTTTGAATGCACCTCGTGCAATCAAAACTTTATATGTAAGTTTTATAATGAAATGCATTGCTGCTTCTGTCTACATATGGTAGAGAAAGTAAAAATTGGCTTCAACTTCGATGTAAAAACCAGTTAAGTGTCAGGAAGTGAATAACAAGTAGAGGAATAAAAATTGTTTTGGCCAGTGTTATTAATGAGTTGGTCTCTTGTACAAGGAACTTTATGAGCCTCTTTGGAAGATGAGGTATACGCGACATTTCTCCCCATCTTCCACAGTTGTTTTTCCTTACTTAGTTTAAGGTTCGTTTGTTGGTTCACCTGAGTCAATCTGTGACAGACAGATGACCAATGCATTGTGGGCTTGCTTTGCCACCTGCTTGAACTTGCTAATAACGACCTTTCCTGCATAGCCACCTCTCTGTAACGTCTGTTTGAGGAACTTTCTGATAGATGTCCTTAGTTACATAGTCGCTCGCTGTTAAATCTGGTTGAGGAACTTGTTATTAGATGGTGTTAGCATCGTAGTCGCCTCCCTGTAAAATATGCTTCACAAAATGCTGATACATAGTTATCTCCCTATAAAATCTGCTTAACAAAACGTGTTGATAAACGGTCTTAGTTGTGAAGTCGCCTCCCTGTAAAATATGCTTCAGGAAGGTTTAAGAGGTGGAATCAGGACTGAAAAATTCAATGCCACGGATCTTCCGCTTATGGAGTGGCTGCTTTAACCACTAAGCTACCATAGCCAACTTGCCAGGATGACATTAAATTCCCCAACCGATTCGTACTTTCCCGGTAGGCCACAAGGGACTCTCACATCTGAGATAAATACCCCAAGGGCGACTTACAATTGTAAGTGCTTTGAGTCCCGGGTTTAAGTATACTGGTAAGCTGATCATGATAGCTTTGTGGTTAGAGTAGCCGCTCGATAAGCGGAAGATCCGTGGTTCAAATCCCGGCTATGGCATTGAATTTTTCAGTCCTGATTCCACCTCTTAAACATTGCCCACACATGGCTTGTGTGTTTAAAAACACCAGCATTAAGTTTGTTGGCACAAATAAATAATAATTATGCTTGAGGAACTTTCTCGTAGTTAACTTTTGTTGCGTAGTCGCTTTCCCCGTAGGATTTGTATTTTGTTGCTGTTCAGTTTTGTAAGGAAGTTGGACTTTAGGATTATCAAATTAGCCACGCTATGGCTCTCCTCCTATGGATAAGTCGGTCTGGGTGCCTCAGTTGGGTAGACGCTGGCCTGCTGACTCCAAGGTTTCGGTTAAAACCCGGCCAAAGCGATGGTTTTTAGGTGTTCCTAAAAACAACAGCCCCATGTCAGTAGATTTACTGATATGTAAAAGAACTCCTTTGGGAAAAATTCCGGAACACCGGTAGCGCTGATGTAATCCTGGCAATTTACAGCGTCGTTAAACAACAAATTAATTTTAAAACTCCTGCAGGCACAAGCTTGTTGCCTTAGAGTGATACGAATATGTGACCAGCAACACATCTCATTTCATAACCGGCAACAGGTGGCAAATAGTGATGCAGGAGCAGCACTGAGGTGTTAGAGGCGAGCTATGTGGTTGGTAGCGAGCGGAAATTTAAGAAGTGAAAGGGACTAACTAGCAATTAGCACACATCCTAATTAGGATCCGCGCCGGGGTACCGGAGATTTTATCTCCAACGCTCTTGCGGCTGTAAATAAATCTCAAACTTTAACTCTATTAGACGTGGTATCCATTGACTGTAGATGATACACAATACAAAGGACTTAACCGTAGCAGTAACTATGACTGTGGTGGCTTAGTTGCGTAATCGCCTTCCTGTGCCATCTATTTATACTCCTATTTATTTTGTGTTGTCGGTGTAATTTTTCGGGCGTAGTATTAAATATTTAAACCTGTATTTATTTGTTAACGGACAGAAATACGAAAAAATTCCCAGTGAAATGGTTCAGTGGATTTGAACCTGGTACCACCAGAATGTATTTATTTTATGTAGACTTCAATTGTGAGGGTTAATTCTAGGGAGTTATTTAGTGCATGTATGCGCTATTGTTAAATGATATGCACTAAAAAAAAACTAAACCCATGAAAGGGCCACGTCTTGCCGCCCAACCGCTACCTCCCCCACCTCTGCCCACCACAGGTCTCATTAGTGGGGTGTAATATTAGAGGGTAGTGCGTGGTCAGCGTCCCGAGCCCTCCCGATTGGTTATGCGGCCTTCTCGACGTGTGGCCGCTACCTCTCCATCAAGTGACTCCTCAATTCCCATCCTCGGGACCCAACGAGGCTGAGTGCACCCGTGCCAGACCTCCCAGCGGGGAAAATGATGTACACAGACAACTAAAATTTGTTTATTTACAAAGAAGGTTTTATTGGTGCAAACTATGATACAAAAGTTGTACAAAATATCACATCAGGTAACAAAGAAGAGACAGAAGGAGAAAGGAATTAGTCTTAACCATGGTAACCGCCGTAGCTGCTGCCGAAACTCTCGTGTCCACCACCAAGAGAGTATCCCTCGTGGCCTCCTGAAGAATATCCGTAACTGCCTCCATATCCGCCTCCGTAGCCGCCTCCGTATCCGCCTCCGTAACCGCCTCCGTAGCCGCCGAGGTCACCACCTCCATAACCACCACCGTGGCTGCTTACAATAATGGGCACTGGCTTCTTGACAATGACGGGATGGGGTACAGGAACTGCCACAGGCTTAGGCACTGGGACGGGGTATGGCTTAGGCACGTGAACTGGGACGGGATGAGCCACTGGGACCTTGACGGGAACCTTAACTGGGTAGGGAACAGGCCTCTCCACGGGGTATGGCACCTTCTTCTCAACGTACACGGGGTAGGGCTTGGGTACGTGGACTGGGTAGGGCTTCTCTACAGGAACTGCGACGGGAACCTTGACGGGGTAAGGTACCTTCCTCTCGACGTGGACGGGGTACGGCTGTGGTACAGGAACTGCGACTTCCTTAGTAATGGTGATAGCCTTGACGTGGCCGTGTTGAATAGAGGCACCTCCAAGACCAATTCCGCCGCCGTAGCCGCCTCCATAACCGCCTCCATAGCCACCTCCATAGCCACCTCCGTAGCCGCCTCCATAACCACCCCCGTAACCGCCTCCATGGCTGTATCCACTAGAAATAATGCCATGACCCAGCTCGAGTCCTCCGCTGCTATAGCCTATTGAGTGTTCCAGGCCACCTCCATAGCCACCTCCTCCATAGCCACCTCCTCCATATCCCAGACCCAGGAGTCCTCGTTTGTCCTGCTTCTTCTCGGTCTCCTCAGCCTTCTTCTGCTCCTCACACACGGCGAGGACGAACAAACACGCCGTTACCAGGTATTTCTGCAAGACAAACAAGTGATCCAGCTTCAACTCTAATATCTAGCTAATGCAATGATAGTGCAGTTTCAGAATAATTGGTCTTCCATTGGAACGTTATTGCAATTTCTCTCAGATATCCACTTCAGTTTTATTACCAAGAGGATAATCTGATCTCTCCCTTGAACGTCATCGACACGAGACGTGCAATCAGGAGTGAATTTTAACTTCACTTTAACTGGAATGTATAGGTCGTTTAATATACATGAGTTATATATGCTAGACGGATGTCCTCAGTTACACAGTCACCCTCCTGTACATTCAACAAGTTTTTGATGTACACCGCCAAAATTTTAGTTACTTCTCTATTGATTTGCATCGAAAAATGTATTTTTGGAATCGTTGAAAAACTGTTTTGTGGATTTGATACAGTTGGACAGTATTTCAGATAGACGGTTTTAGTTGCATAGTTATTTTCCTGTATTACCTGGTTAAAAGGTTACTTGATACTGAATTGTTAATTTGTAGAATTTAATTGCACTTTTTATCATGAATTTCTTCAATATTATTATAATACAGAAATAATTTTCAAATGTAATTTTCAAAGAATTAAAATCGAGTCATATGTGAAACATCCTACACGTGATGAAAATTATACAGCCTACAAAAATAGTTTTTTAGAATCAAATATTACTTTATTTGTAAAATTAAAAATTTTCCATGTTACCAAACTTTTTCATCCAAACCTATACTTGATACCAAGAAAACATTAGATTAACTCTACGCTCGAGTAGCCAGCGTTCTGGCTTTTCAATCCAGAAGTTCCAGGTTCGATTTCCGGCTGGAATTGGCAGTTTTTCTTTAACCAGAACAATTCCCTACTCCCATTGAGTCTAGAAGTATGAATGAGTGAATGTGAGTGTGTTTAATGTTAAAAATGATAAAAATCAACGTAAAGGAACCCTTCAGTTCAGCGAGTAATAACACCAACAATTGTTTCTCAAAGTCAAAGCCCCCGATATGATCAGAGAAGTTATAGGAGGATATACGTACAAATGAAACGATTGTACAGAAAGATTAAGAAATAAGAAAGTAAAAGATTATATAAATGTCTTCAGCCATCTTGAAGAAATACATACTACAAGTTTTAAAGAAATACAACAAGAATTGCATCTCAAGGAACACTTTGAATATACAAGAAAACAAAATGATGGAAAAGGGTGTTCGAAAAGTTTCACCTGCTGTATACAAATACCTGGTCACGTCCATTTAAATCTCATTTCTGGGCATCAAATAGCCAGAAGAGCAAAATATCAACTTTATTCTTGTTCCACATCTAACACTTTTCAATTCTAGTTATTCATACAAAAGTTTATTCTTTTCCTGTTTCTTGTTAATCGAGATAAACTTTCATAGACGTTGGGGTTTTAAGAACATAATAGAATAAAGCAATAGTCAGAGTTTTTACAATAAGATTGGTATGTGATGGCTTTGAAACTTCATGCTCTTATATCTCCACGAGAAAAAATTAATGTACTTGAAAATTTAAACCAATAACCAACAATATCTCAGAAATTGTTAATACCATAAAATGTTTTACTAAACATAAATTGTGTGCTTTAAGATCTCATTTTTACTTTCTCTACTACGTATAGTAAGTAAGGGAGTATTCTATTCCACTCAAAAATTTGATGTTGAGATTTCACCGGAACCTAAATCCAAAAAGAAAAAGCATTTTTAGAAAAAGGTGTGTGTGTGCGTGCGCACGTGTCAGTCTGCGGGCAGCATAACTCAAAAACGAAAAGTCTGTTAAAAACCAAAGTTGTTATTTAAGTTTAATGTCTTTTAAGGATGTGACACGAAGACGTGAACGAAATCTCAAAGCTTTAAAAGATTTGACTATCGCTCAAAGCCTACTGTATTCCCATATTCCCCAGATAATTTCTGCAAATGTTTATCTCAACTAACACGAAGAAGATATAGTGAGGTATGCACCTCAGACTTCCGGTGGGGTTTCTTTGTGAGTGGTGCTGCCCTGGTTCGAATCCAGGGCGGAGAGTCTTACACTCGCAGTCTCGGCTGTGGTCAGGGCGTAAGTGCCTTTTCCTCCACCACAAAAAAGGATCTGTTTCAAGGTCCCTTGTGAAGGGGAGGTGTATTAAATCTTGCATGCCAAAATTTGCCGCAAAACTCCTATCCATGAAGCTATTCTAGATAAAAGATACGTATATAAACAAAATGTTGTTAATTTTAACAGTAAGACGTCCATATTTAAACCGGAAACTTGTCAAACACTACATTGTATTCGATGTAGGTGTCCAGTTCTCTGCATGAGTATTAACCGCACGATCTACTCACATGACTCGCTCCCAAAGTGACTTATAACTCCTTTTCTAATCTTATTTGGTGTTCAGTGTTCCATGTTGGAATCTTACAGGTATACCGTACGACTAAATATACTTGTGTGTTTTCTACCGATGTACAGCACTGATATTGAATAAAACATCAGTGACATGGAACTATTTTGAAGTAGAAAGTACTAATAATAAGAGATAAATGTGTAAAATATGGAGACAAATATTTCGCACGATGGTAAGTCATATAATACAACAAATTTAAAGAAGCACGTTATATTCATACACCGAAATGTCATGAAAATATACGTTTTGAGTTCCTATAAATTATAAAAAGCACTTTTACAAAAAGGTCCACGTGTGGGTGGTTGTCTGTATGTGTGTCAGTGAATATGTCGGTGTGACTGTCAATGGCACAGTTAAAAAACAAAACTTCGTTTGAATACCAAACTTGGTATTAAAATTCAGTATCTTCCAAGATTACAACATGAAGATTTTCAGCAAAATTCCTCTCCCCAAACTTCTCTTTGCATGGAAAAAATTTAAAATAATTTTGATTTTCTGGAAAATGCCTCTAATGGTTTTGATTAAAATATGCTTAAAATATTTTCATGACCAATTAAATTAAATGTATATGTTGTTAAAGCAGACAATTTGTTAAATAACATTTTTTGGTTTATGCTTCCAATTACTTATACCCTTTCATGGGATGAGAACTAGATAGAATAAGTTCTTGAAAAAATAATTTTGTGTTAGTTGTCATTCAAAAAAAAAAAAAAAAAAAAAAACACACATTTTAAAAGTCCTTTATGTTATATTTGACAAGGAAAACCAAAGGTCTAAATAAATTGCTTTAGTGGAAATATTTGAATTAAAATGGAAATAAATTTGAGAATGAACATAATTTATTGTCGTCGTGATGTTTTTATAATACTGCCTAAAATTGTATTAATGTTTAAAAACAAACTCTGCCTTATATATTTTTGAAATAAAGCTTAATTGTATAGCTTGAAATGTGTGATAAAACTTTCAGTTACTTTCAGAGAATAAAGGAGAATTTTTGTAGAAAGCTGTATTTATTCAGGAAAAGCTGTTAGTATTTTTAAATGATTTACAATTAACGCATCTGTATGAAAGTTATAGCAAAATTAAGGGATGCTTTGGAATATTCATATAGAATTAAAAGCTGATTATAGAAAAGGATCGTTAAAATGACTTGCGCGAGGGGAAAATAAAGCTAAAGAAGTTGTTTTGAGTTGAAATGGAAGTTGAATGAATGAAGATACTTATGTATACTTACTGCAGATCTCATTGTTGCAGTGTAGGAGCTGAAGACCAGCCAAAGAGTGATGCGTGTCTGACATAATGCTTGCTTTATATACCGAAGTGCACTTTCCTACATCTGTTTCCGTCACCTAGGCAACACACATGCCCCCACCCCATCCCATCCTGTCCTGTACTTGCTAAAGCTTGGGAAAGCAGATTAGGCGAAAGTGCTACTCCTCCTTCTCTTCCTCTCCCCACCCCCTATCTCTCTCTGTAACTTGTTACAGAACCTGGTGCATGCCTCTTCATGCTATTGCGTAACTCGTTTACATCCCGGTGTTTGGTGAACGTTTGTCCGCATCTTCGGCTTGATGCTGCACTGGTCCACAGTGCGGAGAGTGCGTCCCAGATGCCCTAATGACCAAGTTGTCAACGGGCCCTTAAACCCAACACACTCACTCACGCGTCCCAGACTCAACACACCCTTGTAAATGCGTTACGAGTCCTGGATCTTGGAATACCTTAAGCAACAGCCCTAGACCCACACACGACTTGTGTGTTTAAAAACACCAACAATAAGTTTGTTGGCATAAATAAATAATAATTACCATCTGAAGGTTATTTAATCCTGGGATATAAAGTACTTACAATAGTAAGTCACCATTGGGGTAATTGTCTCTGATGTGAGACTGCCTTTGTGGTTTACCAGGAGAAATACGAACTGGTTTGAGAATTCAATGCCATATGCAGGTTGTCACAGTAGCTTAATGGTTAGAGCACCCGGGAATCGATCCCCGCTTGGTAAGCAGCAGCGTTACTATCGTTCTGAGGGCACGACCCGAGGTTCCTCCACTCGCCATAAATCTACGACACGGGACCACTGGCTTCACTTCCCTTCCAAAACAAACCATGCTAAGAAGTTTAACTCCAGCAAATATCCATCGCCCTCTACTGGATTCGAACCCGCGACCCCCCCCCCCCCCAAACCAGAGGCTAGCATGTTACCCCTAAATTACGGAGGATGACGTGTGCGTGTGTGTGCGCATGCGCGCTCATGTCTGTTGATCTGTCCGAACTACATAAACTAAGTTAAATAAGAAACTTTGATTAAAATTCAGCATCTTCTAAGAATGCAATACGAAACGTTAAAAAAAGGAAAAAATCTCGACTTACCCTTTACATTGAAAACTTTTCCTAAGTTTAAAGTTCCTCAAAAGTGGCTGTAACGACTTTGATTAAAATGCCACATGCTTAAGATATTTTTGTAACAAATGAAATGTATATCTTGAATTTTCTGGGAATATTCTCCGAATTCCTTTTCATTCTGAGTGACTTTTGTATAACTGATAATTTGTAAGAGAAAGACAAAATCTTACTAAACAAAAATGTAGATCTCCTTAGAGCACACGATTTAAGTCAATTAAAATGCTTGTAGCATTAGCCATTTTTGAGATATTCTTTGCTATTGGTTTAAATTGTTAAATATTTATACTCATAGACAGCGTGCACTCAGCATCGTGAGGAAAGTAAGGAGCTGCGATAAGCTACATTACCAATGCGGGATTTGTGATACTGGACTATTGCCTCCCCGTATCATTCGATAATCCCCCACCTCTGTCGCGATACGTCGGCGTGAGGTCGGCAGTCCGCTGACAGTCTTAAGGCCCTCAAAGCTGTGGTGGCATAACATTTATTATTCATTGTACTTTTCGTGAGAGAAAAGCTCCTATTTTTTCTTATTTTTATACAAAGAGAACGAAATTTCAAAGTAATCTCATTATTACTCTCTTATTCCCATTGTACCTACGAGAAAATGTATAATAAAACAATTTCTGCAAACATTTATATCGATTAATATGCAGTAGATAGAGGAATAAGCATTTGTAAGAATAGATTTTGCAAGAGTGAGTGGAGAATATCATGTGAGTGCGATATATCGGATTTTACATTCCACCATTCAGCTAGAATGACGAGAACTTCATAGACTATACCCAGAGTTCAAGATACACATGTCATTTGTCATGAAAATGTGTTAATACGTATGATATTTTCATCAACACCATTAGACCCAATTTTAATCAAATATTTTAATCACGTATATTAAGTAGAAGAAGTATTCTATTCCATCGAAATATTCGATGTCGAGAATTCAGCGGAAATATATGTTTTGAGGGCCCCTAAATCCAAAAAAGGCATTTTTAGAAAAAGGTCCGTGTGTGTGTCTGTGGACAGCATAAACCAAAAACGAAAAGTCGGTTGAAAACCAAAGTTAATATTTAAGTTTAATGTCTTTCAAGGATGCGACACGAAGATTTTCAAGAAAATTGTTTCAACCTAAAGTACCCCATACATGGAAAATGTTTTGAAGATGTTGATTTTCTTGAAAATAGCGCTAACGATTTTGATCAAAATGCCATATGTTTGAGATATTTTTATGACAAATTAAATGTATATCTTGAATTTTCTGTCTATAGCCAATGTAGTCATATTTACACTGGATGGCTTTTGCATAACTGGTAAACCGTAAGAGATAGACCAAATCTTACACTGCAAACAATATAGATTTTCCTAAAACACACACAATCTATGTATAAATAAATTTCGTTGTAGAGTGAACCATTTCGGAGATATTCCTTGTTATGTGTGTGAGTTTTGGAGAACTCATACTTCTGTGAAATGGAACATCGTTATTCATTTTCTTATATGTTAATCGTGCAAATAGAATGGAATTTGAAAGCTTTAAAAGATTTGACAATTGTTCAAAGCCTACTGTATTTACATATTCTCCTTGTACCTATAAAAAGATAATTTCTGCAAATGTTTATCTCAACTAAGCCGAAGAAGATATAGGAATAAGAATTTGTAACAATGGTTAGTACAAGAGTAGAGAAAGTCATGTAAGTGTAACGTATCAGGTTTTTTAAGTTATGCTATTCATAGATGCACACACATACAGACCTGTTTCTAAAAATCAATTTTCTCTTTGATTTAAGGGACTTCAAAACACACATTTCCGGTGAAATACCGTCATTAAATTTTAGGGCGAACACAATCCGTCCCCTACTTATTACACATGTTAGGTAAGTAGAAATTATTTATACACCGGATGAAAACGGATCAGCAGTTAAACCAGAAATTGATGTCAGTACATGCACTTAAAAGGCTGATTAACAGTTTTGCTCTGTCTGTCATAGCGTTGTAAGAAAACAGTGAAGCGTTTGGCAGTAGCGGCGCACTTTCTCTTGCAGGTAGGCGGGAAAACCTCACTTGTTGGGGAAGGTCACATCCGGCGCACAATGAACCGCATGCTCTTTTACGTACGTGTCTGCGAACTTGTCGCTGCATTCTTATACTGCTGCCGAAATAAGCAAGCTACTTGAAATATACAAACACTCATAGCCTGACCAAAGCACTCTGAGGAGGAAATGAAAATAGTTGCACCACTTTTTAATGTTATTGCTGTTTAAAATATGTTCGCAATTATGATTAATGTTTCCCTTGTAACATACTACATTTATAAGTTTTATTTGAGAACAGAAAAGCCCTACTGAGTAAGTATTTAGTCGGTTTTAAATTGTAAACTCGTGAACAGACTATGCCAGTCGGCCAGTAAGGAATACAGTGACTAACTTATGAGTTGTAATAACATAAGTTCGTGAAAATGAGTTCTGAGAGTTACACAAAACACGCTAAGAGAAAACTGGCAAAAAGTGGTGAAAAACAAATCGTGTCACGTATTTCGCAAACTAATGGAGCACCATCTGTGTGTACTTGTGAATGATTTAGTAAACATAACCTCACTCAGAATATAGCCGCTTATCAGGAACTAGCAGCGTTGTGCATGTTCGCAAGAAGTTCAAAGAAACTGTGTTAAAGCTCCCTCCGTGGACAAGGAGAAAGAAACTTAAAAAATTGCCAAAAAGAAAAGGACGATTTTGTGAAATGTGCAATTCGCTCTGAAGCACGTAAGTTCTATTTTGAAAACGAAGCACCAGCCTGACTTGTAATTATACATGTGTCTAACTTTATGAATGTCAAATTGTTGGGTTTGATAGGCCCCATGCATGATTTTAAACGCATAGACACCAAAATTAAAGCTGCTATTTTAAATGGAGTAGGCTTAACTTTCCTCGTGTATTTAATTTCCGATGAAGTTATTCTACTTTCATACTTATCAAGCATTACCCAAGTTTTTGAGCCATATAACAGTGCTGGTGTAAATGCTGTTTTGTATATTTTGTTGATATTTCTTTCTTTTCTAGGATACTTTTATTAAGATGATAACTAAGATGATAACATTTGCCTTCTGTTGCAGAAACTATTGTACCCAGATATTGATATGTGTTTACTTGTAGCAAGATATCTTTCTATTTTATAACTTAAATATCAAGTTAGGTATTTAACCGACTTTTAGTTACGCGCGTGCGTACGGAAGTGTTATGACAATGCTCTTTCTGGATACAGGGAGTTTGAGAATGCGTATTTCCGGAGAAATCTCGGTTCGAATATTATGGTGAAACACAATACTGGCACTACTTATATTGGTAAGGTGAGGTGGAAGTTTCTCAAAGAGCAAATTCACCGACATGCAGTGCCCGGTAATGAACCTTTCCTATGTACATTCATCTATAAATAATATAATTTAGAAATTACGTACAAATAGTAGGAGTTTATAATATATATGTTTTAAAATAAAGCTAGTTATAAATAACATATTAAGCTGTCTGAATTATGTGCAAGTAGGGGGTTAATTAATGTAAACAAGTAACTCAATGTTAACAAAATTATAGCGAATATTTAGAAATAGGAGCTAACAAATTAACTATAATATAGATAGACAGATGATAGTGTTTATTTCCAAAAAATATTACAGTATACCAACGTCATAATTTAAAAATAGGTAGTTATATAATAAACACAGTTAAAGATAAAACTGTTTTAAATTAACTAAGTTGTAAATATAAATTGGAATAATAAACGAAGTACATAATTAATAATTGCTAAACGAAAATATAATAAAGTAATATTAATTGAATAATTAATTATTAAGTAAATAAATATACAGGTAAAAACTAAGCAGATAAACTTATAAACTGCTATAGTGATGGAGGTTGGCTTCCAGTGCATAGTTTTGTTGGGTACCAGTGAATATAGTTGTAGTTTGTAAATGTAATGTATTTACCAGTTAATTTAGCTCCTGGCTTCCAGCAATAGTAGTTTAAGTAGACATTTGTAATTTATACCTTTTTGTTGCACATTTGTTGTTACATTTCTGACTGTCATCTATCGTCTGAATTTTTACTTTCTCTACTACGTATAGTAAGTAGAGGAAGTATTGTATTCCACCCAAAAATTCGATGTCGAGATAACACCGAAAATACATGTTTTGAGACTACCTGAATCCAGATAAAAGCATTTTTAGAAAAAGATCAGTGTGTGTGTGTGTGTGTGTGTCAGTCTGTGTGTCTGTCAGTCTGTGGACAGCATAAATCAAAAACGAAAAGTAGGTTAAAAGCCAAAGATTTTGAAAAAAAATAGCCCCACCCTATACTATCCTTTACATGGAACATTTTTCGAAAATTTTAATTTTCTTGAAAATGGCTCTAACAATTTTGATTAAAATGCCGTATATTTGAGATATTTTATGACAAATCTAATGAATATTTTAAATTTTCTGGCTATAGCCCCTGTAGTGCTGCTTGCTCAGGATAACTTTTGAATAACACGTAAACAGTAAGAGATAGGCAAAATCTTACTATACAAACGTGTAGGTCTTGCTAAAACACACAATTTATGTCCGAGTCAATTTTTTGTAGAGTGAACCATTTCGGAGATATTCCTTGTTATTTGTGTCAGTTTCGGAAAACTTTAAAACTTTCGTGAAATGGAATATCGTTGTTCATTTTTCTGTATGTTAAGTGTGCACAGAAAAGGGCATCGCAAAGCTTTAAAATATTTGACTATCGCACGAAGCCTACTGTATTCATATATTCCCGTTGTAGCTACAAGAAAATTAGCAATAATATAATTTCTGCAAATGTTTATGTCAACTAACACGAAGAAGATATAGGAATAAGAGTTTGTAAGAATGGTTAGTACAAGAGTAGAGAAAGTCATGTGAGTGCAACGCATCAGATTTTTTTTATTTTGGTAGTTGTAGTTTTACTTGCAAAATTAACTGTAAAATAAATGTAATGGTTTTTGTTATTATATGTACCAGGATAAAATACTTAGCTGTTATGTATTTATTTGTTAATCTAGTGACACGAGGAAAGTCCGGAAAAGACACAATGTGTCAGGAAGATAGGCCACAGGAATCGAACCAACAACCTCTCGCTACATCACAGACGCTACCATCCCGCTGCTTTACCAGAGGTAGGTATGTGATAGAAATACATAAACGATATTAGGTAGAGAGAGTGATGTGAGTGTTTTGATGATACGTAAGGCGATATAGATTTGACCCACGGAGTCCACTGTGACGCAACAAGTGTTAAAACAAGCGAAGAGCGCCGCCTCTAGTGTTGCTAATAACAGCCATCAGCTGATTTATTGCTCCAACTGGAGTTGCAAGTGCTTGTTTTCCAGCGACTGACTCTACATATTGATTTCATCCGAGCACCATGAACAAGAGGAGCACTTGCAGTAACAGTGTTACCAATTGCTTGTATTCGCACTTATGTAATATCTCGCCTTTTAGTTGAATTAGATGCACAAAGGTATTGGAGTCTTCTTCGTGTTGATTAATGCAAATATTTACACAAACTGCCTTATTGTTTATCTTCTTGTACGCATAAGCAGAAAATGAGAATACAGTAGGCTTTGAGCCATAGTCAAATATTTTAAAGTTTTCGAATTCCGTTCTCTTTGAGCGGATGAAAAAATTAATAACGATGTTCCATTTGACAGAAGTATAAGTTCTCCAGAACTCACACAAATAGCAAGAAATGTTTTCGAAATGGTTCACACTACAAAAAATGTATGTAAATATAAATTGTGTGTTTTAGCAAGATCTACATGTTGTGTATAGTAAGATTTGGTGTATCTCTTACGGTTTACCGTTGTGCAAAAATCACTCTGAGTAAACAGGACTACATGGGCTATATCTAAAAAATTCAAAATATATTTCATTTGTCACAAAAATATCTCAAACATATGGCACTTTAATCAAAATCATTAGAGTCATTTTCAAGAAAATCAAAATTTTCCTCGTAAAGGGTAGTTTAGAATGGAGAAATTTTCTTCAAAATCTTCGTGTTGCATCTTTGAAACATATTAAATTTAAATACCAAATTTGGTTTCTAATTTTTTTTTTACTCAAGGGGCCTCAAAACATATATTTCCGGTGAAATCTCGACGTCGTAGAGAAAGTAGAAACATGAACTGATCGTGAAAATCGAAGTTTCTCTAGCCTAGGACCTCATTTTGTGACAATGTTTGCCTTGTCATTGTATGAAGCCCCATTGATGCCACTTTTCTAGTGATGTCGAATTTAAATATAAGCACCATTGGGGAGTCAGTCATGTCAGGCTTCGCACTTGGTCAGAATGAGGAAACATTACAAAGCAATAGCAAATTGTTCTAGAAGTAATGATAACTGTTTTATTTGGGGGTATCTGTAGATAATATGACGTCTTGAGTTTGACAGTCAGAATGAATCATTCTACCTCTGGTCTACTTGCTCTTTGAGAAATAAGGACCTCATTTTATAGAAATTACCTACTTTAGTGGCGAAGTCAAAACTCCTTACTTTTAAGCTGTGCTAGTGTCAGAATGCCAATATTATTTTCTGTATAAACAGCACCTCTTGAAAAAATGAGTGGCCCAGTGACCTGATCATGCATTGTTGCGCATTATACATTCACCACCGGACTATCTCTTTCTAAGTCACAGAGCAGCATATCATTCGTCCGCAGCCCACAGTAAATAATCAACGACGGTAAAGCTTCAAATCATAAATGATCTCTTTCCATGCACAAAGTATACGAGGGTTCTCGGGTCCAGCAGGTTCGGTCATTCTGTCCTTTTACTACAAATGAAAAGTTGACTCGTCCGAGAACATAATGTGACCCAAATAATATCGTCCTCTTCGATATTGCGCAAGATGTCAACAGTAAAATTAAACCAGGTTCCAGATGTTGCATCAATTAAAGTTCATATGAGTAGAGCTGAATATTCTTACATAACACTTTATTAACGACAGATGGTAACTCGTTCCCACGATGTCGGACACTTTTGTTTAGCTTAAGGTCCTTTAACCTGGTACATCATATGGGACGACGAATGAATCAAATGGGTGAAATGATCGGAGATCCACAGAGTATCCCTCTGGAGGATGGATGAGCCGAATGGATCCGAAGGGTGGGCAGGACGTTTCCATGACAGAACAGGTGGCACGGTCCCTACATTTTCCCAGTTAGAAGCACCCCGGCGAACGCTGGTTCGGCCCAGTTCTTCTCCCACCATTTCGGATTCGTACTCCCAAGGGGGAGGGGGGGGGGGCGCGCCGACGCTTCCAACTCTGAAAGAAACCTAACGGGGTGAAGGGTGTAATGAAATTATTAAGTAACGAAATGAAGGGACATGAAATTGGAAGGATATGGAAATCCTTCCCAACATTCGCCTGGCAACCCGGGGATAGTCGGTCTGGGTGGCTCAGTTGATTAGACGCTGGCCTACTGATCCCAAGGTCGCGGGTTCAAATCTGGCCCAGACCGATGGATTTTAAGTGTGCTTTAAAACAACTCCATATCAATAGGTTTACTGGCATGTAAAAGAACTGCGGGAAGAAATTTCGGCACACCGGCGACGCTGATGTGATTCTAACAACTGACAGCGTCGTTAAAAAAAACGGGGAATCCTCCAAGAAAAACCTATGGGCCATGGGGATCGACCCACGACCTTCCGAATACGGACCACAGACATTACTGCCTGTCAGTCTTCTCAGAAGAAGGGAAAATCCCAAAAAAAGGCCCTATCCAAGTTACTCAGACTAACCGAGATTCAAACTAGGGACCTCTTGCTACTCCACACCACAGAGGCGAGTGCGACACTTTTGATGTCTTCAATATCTCCATTGTTGATGGACAATGTGATTTTTCTCTCAGGGTATGTGAGAATAGACTTTGTCAGGTACATTCAATTTAGACTAACAAATTGGATATGTGAAGTGAGTTGTTGACTGTTTGATGATGTAGAATTAAACTGTTTCTGAATCTTAGCCCTAGAAGCTGTAGTATTCAAATGTTATATATTCTAACTTCAAGTATCAATAAATTTACCGTATAAAATAAATGTTTCTGTAAGGGTAAGTTGTCGTGAATCACTGAACTACTAAACGGAAAATCCCCTTACATCTACCTGCAAGTATATGACGACCCGAGCGCGGTCTTTAAGCGCTTCGGACTGCCGATAATCGGTCACATAAAACACTTCTGTAAAATATAAAAGAGTAAGAAATACTTGCTTCCGTCTACTTTATGACTACCACATCAAAGTTCCTATATTATATGTTACTAAATCTTAAGCTGTTTATTCACATCTGAAACAAATTTTGCTCTTCGACTAGCTAAGTTCTAAGAATTCTTTTTCTTTCTAATTTCGAGGTCTGGTGATTTACGTTTTCATGCAATTCTCTGTTTACTTAGTTATTTTTTTGGCTAATGATTTCTTATCCAGTGAAAAATGTTTAACTCATTCTTTTTATATTATGCACTGATTTTAACATATGGAAAGTATTTATTGTATTATTTATCTACGTCTGTATCATTTCCTTATAAAAGTATTAATGTCGCAAGTTAATAATTACGATATCGCGCTCCAACTCTGCTCGCCGAGCACTCACGCGTATGCAGAAACCGTGCTCGGCGCCCGCTGAAGTCGATACGTCACTGGCCAAAGGTCACAGTACAAGTGCTTGAACTGTTTCATGAAATCTTCCTGCGCCGTGGCCAAGTAGACTGAAGTTTAGAGCTCTAGCTCCCGGCTACGTAATATGCCCGAAATCAATTCCACTTATGGGGTTAAGGTTTTTAGGTCCCAAATATAGGACCAGCGTCAAATGACTATCGTAATAAATAACGTCCGCCCATTTGAGAAATGTGTAAGCGTTGGAAAAGTCAGAAAAATAAGCAATATCTCGAAAACGGCTCACTCTAAAAAATCTGATGTGTTGCACTCACATGACTTTCTCTACTCTTGTACTAATCATTCTAACAAACTCTTATTCCTATATCTTCTTCGTGTTAGTTGAGATAAATATTTGTACAAATTATCTTATTGTTTATTTCCTTTTAGGTACAAGGGGAATATGGAAATACAGTAGGCTTTGAGCGATAGTCAAATATTTTAAAGCTTTGAAATCCCGATCGCTTTGCATGCTTAGCATATAAAAAAACGAAAAATGATGTTCCATTTCACCAAAGTTTTAAGTTTTTCAAAACTGACACACATAACAAGGAATATCTCCGAAATGGATCACTCTACAAAACGTTTGATTGATACATAAATTGTGTGTTTTTGGGAGATGTATATTTTTTGTATAGTAAGATTTGGTCTATCTCTTGCAGTTTACGGGTTATTCAAAAGTTATCCAGACTAAACAGGACTACGTAGACTATAGCTAGAAAATCCAAAATATACATTTCATTTGTCATCAAAATATCTCAAACATGTGGCATTTTAATCAAAATCGTTAGAGCCATTTTCAAGAAAATCATAATTTTCGAAAATTTTTCCACATCAAGGGTAGTTTAGGGTGGCGCTATTTTCTTCAAAATCTTTGTGTCGCATCCTTGAAAGACATTAAACTTAAATACCAAATTTGTTTTTAACCGACTTTTCGTTTTTGAGTTATACTGTCCAAAACGGACACACACACAGGCTGACAGACACACACACACACGGACCTTTTTCTGAAAATGCTTTTTTGGATTTGCATTTTTAGAAAAAGGTCCTCTGTGTGTGTGTGTGTGTGTGTGTGTGTGTGTGTGTGTGTGTGTGTGTGTGTGTGTGTGTGTGTGTGTCTGTCTGTCAGATTTGACTGTCGCTGAAAGCCTGCGGTATTCTAATATTCCCCTTGTACCTACAAGGAAATAAGCAATAACATAATTTGCACAACTGTTTATCGTAAATAACACGAAGAAGATATAGGGATAAGAATTTGTAAGAATGTTGCTATTCTTTTTTTTTTTTTTTTTTTTTTTTTTTTAACCTGGCCCCGCTGTTTCAAAACCATTTTATAGCGAGCGTCTCTTAGAAGATTTGACTATCGCTCAAAGCCTACTGTATTCCCATATTCCCCTTGTACCTACAAGAAAACGTTGCAAAATAATTTCTAAAAATGTTTATGTCAATTAATATAAAGTACAGAATAGGAAGAAGCATTTGTAAGAATAGTTCATACAATATGAGTAATGAAAATCATGTGAGTGCAATACATAAGTGTTTGGTTCATCGTTTGTGTATTACTTTTCTTTCCCCTCGGCCGTCTCTGTTAAGTGAGATTTGACTGTATCAATTGAGGGTCAGTCATCAGGGACTTATGTACTAAATGTGCTGTAATGTTGGTAATTGTGTTATGAAATGAGCGCATAGAATGAATGACGCTGAAAGTGAGCGTTTAGTGCGCTGCAATAAATCAGTTGATAGCCGTTATTAGACGTTCTGGCGATTTGCGTTTAGATTGCCCATTCGTCTCATTAACATTCATTTATAGGCTCTCTATGTTGAGTAGTTTTGAAAGACGCCAAACACACACAAAACGCATTAACGTGCAATATAGCTCACTTTATAACCCTAGAAACATAAACAGCTTAGATAGCGGCACTTTGAAGAAACAATACAGGGCAATAACACTACTATTTGATACTGGCTTTAGGGTAATGAAGGAGCATGTTAACATTTTAGGCTTTATAGATCGTAAAACGCACAAAAATATCAGCCCTGTTTTATGTCTTTATTTCCTTCCTTAGCTCGGTTTATTTCTTTTCTCCTTGTCTCCATAATAGGCAGAGAAGTAGTGCATTCCAGTAAAAAGTTCGATACACAGGTTTCACTGTGTACCTCTGTATACAGGATGGAAGGGAAGTCATTTCATTTCTTCTAATATGTGTTTCATAGAAGCACTACAAACAAAAAAGTCTAATGGCATTTTGTTCTTTGATCAGTCGATTTCGAAAAAATAAATGGTTTTTGATCCAAATTGGAGGCGTAATTCTACAAGAATGTACGAAGATAACAGTTTGTTACTTGTAAGATGCGTAGAGTAACTTATTTCTGACATCACACGTGAAGTAAGTCGACAACGTTGCGATGAGGTTGATCAGGGAATTGAACCGGCTTCTGGATATCAACATGTCAAGCACTTTCACTTTCGTGTATTTTTGGGAACTAACGCTTGTAATTGTCGTACACTCGCACAGTAAACACGGAGGGACAAGGCAGGGTGTGTGTGTGTGTGTGTGTGTGTGTGTGTGTGTTCTCAAGACGCACCATTACATTGCTTGTTTATGTACTGAGCTAGGGAAAGTGACACCCACACAATCTGCAGTGTTGCCAGCTTGTTTTCGACAAAACTAAAATATCTCTGTAGGAAATGGACAGAGATAAAAACGTAAGATACAAAATGTGTTCCAAATATCGAGAACTATCACTGTTTTAAATTAATGTAATACTTTAGAGACAAATTAAAAACAAGAAAAGCATTTTTAGAAAAAATCTATGTGTGCGCCTTCGAATATCTTTGTGTGTGTGTGTGTGTGAGAGAGAGAGAGAGAGAGAGAGAGAGAGAACAGATTAACTCAAAATTGCTTCCTATTTTTAATATTTATTTGGCCCAACCAGCCGAAAATGTGTACAGACCATATAGAATAAAAAAATATTTAAAAAATCTGATGTGTTACACTCACATGACTTTCCCTACCCTTGTACTAACCATTCTTACAAACTCTTACTCCTATATCTTCTTCGTGTTAGTTGAGATAAACATTTGTACAAATTATCTTATTGCTTATTTCCTTGTAGGTACAAGGGGAATATGGGAATAAGGTAGGCTTTGTGCGATAGACAAATCTTTAAAACTTTGAGATTCCGTTGTCTTTGCAGGGTGCACGAATAACAAGGAATATCTCAGAAATGGTTCACTCCACAAAGAAATGCATTTGGACATAAATTGTGTGTTGTAGCAAGATCTACACTTTTGTACAGTAAGATTTGGTCTATCTCTTAAGATTTGCCAGAGTAAACAGGTCTACATAGGCTATAGCCAGAAAATGCAAAATATATATTTCATTTGTCAGAAAATATCTTAAACATGTAATTTTAATCAAAATTACTAGAGCCATTTTAAGAAAATCAAATTTTTTTTCGAAAAATGTTCCATGTAAAGGGTAGTTTAGGGTAGAGGACTTTTGTTCGAAATCTTCGTGTCGCATTCTTGAGGCATATTAAACTTAAGTACCAACTTTGAATTTTAACCGAGTTTTGGTTTTTGATATATGCTGTCCACAGACAGACACATAGACGCACCTTTTTCAAAAAATGATTTTCTTATTCACGGGGCCTCAAAATATATATGTATTTCCGGTGAAATCTCCACATAGAATTTTTGGGTGGAATACAATACTTCCTCTGATTACTATGCGTAATGGGGAAAGAAAAAATGAAATTTCGAAGTCATTTCATGGTTTGACTATCGCTTAAGCGATAATAAAACATGAAGGAAATATAAGAAAAGTTTCTACTAGAGTGAGTAGAATAATGTATGTAAGTGCTACTCATCAGATTTTTAAGCAAGCTGTGAAAACAAATTAGAATGTGTTGGGAAAGTCGTCTGTCGTATGTTTTGTTAGAACGTATCTCGTTTTGAATTATCCAGTTTTAATCAGGGGCAATCAAATAAAAACATTAATAGGCACAATTCATTGCATTACTTTTTGCGTGGTGAGATCCAGATAAGTTCAAAGTGCACTTGTTTACATAATAATATCACTTTCACTTGTAAAAGTAATGAATTAAGGTGGGTATTTGATACTCGTAACCTACTGCTGTAATTTATATGTTTATTTATTGTCAGTGACTTTCACCTGCATTAACACCACAAAATGGAGACATTGTTAGATCACTTGGATCCTTTAGCGGTCCATATAGCAGCGTGTTCTGGTTTACAGTGGGATTTTGTATGGACTTTAAGGTTCATTCAAGTTTAACGACGATGAATCATTCTGCAGCAACTTTTACTTTCTCTACTACTCACCTATAAGTAGAGGAAGTATTGCAGTTGATCTAAAAATTTATTACCGAGATTTTACTTAAATACACGTTTTGAAAATCTCTGAATCAAAATAGGTAAGCATATGCCAAAGTTCGCCGTCTTTCAAGAGGTTATGTTATTCCGAAAAAACCACAAAGGTTGACCAGAATATGTTAAATTCAATAACAAACAACCTAAAGTATATTCATTTCGATTAGTGTAGTTGCACTTGCTCAGTACTGCCAACTGAGGAAAACGACAACCAATGATTACATGCATTTCGATCTTCTCTTGTTGTTATAACAGAAAACCAGTTTATAATCTGGGATAAATCTGAATTTTTTAAATATTAACTAGTAGCCTTTCCTCTGGAAGAACACGTTAACTACTTAATGAAGAATTGTTAAATACATAGCTGCAAATTTAAATGGAGTGCTATTTTGATTGTTAATCGATTTTAATGTATAGTAAATTGTTGTATAGCGATTTATGGGATACAGTTGGCGACTCTGTGATAATTTGTACAAAACAATGACAAGGGGATAATTCGTATATGATAATTTAACATCTCTACGTGTGTATGAAATAATCGTAAGTAATCGTGCGATTCCAAGTCATGAGTGATTTTGCCTAAGGAATAACATAACCTCGATTAGATTTGGTTTGACTACTTTAATGAATAATACAAGAGAACAGAAGATAATAAAACCCTCAAAAAAACTACATTTGGAATATATTAAATAACATTAGTTGTATCTTTGTAAACCAAGGTCTTTTGAAGTTTAATGCATTGTAATAAATACCATATATTTACTGTTAAATCTCTTTGGAACTATACAAAATGAAGTTGTGCTTTTAACATTTGCACGTCTATAAACAAGATTATTTAATATAAACCATACATGAATTAAAGTTATGTAATATAAACCACAGATACCTAGTTTGTCTGTTTCTCTTGGTGTTTACTGGTTTACAATTTTCTATTCTGTTTCTCTTGCTTTAGAATTTTCTATTATTTCATCTACTTCTTCACGTGAAGATTTCCCAAATCGTTTCATAACTGTCGACATTCTTACATGGTTTCTGTGCACACTAATCATACGATAGTTTTTGTTTCGATAGTTACGTCAAAGAAGTTATGTGCGGAGATATGTTTAATCCCGAATTTGTATTGGCAAGACTGACCGGAAGGCACAAATTATCGACAGGAAGGCGTAAATTATCTGGTAGCCGTTGAATATTGGGCTGAGATAAATAGGCAAATTGCCCCACCCTAAACCATCGTTTGCATAGAAAGTTTCATGTGCTTTTTCCTTAAAATAGCTCTAAATATTCTGTTAATCGACCACTGGTTTAAAGGGACAGATAAAAATATGCGTGATTAGATGCAGTAAATGTTTAAGTGCATTTTGTAAAAAGAGTTATTTAAATACTTGCATTAGTTTCAGAGTAATAATATAAAAGACAAGATGCTGCACCATGTTGTAGGTAGTTAATAACGGTAATTAAAGTTTGATATCAAAGTTCTAAAGCTCATTTTCCATAAACTATATTTTTCTAAACCTTAACCTTGAAAATTGAAAAAAAAAATACTGAATGGATTTAAAGAATTGTTATTCTTTTTACTGTGTAAATCTAGGAAACTGACCAAAATTATACTCCTCTGTTTTGATAGTTTTCTGGAAATGAAATTATGTTTAGATGATTTTAAAAATTTCCTTTGCTAATTTGAAAACAAATTTATAATATAATTTATGTATATAGAAGTTTAGTTTTGATCATTTCTCTAAAAGAAAGCTTGAACTTTGAAATGAAAACAACATAATTATAATATGTTTAAAGATTGTCGACGTATTAGAGATAAACCTGGTCCCAACATAGAATAATTAATATGCATGTACGTACGTTACTTTTGTGAAATTCAAATTAAGTTCATTTGGCATAAAAGAAGCATTATCTCTTAATACCTACTTGGAAACAACTTGGTATAGTTGCTCCATACAGAAGAATTAATGATGGAATACCACTAATTCTTATTGCGTTAAGCTGTACCTATTGCTGAAGGCATTTGCATGAAAATAAAATGTTTATCTTCATTCTGAAGATGGACATCGAATTTTTGGGTGGAATACAATACTTCCTCTACTTTACGTAGTAGAGAAAGTAATAAAGCGACAGAAAAAGTAATTGGACTTCGTCGGTTTTGTTACACTGGTGTCAGGAGTGGGATTCAGACATTGTCATTTTGCTATGGTATATCATTTAAGAGATAAGTCGCCATTCTTTTGTTTGTGACGTTTCATGCAAAGACTAGAATTCCAAAGCCAGCAAAAGCCACTCTCGTTTTTAAAGATCTCTTTACTCTCTTATAATTCTCTTGTACCTACAAAAAATGTATAAAACTTGTGGTTTATCTTTAGAACGCCCGGAGTGGTCAATTTGGTCCATAAGTAGAATCTAATCTCTACTTTTGGTAGAGAAAAAACAGTAATTCGACACAACTTCCTTCTGTGACTTCTATTCTTTTGGTATGTCTCATTTTCTCAAATGCCTGAAGGGGTCAAACTGAACACTTTATGCAATACTTGACAAGCTAAGTGCATTCTGTTTGATACCCATGGCCTGGCGAGTAATTTGAAATCAGCGGTTACAAAATATAACAACAAAGCTTGTCACAGGAAGAAACCTTTCACCAAACATTCCAGTCCTTGTTCAACTTACCTATAAGTGGAGTGTTCCATTGAAAAGAAGTGAACGGGCGATACTGAACAATTTCAGAGAACCAAACAAGGATTTATTTTAAACAATCTGATGTGTTACACTCACATGACTTTCTCTAGTCTTCTTCAAATTGTATTCTGACAATTATTCGTCTATGTGCTTCATGTTAGTCGACATAAACATTTGCAGAAATTATCTTATTGCTTATTTCCTTGCAGGTAAAACGGCAATGTGGGAATACGGTAGGCTTTAAATGAGAGTCAAATGTTTTAAGAGTTACTCACTGCCGCCCATCCGCTGCGTCCCCAGCTATGCCCACTACAGGCGTCATTGGTGGGGTGCAGTGCTGGAGGGTGGTACGTGGTCTCCGTCCCAAGCCCTCACGGCCAGTTATGCAGCCCTCTCGACCTGGGGCCGCTACTTTCCATGCCCACGCAATTCTCCATGTTTGAGATATTTTTGTGACAAATTAAATGTATATCCTCAATTTTCTATAACTCGTAAACCGTAAGAGGTAGACAAATTCTTAATATACAAAAAATGTAGATCTCACTAAAGGACACAGTTTATGTCTGAATAAAGTTTTTGGTAGAGTGAACCATTTCCGAGATATTCCTTGTTATTTTCGTCAGTTTCGGTAAACTTAAAACTTTCGTGAAATAGGTCATCGTTGTTAATTTTTCATTTTTACTTTCTCTACTGGTAAGTAGGGGAAGTATTGTATTCCACCCAAAAATTCGATGTGGAGGTTTCACCGGAAATACATGTTTTGAGGTCCCCTGAATAAAAAAAAGCATTTTTAGAAAAACGTCCGTGTGTGTGTGTGTGTGTGTGTCAGTCGTGTGTCAGTCTGTGTGCCAGTCTGTCAGTCTGTCAGTCTGTGGACAGCATAGCTCAAAAACGAAATGTCGGTTAAAAACCAAAGTTGGTATTTAAGTTTAATGTCTTCCAAGGATGTGACACGAAGATTTTGAGGAAAATAGCCCCACCCTAAACTACCCTTTACATGGAAAATTTTTCGAAAATTTTTATTTTCTTGAAAATGGCTCTAACGATTTTGATTAAAATGTCATATGTTTGAGATATTTTTATGATAAATGAAATGTATATCTTGAATTTTCTGGCTATAGCCCCTATAGTCGTATTTACTCTGGACAACTATTGCATAACTGGTAAACCGTTAGAGATAGACCAAATCATACTGTACAAAAAATGTAAATCTTGCTAAAATACACAATTTATGTCTCAATAAATTTTCTTGTAGGGTGAACTATTTCGGAGATATTGCTTGTTATGTGTGTGAGTTTCGGAAATCTTAAAACTTTCGTGAAATGGAACATCGTTGTTCATTTTTTGTATGTTAAGTGTGCAGAGAGAATGGAATCTCAAAGTTTTAAAATATTTGACTGTCGCACAAAGCCTACTGTATTCTAATATTCCCTTGTACCTACAAGGAAATAAGCAATAAGATAATTTGTACAAATGTTTATCTCAACTAACACGAAGAAGATATAAGAATAAGAGTTTGTAAGAATGGTTAGTACAAGAGTAGAGAAAGTCATGTGAGTGCAGCACGTCAGATTTTTTTATATACCGGATGGATGGTACTGCTTCGACCATATTTTAACCAGGAATTCCACATGACAAATATGTGCAATACAATTATTGTGAGTAAAGAACAGTTTCGTGAAAAATGTAATTGGTGTCAAATATTTGGAGCCATCTAGCTTCTTAACGAATGCATATGAGCAGTTTATTATTTCACTATCGTGCGGACATTGTGTAAACAAAGCTGTAATGCATTTGTACTTCAATTCGAATCAAGTTAGTCCCACGACTCCATGCTCATCAATGTATCAACAGTGATAATAATTGCTGTATGCGTGTGTTTAAAGATGCGACAAAACTGGGTCAGTAAGACTTGATGAAAACGAGAATTTGACCTGAGTTCTTGTGACTGAAAGCCTTAGGCTAGCATCGCATACAGGGCAAACTACATAAATGAGCACTTTCTTCACTTCCTGAAGCATTTGCCCCGCGGCCAACTACACAACTTTTATGAGTGTTTCGTCCAGTTTCTCCTTCCGCGACCAAGGTTTTCTGTAGAGCTCGTTGTTTGTGGCATATTGGGAGAGTAGAGTTCTAATTTAAACCACGTTCTATTGAAAGGAAAGGAGAAAGCAAGGAATTACCTCGAACACACCACAAAATAGATTATCTCCCAGGGCCGATGAATGGGTTTCAATAGTAAATCCCAACAACCTACCTGAGTAAATTTAAACCAAGTGGAGTTCCCAATATGTATAAAAAACAAGAAATAAATAAAACCAATTTATGTTTTCCCATGTTAATTATGTTCAAAGGGCACTCGTCGTCCTCTGCCGCTATCTAGAAAGGCACGGATGTAACCATACTTCTAAAGCCTTTACTTATGAAAAGGGATGCTCAAACTGGCCACCGTCATTGTCTATACATTGTTGGCACCTCTTTGGGAAACTATCCATCACCCGCCGTAGTTCACTGGTCATTTCTTGGTGGATATTTTGGTTTAATTCTTCCAGGATTTGTGGGATTGTCTTGTACACTTTATGCTTTAAGTTATCCCAGAGATAGAAATAACGGGGGTTAGATCGGGGGACCGAAAATCTCTACTAATAATTCTGTCCTGAAACACACTTTCAATTGTTCTCATCGTAAGGTTGGCTGTTGCAGAGTGTCTTTAACAAAGGCAAAATAACTCTCACTGTCGGTTAATTCTCTGAAAAAGTGGGGAGGAAAAATTATATTCACGTATGTACGGGCGTCAACTGTTGACTCGAAAAAAAGTGGCTCTATAACTCATAACTAATATTGTAAAGTACTCCTCATGACGAAAAATTAGGTGAATGGTGCACCATTAAAGGAGAAAGATTTCTCAGAGCTCCAAGCTACTTCACAGCACATGCCGTGCTGGCAAGCGACGTTCAAGGTCAGACTGCCTGGCGCGACTGCTGTGTGTACGTGACTGTCGACAATTGAAGCGGCGGAAACTAAAGGGGTGTCGAGAACGTTCGCGAGATTTCTGGCGCAGTCATTTCCAGTGTGTGGGGGGGGGACTCGAGAAAGGTCCGTGTAAGGTTAACCCCACTATATCCGTTTTACAGTTGAGTTACGTGCATGAGCCCGCTAGTGTGTCAATGAATGTGAGACAGCTGTACATGTGTGTCCTATTGTTACGTCGTAAGAAGATTCACCGAGCTTCGCGAGTCATTGTAACGTCGTAATTAGGGAATGAGAGATAGAGGAAGTGAAGAGACACTAAAAGGATTGAGCAAGGTTTAGGTGAAGTAAAACCTGTGATTTGTGATTATTTTTATTACATTCGTTGCCTATAGGTATTGTTTTCCATCGTAACAACAAATATCCACTTTTTACTACTTGAAAAGGCTAGCCAAATATGAATGGGAGCAAGTGCAGAAATCTCTCTATATGAAAGAGCAAAGGTCATGCGATAGAATAATTAAATTTCACTACATTAGTCGTCACGGTAAGAAGTTGTTAACAGTGAAAATGAGATTGTGGCTGCAAGGCGCAGCAGTTGGGCTGGCCGACCTTTGACCTCTCTCACTTGGAGCCATTTATCAGGCAGGGTCACCTGTTACGCAAGGAAGGAAGGCACTTGGACTGCAATAAATATAAACAAGAAAAGGCGGAGAGACCAGCTATATAGTGAGTTTTTGTCTTAGCAGGACCAGATACCAACCACGACCAGTTCTGGTAGGTAGGTATGCATTTCCTAGCTTTGCCAAATACAGGGCATCCCTACGCATAATTACCGTCCTGGCGAAAGTGGCACCAACCTAGCGCTTGTGGGCCTGACTTAGGTCAGTTTACTGCGTAACACATATCATTCCACAAAGTTATTATGGTGTGACGGGAAACAGCATAACTGTTTCAACAAAATCCTCCACAGAAAGAATAACCTTCTCAAAGAACAGATTCCAGTAGACATAACAATGACATTTTAATAAAATAACAGAAAATCACCAGAAAAATCAGATGTGTTGCACTCATATGACTTTCTCTACTCTTGTACTAACCATTCTTACAAACTCTTATTCCTATATCTTCTTCGTGTTAGTTGAGATAAACATTTGTACAAATTATAGTAGAATACAGTAGGTTTTGAGCGATAGTCAAATGTTTTAAAGCTTTGAGATTCCGTTCTCTTTGCAAGCTTAACATATAAAAAAATGAACAACGATGTTCCATTTCACTAAAGTTTTAATTTTTCGAAATTGACACAAATAGCAAGGAATATCTCCGAAATGGTTCACTCTACAAAAAAATGTATTCAGACATAAATTGTGTGCTTTAGCGAGATCTACATTTTTTGTATAGTAAGATTTGGTCTATATCTTACGGTTTACGAGTTATGCAAAAGTTATCCACAGTAAACAGGACTAATAGGCTATAGTCAGAAAATTCAAGATATGCATTTCATTTATCATAAAAATATGTCAAAGATTTTAATCAAAATCGTTAGAGCCATTTTCAAGAAAATCAAAATTTTCGAAAAAGTTTCCATGTGTAGTTTAGGGTATCTTCTTTAAAATCTTCGTGTTGCATCCTTAAAATACATTGAACTTAGGTACCACTTCTTGTTTTTAAACGACTTTTCGTTTTTCAGTTATGCTGAGAGTGACACACACACACACACACACACACACACACACACACACACACACACACACACACACACCTGGACCTTTCTCTAAAAATGCTTTTTTTTTAATTCAAGGGGGCTCAAAACATGTTTCCTGTGAAACTTCGACATCAATTTTTAGGTGGAATACAATACTTGCTCTACTTACAAGTAGAGGAAGTAAAAATGCCTTTTTTTGTATTCAGGTGTCCTCGAAACATATATTCCTAGTTAAATCTTGACATAGAATTTTTGGGTGGAATGCAATACTTCCTTCTACTTTACTATACGTGGTAGAAAAAGTAAAAAAAAAAAAAAAAAAAAAAAAAAAAGGACATAGTTTAATACGCATGGATATGATATATCCAGGTATATTTTCTAGTATGTTCACGCTTAAAAGGAACTCTATGTAAACAATGCTCCATTTCATACACAGGGTGTGCATACTGTAGGGTAGTAATTTGCACATAGCTTTCAATTACTAATGTCAACACCAGGGTGTTTGTATCACAAACAAATGACGGACAACAGCCGGTCTATAGTGTGATCCAGGCCTAGATCTCTAGGGGCAAGTCTATGTGTTTCAGACCGACTCTCATCCCTTTATATATTTTCTCAAAGACACGAGTAGTATAGTGGAAGTTAATACTGTCAATGATTATATTCCATCTTTACTTTCTCTACTACGTAAAGTAGAGGAAGTATTGTATTTCATCTAAAAATTCGAAATGGCCATAACAATTGAGATAAAAATGACATATTTAAGATAGTTTGTGACAAATGAAATGAATATTTTGAGCTTTCTGGCTATCTCTTACATAGTCCTGTTCAGTCTAGATGACTTTTGAATAACTCGTAAACCGTAAGAGATAGACCAAATCTTACTATACAAAAATGTATATCTCACTAACGCGATGATTAAATAATTTTTTTTGTAGAGTGAACCATTTCGGAGATATTCGTTGTTATTTGTGTCAGTTTCGGAAAAGAAACGTTCGTCAAATGTAACATCGTTGTTCTTTTTTATGTCTTAGCCGTGCAAAGAGAATGGAATTAAAGCTTTAAAAGATTTGACTATCACTCAAAGCCTACTGTATTCCCATATTCCCCTTATAGCTACAAGGAAATAAGCAATAAGATAATTTGTACAAATGTTTATCTTAACTAACACGAAGAAGATATAGGAATAAGGGTTTGTAAGAATGGTTAGTATAAGAGCAGAAAAAGTCATGTGAGTGTAATATATCAGAGTTTTTCATGTTTTGTCTCGGTACTTGATGAAATTCTGGACAACAATGGAGACAGTCATTCACACACCGCCAATATCGTAACAATAGACTCCCCCAGTTCGGAAGTAGCATTCCATCATGGAGATTTTGTTGTTTCCGTCTCGCGTGCAAAGAACGCACAAAATGTAGTGAAAAACAGTTTTGCACCGCTGCAGTACATCAATCTGTTAAGGAAGTCGGAAACGCGTGCTCACTTCCGCAGTTCTCCTTGAACTAATTGGCTCGCAGATCTAATGACGTCATTCATTTAAACTAACAGGTTGTAAAGGCTAAATCTGAAGATATATCATGATAAAGAATATGGAGGGACGTAAGTTGTAATAGAGGTTTAATTTGCCAGCCGTGTAACAGAGCTAAGGAATAAGTATACTTGATGTATAGTTGTGTTTCATTCACTTATCTGTTTGATTCTCCGCGGGAGTACACATGTCACAGCCTTGGACATTAAGGATGTCTTAATGTGCTCGCAGTTACTTTTTTATTTGTCTGTAACTGCTATTAAAATAATACTGTCTTTCTCCAAGAAAGTAATGAATCCATCTGAAAACCGGTCACGAGGTACGGTAGTTTATTCCTGACTTGTTGGACAGCTTTCTGACACAAGGAAAACACACCAAGACTATTGCACGTACTTCCAGTTGACATAAGTTTACCACTTACGTAAAAGTAATTCACAAGAAGAGGACTTAGAATGAGGATGTATGTCTCGTTTTTCATGAAAATATCTTCATCATGTGGTATTTTTGAGCTATTTTTGAGAAAATAAAGGTTTTGGGCCGTGCCTTCTGACTTGGGTTTTTCCGTGGTTTTCCCTTGCTTGGGATGCTTATTCTAACACCACAATTTCCTTGCTATCATTTCCATTTCCGTTTCTCTTTCAGATGTGCCTCTGGGTTCGTAGTGTATGGCAGTGCCGGATAAATGGCGCGAATGCATGAGCACTATAAACAATACCTCCAGTGATCACTAGAATGGTGCCAGGTTTACGGGTCGTTTGTTCGCCCTCTATGTTGGCTCTAGCAGTGGGACAGTCACCATGCTTGTAGCTGTCGGAGACATCCGCGCGAGTCTGTGACCTACGGCCTGTGCCCTCCTGTGGTTCCTGCACTTCAGCTCTTCCTCCTGGGGAGCATTAACCAGCTATGCGTAAGTCACATTATTAGACGTGTTCCTCTCTGTGTCTACCCTTTACCTTCTAAATATTTGGTTGGTATTCTGACATTTCGTTTTTACTTTCTCTACTACGTATGTAGACAAAGTATTGTATTGTCGAGATTTCACTGGAAATACATGTTTTGAGACCCCTGAATCCAAAAAAGCGTTTTAGAAAAAGGTCAGTGTGTCAGTTTAATGTCTTTCAAGGATGCGACACGAAGATTTTGCAGAAAATAGCCCCACCCTAAACTACCCTTTACAGGGAAAGTTTTCGAAAATTTTGATTTTCTTGAAAATGGCTCTTACGATTTTGATTAAAATGTCATATGTTTGAGATATTTTTATGGCAAATGAAATGTATATTTTGAATTTTCTGGCTATAGCCCCTGTAGTCGTATTTACTCTGGACGACTTTTGCATAACTGGTAAACCGTTAGAGATAGACCAAATTTTACTGCACAAAAATGTAGATCTCAATAAAACACAATTTATCGCTGAATAAATTTTTATTGTAGAGTTAACCATTTCGGAGATATTCCTTGTTATGTGTGTGGGTTTCGGAAAACAAAACTTTGGTGAAATGGAACATCGTTGTTCATTTTTTATATGTTAAGCGTACAAAGAGAACGGAATCTCAAAGCTTTAAAAGATTTGACTATCACTCAAAGCCTACTGTATTCCCATATTCCCCTTGTACCTACAAGGAAATAAGCAATAAGATAATTTGTGCAAATGTTTATCTCAACTAACACGAAGAAGATATAGGAATAAGAGTTTGTAAGAATGGTTAGTACAAGAGTAGAGAAAGTCATATGAGTGCCATACGTCAGATTTTTAACTAATACCATCTACCATTAAAAGCGTTTCTTTTATCTCTGACTGTCTAGCAAAGCATTTCCTGCTCTTATTTAGCGGAAATGTGAAAACTTTCTTTAGCAGTGACCTTATTTTTGATCTGCGATCATCTTGAAAGAGAATGCAATGCAGTTCCTGTCGGGATGCTGCATATAATGAATATCGGAAGCAGATCCACTTGTTACACAACGCTCAGTGAACCGGAAAGATGGCGATTACATGGCACGGTGAGGAAACGAGCCACTTTCAACTGTCCGCTCTCTTCACGGCTGGCAAGATACATTGCTTTAGTTACGGCGTTTGAAGGCCAAACCGCACTTGATCGCTAACCACGGATAATGAACTTCAATTATTTGTTGTTATAGCCGTTTTATCTTCTTTTCACTTTCTCTGTTATGTAGATACAGCAAGCAGAGCAAGTATTGTTGCATTCCACCCAAAAATGCACACCCAAGTTTCGCCGGAAAAGCATATTTTGGGATTTCCTGATTTTAAAAATAAAGTCTTATGTTACACTCACATGACTTTCTCTGCTCCTCTACTAACTATTCTTACAAAGTCTTATTCCTCTATCTTTTTCATGTTAATCGAGATAAACATTGGCAGAAATTACCTTTTTGTTAATTTTCTTGCAGGTAAAGGGGAATATAGTAGGCTTTGAGCAGTAGTCAAATCTTTTATAGCTGCTCGATATATGAAGGCTTTGAAATTGCGTTCTCTTTGCACGGCCAAGAAATAAAACAGTGAATAATAGCCTCCACATGAGAAAAGTTTAAGTATTCCAAAACTCACACAAACAACAAGCAATGTCTCCACAAAAAATGCATTTGGACATAATTTGAGTGATTTAACGGGATCTACATTTTTGTATAGTAAGATTTGGTCTATCTCTTACGGTTTACCAGTTCTGCAAAAGTCATCAAAAGTAAACAGGACTATATGGGCTATACCCAGAAAATTCAAAATATACATATAACTTTTCATAAAAATATCTTAAACATCGAGCATTTTAATCAAAATCGTTAGGGCCATTCTAGAGGGAAAAATATTCGAAAAATTTTCCATGTAAAGGATAGTTTTGGGTGAAGGAATTTTCTTTAAATTCTTCGTGTCAAGTCCTTGGAAGATATCCTTAAATACCAACTTAGGTATTTAACCGTTTTGGTTTTTCAGTTATGATCTTGATAGACATATTGGAGATACAGATTTGTGTTAACTGCGTTGCAAGACGACATAGGACTTTGAAAAATTCTTTTCTCTTAATGCCCTCGATCATTTTACATGGAAAATTCTTCAAAATTTTGATTTTCTTGAAAATGGCTCAAACGATTTTGATTAAAATGTCATATGTTTGAGATATTTTTATGATAAATGAAATGTATATCTTGAATTTTCTGGCTATAGCTCCTGTAGTCGTATTTACTCTGGACGACTTTTGCATAACTGGTAAACCGTTAGAGATAGACCAAATCATACTATTCAAAAAATGTAGATCTCGCTAAAATACACAATTTATGTCTAAATAAAATGTTCTTGTAGGGTGAACCATTTCGGAGATATTCCTTGGAAAACTTAAAACTTTCGTGAAATGGAACATCGCTGTTCACTTTTTTATATGTTAATCGTGCAAAGAGAACGGAATCTCAAAGCATTAAAAGATTTGACTATCGTACAAAGTATTCTAATATTCCTCTTGCACCTACAAAGAAATAAGCAATAAGATAATTTGTACAAATGTTTATCTCAACTAACACGAAGAAGATATAGGAATAAGAGTTTGTAAGAATGGTTAGTACAAGAGTAGAGAAAGTCAAGTGAGTGCAACACATCAGATTTTTTGTTTTTGGCCTATGCGTCTCGCACACACACATACACACATTCTCTCTCAGACACTTTCTTTGTTTATACAGTTAGCGTATTGCGTGTGTGTATCTATAAATAGACTAATGTAATATAACCACACATTGCGGGACTTGATTCGTCTCGTTAAGTAAGCGCTTGGTCTCAAGTTGAAGCGGTCGGTCAGTGAAGCATATCGTTGGCGGTGACCTGGTTTCAGATGATGATGTCCAGGGGTGCCCGTAGGCGGTGAACGCAATATGCTTCAGTCAGTCGTCACATATCGCTCGCTTCCTGTTGCCTCACTTACATCATATGTATGTAATTACCTCCTCCTTCTCCACCCTCGAATTCCCTCATATGTACTTTGTTTACCGCACAATCGTTTCCTGGGTCGGACGTGCAAATCGACCACTTCACACTGGATGGAACTTCCCTCAGGCATCCAACATCAATATGCACATGGACCCATCAATAAAAACTAGCTCTATTTGCATGTAAGCGTATAACAGTGGGCGCAATAAACTTTCCGGAAGTCGCCCAGTCAATTGTTATCTCAGCGATCCTAGCGGTAAGCGTCCTAACCTGTAATTCCGCACTTCAGTTGTTTCAGTACGTACGCTTCATCACAAGGCTTTCATTTGAAGAATGTTATGGAACAATTGCGAAGTTAATGAACTTATATAATTGTCGTAACAGTTACAGCAACTTTTGAAGAGAAATTTAGATACCTTACTAAGGTTTGAGTTTATGCAACGTCTTAAAATTCATTTCACGTTAGCTGTAAATAACTAAATTGTATTTCAATCACCACGATTCCATGGCCATTGAAACTGATTTGAGTCTAACCTAAATTCTCATTACGGTCCGTCCCGATATAGGCTCTATAATGACGTAGGAGTTGCACAGTTCGAAGCCCGTTTTTAATATAGACAGCTCGATGTTGAGTTTATTGATAAAATGTGAACGTACATCCATCTCACACTTCGATCTGCTATAGCGTCCAAACCGTGCATTTCCGGACAGACAGTGGTTCCTATTTGAAAACCGGTCAGTTTGGCGTCCTGCACAACATACTAAGCTTTGTCGGTGTTTTTGGCACATCCTGTATAAAATAAATCAATGGCTTTATAAAAAGTCATTTCAGCAGGAATATGAGAAAGGATATGAATTTAAGATTAAACAGAATAGTATCCAAAACCTCGTTAAAACATGCATGTAAGACATGGGTAATTAAATCCAAGGAAAGATCAAGACTGGAGGCATCTAAATGAGATGTTTAAGGTAGTTATTGGATGTTGCTAGAAAAGATCGACATAAGGGAAGAACTAGAGGAAGAAAACATTTTGGAACAAGTTAAAAGATATCAGAGGAAGTGGAGTGATCAGGTTAAGTGGATGGAACCTTCTAGATTGCCACGGTGAGCACTATTTTACAAATCATTAGGACGAATGACATCGGACGACCCTGAATTTGGTGGAGAGAGCACTTTGATTAGCCTCGTAACAGCTTTAAAGGCCTAATCCATGCCAAGGAAGGAGAAGGAGGAGGAGGAGAAGAAGAAGAAGAAGAAGAAGAAGAAGAAGAAGATGATGATGATGATGATGATGATGATGATGAAGAAGAAGAAGAAGATGAAGATGAAGATGATGAAGAAGATGAAGAAGATGAAGATGATGAAGATGAAGAAGATGAAGATGATGAAGAAGAAGATGAAGAAGATGAAAATGAAGATGAAGATGAAGAAGATGAAGACGAAGAAGAAGAGAGGTGTAATACGTCTTGGTTTAGGCAACCAAATACCAGGAGATGTGCATATTACACGTTAATTGTATTTTTATTTTATGTATTTTACCTAACCTCCAAACCAACTCTAAGCTTTTACTGTCTGGGTCCTTTTAAATGCTCCATCACCTGGTGTATAGAATGAAGTTACGCTATACGCCGGCCTATAGTGAACTGACCAGGATGTTTGGGACAGGACGGATACTAGCAAAGCTTACGATACACACTCAATGTTCTGTTATTACCCTTTGAAGTTTTCATTCTGGATGACTTTTGCATAACTGGTAAACCGTAACAGATGGACACAAAATGTAGATGTTCGTTTTTATATTCGTTTCCTTTTCATGCAAAGAGAACGAATTTCGAGGTCAGTTTGATAAGACGGGTTTCCATCGAACTCTAAGTGGTGAAATCGAACAATGAACATGCTGTAAAAACACTTGCAAAGCAAATCTGAGGGTGGTGTAACATACAACTGGTGAACAGAATAACTCAACCATGAACCTGACAATGTTCGCAGAAGATACGACCGTACAATGTGCGAAGCTGAAAGGTATGTTGTATCTTTCACACCCGAGCATATCTGAATTATTGGAGGCCATCCGTGAGGTACAAGCCACCGCTTACCTCAATAATCCGACGTGTTGCACTCTACTCTTGTACTAACCATTCTTACAAACTCTTATTCCTATATCTTCTTCGTGTTAGTTGAGTTAAACATTTGTACAAATTATCTTATTGCTAATTTCCTTGTAGGTAAAAGGGAATATGGGAATACAGTAGACTTTGAGCGATAGTCAAATGTTTTTCGTAGAGTGAACCATTTTGGAGATATTCCTTGTTTTTTGTGCGAGTTTTGGAATACTTATACTTCTGTCAAATGTAACATCGTTGTTCATTTTTTTATATCTAAGCCGTGCAAAGAGAACGGAATATCAAAGCTTTAAAAGATTTGACTATCGCTCAAAGTCGCTGTATTCCCATATTTCCCTTGTACCTACAAGGAAATAAGCAATAAGATAATTTGTACAAATGTTTATCTTAACTAACACGAAGAAGATATAGGAATAAGAGTTTGTAAGAATGGTTAGTTCAAGAGTAGAGAAAGTCATGTGAGTGTAAGACATCAAATCTTTGTAGAGGTTACATATCCAAAGTAAATTAAAAATATTGATAAATACAGATTGAAATTCTGTATGCATAGAAGTGAGCATTTCTGTTTCAGAATAAACAAACGAATGTTTGGAGTTTAATGGAGGAACTGAGTAGGTAATTATCGCGGAGTGCTATGTCCCAGATTCACGCACGGCACGTCACATGTTAAACAAACGCTCCAAATACCGGCCGCTTGATACAGAAACTGTTTCCATGGGAACGTCGACGACAGAGAGTCACTTTCACTTGCTAATGCGTACCACTGATTACATAAATTTGGTATAATCATCCCTTAATTGCCATGTTTCTCTGCAAGAGGAAACTTTACACATATTTCGCAATAACTAATGATGTTCCACGTATGTATGAAATTACAACATATCTTCCAGATATGAGAACTAACGTGGAAACAAAAGAAGCTCGTCTCTGAAATTACACGGAGGAAGCCGTGTTCATGTTTATACGTTGCAACAGTGTATTTTCGCTGCCAGAAAACGAACCACACCGAGTATCTTTGACATTTAGCATCGAAAGACCATAAATTTACTGCCTAAAATGTATTTATTTTTATTGAATGCGTTTGTCATTTATGTAGTAAACAGTACGTAATGCTTATATAATCACTGGCTACCATTCGGAACAGCCAATAATCTCGTTTGACTTAACAACTTCTGTCAACGTGTCGCACTCTCATGACTTTCTCTACTCATGTACTAACTATTCTTATACACTCTCATTCCTTTTATCCTCTTCAAGGTAGTTGAGATAAACATTTGTAGAAGTTATATTACTGCTTATTGTCTTATAGGTGCATGGAGAACGTGGGGATACTATAGGCTTTGAGTGATTATCAAATATTTTAAACCTGGTCGCTATAGGAAGTCTTTAAAGAGAATAACGACCTTCCACTTGAGAAAACTTTAAATATTGTCTAAATCGCATAAAAACAAGGAACATTTCCGAAATGGTTCACTCCACAAACAAGTAATTCGCGCATAACCTGTGTTTTAATAAGATCTACATTTTTGTATAGTAAGATTTGGTCTATCTCTTATGGTTTACCAGTTATGCAAAAGTCATCCAAAGTAAACAGAACTTCATGGGCTACAGCTAGAAAATTCGAAATATACACATTTCATTTGTCATAAAAATATCTCAAACATATGGAATTTTAATGGGTCATTAAAGCCATTTTTAATAAAATCAAAATTTTCGAAACATTTTCTGTGTAAAAGGTAGTTTAGGCTGGAGGAATTTTCTTCAAAATCTTCGTGTTACATCCTTGAAAGATATTTAAGTTAAATAGTGACTTAGGTTTTTAATCTATTTCTCGGTTTTGAATCATACTGTCCACAGGCACACGCAAAAATAATATACGCAGTTTGAACGTGTAATCTTTCTACATTTTACATATGCTTTGCTTTTCGGTTTTGAAAAGGAGTATCTTGGATGGTTAGGTACCTAAGTCCATGAAAATTAATTTATGATAACAATTCTACTAACCATTTTCTAGAAATTGCGAATTATTATTGAGTACTCTTAACATGTGTATATATACCGGGTGTTCTGAAATTCATGTTACAAACTTCTACGGCTAGTAGAGCGGACTGAGTAGGCAATATTTTGAATAGGAACCCATGTCCGGAAACGAATCGCTTCCGTGCTACAATCTTACAAGGTATCGAATTTGCCGATCTTGTTATGCAGCCTGATAGTACATGACGTCAGACGATCACCTGATGTCACGTGACGTTTCCCCTGATGTGGTATTATGCCTGGAGCCCCATTCACGTGCCTGTGCAGCTCCGATAAACATGGATGAGTATTCATTTGAAGAATACACGGACATAGTGTTAGTATATGGCGCCGCGGAAGGGGATGAAACAGTAGCTAATCGGTTGTATCAAGAGCGTTATCTACAACGCACGACTCCACAACATACCCTTTTTGTCAGTATTGTGCAACGGCTCCGAGAACGAGGCACCTTCACCGCCGACAGGAAGGACTATGGTGCTCCAAGAAGACGCCGCACCTCCGAATTTGAAGAAGCTGTATTACATTACGTTGAAGAGGACCCATCAACAAGTACGCGAACTATTGCGCATGCGATAGATACTTCTACCAGCATCGCGAGCAACAAGTGCATCCTTACCACCCCCAAAGGGTACAGGTGTCGCAACCAGGAGATTTTGTACCACGTGTAAACTTCTGCACGTGGTTTCTGCAACGCTGTATTGATGAGCCCCAATTTCCACGAAGAGTTCTGTTCACCGATGAATGCGAGTTCTCGAGGGAATGTATTCTCAATTCTCGGAACACCCAAGTCTGAGCAGACGAAAATCCGCAGGTGACGCATGTCTCTGGATCCCAAAAAAGATTTCCCATCAATGTCTGGGCAGGTATTGTAGACGGTCGTGTGATCGGACCATGCATTTTTCCTGTTACGTTAACGGGTGTTTCGTACTTGATCTTCCTACGGAACGTATTGCCCCTGTTGTTGGATCCCGTGCCATTGAATGTAAGGCAGCAACTGTGGTTTCAGCACGAAGGTGCACTGCCGCACGTTCGGGAACATCTTGACCGAAGATTTGGGCAAAAACGGATGGCCGGGGTGGTCCTAATGCATGACCCCCATAATCGCCGGATTTAATGCCATTGGGCTATTTCCTGTGGCGTCGCATGAAGAGTTTGGTGTACGAGACTCCTGTAGAGACCCAGGAAGAACTGCTCGCACGCGTTATGGCCGCTGCAGAAGAGATTAGCGGTACACCAGGAGTTTTCAGTACCGTATGGGGCACATCAGGAGCAGAATACAAACAAATTTGTTCTTTCTACTGTTGGCACAAGTGTTATTGTGATCAATGTAATTGTTTTGTTTATTTGGTATTACATTATTCGATTTTAACTCTGAACCTAACGTCACACCACATTTGGCGTGGAACTCTTCTGACGTCATTTTACAGCCTATGCGGTTGCAAAACAACACCGGCAAATCCGACTCATTGTAAAGATTGTAGCACGGAAACGGTACGTTTGCGGACATGGGTTCCTATTTAAAACATTGTCTACCCAGTCCCCTCTGCTAGCCGTAGAAGTTTGTAATATAAATTTCAGAACACCCAGTATAATTATAATTTATAACGCATTTACAAAAATATAACAAACCAAACAGAATTACAAGGAAAAGCTTTGTAACAAATATGACTAAGCTGTGGAAATGAGATTCCATAATGTTCTACCAAGTTTGTAATCTTGTATGGTAGTGAATTATTGACCCTATGAGCGAGGATATCGCTCAGATTAGTTGGAAAGTAATGGCGACTTCCAGTTGTGACTTTTTTGACGCCATCTCGGACATTTTAGTATTGTCTATTGTATGTGTATTGTCGATAATCGATAGCAACAACACACTTTTGTAAGGCCTGAGAGCTCGAAAGAAAGATAGGAATTGTAGAAGTGCTCGCTCTTTTATGAACACAACTCCCGCCTATTTCATCACTTCCACCAAAGTTTCTACAGTACGTTGCCAATTTGACGCCATGAAACAATTTTCCACTCTGTGACTTGCTAAATTGTAAAAAATTCCTTTCATTTGGAATCCCCAGAACTTTGTCTATGCATATTTCTGAATGTTCTGAATCTATGGTTAATTAAGTTCTTATCGACTGAATTCACCATATTCCTAATTACCTTAACCACTCTGACTTACAACTGCTTCTCCTCAACTGTTAAATTGCCTAACTATGATCTTCCCTTACAAATTTGCAACTCATGTTTCTTAAATTCTGTATTGATTTTAGCATACAGAAATTATTTATTGCAATTATTTATCTCTCTCCCTATTATTTCTTTATAATACCAGTCAATAATTCCAGCAATCACCTTTCATTGCGTTTGTTTCTATCTTTCAGGTGTGCTAATTTCGTGGCGCATGGTGGAGGGCTGCCTTGTCTACGGGTCGTTCATCATCACCCTCAAGCAGATGCACTAGTCTTGAGACTGGGATTGTTAGGGACGTCCGTGAGTCTCTGCGACCTGTCACCTTCTGCGACTGCTTCACTTCATCCGTTCCTCCTGAGGTTGGTAGCCGTAAAGATGTAGATGTAAGTATGGTTTCCTTGTATACCTATATAACTATAACCTCTGACTCACAGAGTACAGCAGGAACTCCAATGAGGAATGAGCATGGTCAAGAGATAAAAAAACGAATATTATATTCCTATTTGAGAAACATATAAGTATTAGCAAATTCAAACACATAAAAGAATATCTCGAAAACGAGTCACTCAAAAGGAGAAAATAAGTATTGACATAAATTGTGTGTTTTAACAATATCCACATTTTTATTTAATAAGTTTTTGTCTGTCTCTTGCTGTTTACCATTTATGCAAAAATCATCCAGAATGAAGAGATCTGAGGACTTTCCCAGAACAGAATTTCTCCAAATTGAACTATATTAAAAGTATGTTACTCGATGATCACTTGGTGTATCTTCTAAGACTGTCAAATATTGAGTTGTTAAACATAAGCAGTACCAAAGAAGACATTAATAAACAGATGTTTATCGTATAAGATTTGAAACTGCTTTCGTAAATCAAACGCAACGTGCATGTAACCAACCCGCCACTGCAACACAGGGCACGGCTGGGGGCTAAAGAGAAGGAGGTAAACCCACACTCCCCTATTTCGCAAAGGTTGACTATCGCTGGTCTAGAAATTGACCTGATTAAGTGAACACTGTTAGAGGTCCCGAAATAGGCCAACGTAGAATTTGGTCATAATGAAGAGAATTTCAAGATCCTAAACATATAATATTCAAAAATTCTTAGAACCATTTTTGAGAAAAATAAAAATTTTGAAAAGTGTTTCATGTAAAAGGTATTTCAGGATGGAAAATTTTCATCAAAATCTTATCGCTTCCTTAGAAGCTGCTGAACTGAAATAATAAATTTGATATTTAACCGACTTTTAGTTTTTGAGTTACACACTTAGAAACACGCACGCGCGGACCCTTTTTTGGGGGGGAGCCTTAGAACAAATTACAATAATTATCTACTCGCTATATGTAGTAGAGAAAGTAAAATTGCGTTACATCATTCTCTTCTTTATTCCGATAAAAGTTCAAACGACTCTCATATAACACAAGTTGAGCTATAAACAGTGTGGGAATATATAAAATGTAGGAACGCATCAACTGCTAATTAAAGTGGTACCAAAAGTGGGGAGCGGTAACTCTGACACTGCCCCAGGAAATGTGTGTTTCTAAAACTGACTATGGTTTACTCGTGTTTTGACCTAGCCGCGAGCGTACACCATAATAAAATGTACGTTCAACCGCCCTAAACATCTGTGGAGTAGTCAAACAATAAAACTCGGCCGGAGATACACAATTCTCCATTATTAACAAATATATATTTAGAGTCATCTACTGGAGACAAGCTTTCACAAGTTTACACATGAGTGCCACCTATATGAGGAAAAGGGTACTGATGGCTGTAGAATAACTCTAGAAATCTTTAAAGTCACCTCACATGAGTTTTTCTACTCATAGTACTTCCTTAAACCCTCGTATATTATAAAATGCTTACAAACATGTATTCCTGCATTCGTATGCCTTTCTTTACCCACTATTGTTCATTTTTACCCTCTTTACTACGTACAGCAAGTAGGAAAGTATTATACTCCACTCAAAAATTCGATGTAAGAATTTCACAGGAAATATGTTTTGAAGCCCCCTGAATCCAAAAACAAAAGTTTTAGAGAAAGGTCCGTGTGTCTGTGGACAAAGGCGAAAAGTCATTTAAAAACCAAATTTCGTATTTAAGTTTTATATATTTCAAGGATGCGACACGAAGACTTTGAAGAAAATTCCTACACCCTAAACTACCCTTTACATGAAAAACTTTTCCAACATTTTGATTTTCTCGAAAATGACTAACAAATTTCATGAAAATACCATATGTTTAAGATATCTTTATATAAATGAATTGTATAGGTATTTTGAATTTTCTGGCTATAGCCCATGTAGTCCTGTTTAGCCTTGATGACTTTTGCGTAACTTATAAACCGTAAGAGATAGACAAAATCTACTATACAAAAAATGTAGATCTCGCTAAAACACACAATTTATGTCTGAATAAATTTTTTCGTTGAGTGAACCATTTCGGAGATATTCCTTGTTGTGTGCGTTTTGGAGTACATACTTCTGTCAAATGGAACATCGTTATACATTTTTATATGTTAACCGTGCAAAGAGAACGGAATTTGAAAACTAAAAAATTTGACTATCGATCAAAGCCTACTGTATTGCCATATTCCCTATGTAACTACAAGGAAATTAACAATAATTTCTACAAATTTTTATCTCAACTAACACGAAGAAGATATATGAATACGTTTGTAAGAATTGTTAGTACAAGAGTAGAGAAAGTCATGTGAGTGCAACACGTCATATTTTTTGAAAAAGAAATCTGTACGTGCCATCTATTGAAGAAGCTGAACCTTTCGTTTTTGATTATGCGTGGACGCATTTCAGCGGTTCACGGCAACTTAAGTTACTCATTCTTACTAGGGAAACCGTAAAGTTATCTACACTTCAGAAGTTATCACATAATAATACTTGAATAGTTAGAGTTCCTGGTGCAAGATTCAGAAACAGTTTAATTCTATATACTCAAACACTTACATGCACTTACGCGTATCCGTGTTATCATTTTTCTTAAGCCTACTGTGTTCTATTCCCATTGTACCTACTATGAAATATGGAATAAAATATGTAGATGTTTATGCATCATTAACATGAAATAAATAGAAGAATAAGATGTTGCAAGAATAGTGCTTTTGAAGAATGGTAGAAAAATTCATGTGAGCGTAACACAGATTAATACAAAAACGCTCTTGTCTATGTAATTATATAGCAAAGTTTTAAGTGAGTTATGTTATTCCAGTTCCGATGTATGCTCGTATAACATTTACATACCCGCTGAATTAATTTCCCACGTGCGTACTTACGTAATCAGCCCATTCATGCCTTTCGCATACTACCAGTTTATCTTATTTTTCGGTGAATGTATTAGGTAGTGTACTCTGTGGGAAAGTATAAGAACAAAATGTAGTGTGCTACATAGCTGATCTAGTTCCTTGTCTTGGTCGACAGAGGCCTCTGCGATATACTTTCTCTTCAAGCTGTCTGAATTATAATATAGCAAATAAGCACGGCTTTTGGAACAAGGTAACAGCAAAATGGAAGGCAATTGGGAAGGGGGTGGGGGTTAGAATGAGAATTGTATTTTTCAAATACCTAAGAACAAGTGCAGTAAAGACAAGAAAAAAGTCTGATGTGTTGCTCTTACAGACTCTTATTCCCATATCTTCATATTAGTTGACATTTGTACAAATTATCTTATTGCTTATTTCCTTGTAGGTACAAGGGCAATATGAGAATACGGTAGGCTTTGTGCCATAGTCAAATCTTTTAAAGCTTTGAGTCTTCTTTTGGGGTAGTAATTTCCCTCTGTTATTTCTCTCCTACATAGTTGCGGAAACTTTTCAAAAACATTCCCGAAGATTTTCTATTCCTAAGGTATCCCACTTCTTCCCTCCAAACTTAACTTTCCTCGTTTTATGTCCAAATAATTTTTTTTTGTAGAGTGAACAATTTCGGAGATATTCCTTGTTATTTGTATCAGTTTCGGAAAACAAAATTTTTGTCAAATGCAATATCGTTGTTCAGTTTTATAGGTGAAACGTGCAAAGAGAACGAAATCTCAAAGCGTCTATGGTCCGCATTCGGGAGGTCGAGGGTTTGATTCCCGTAGTCGATCTTCCTGATCCATGAGTATTTCGGGGGTTTTCGCAGGTAGCTAGGCGAATACTTGTTAAAATAACCCCTGGCGCAACAGCCATGAAGGTCCAAGGCCCAGCCGCTGCGTCCCCCACCTCTGTACACTATAGGCGTCATTGGTGGAGTGCAGTACTAGAGGGTGGGACGTGGTCAGCGTCCCCAAGTCCTCCCGGCCAGTTATACGGCCTTCTCACCCTGGGGACGCTACTTCTCCATCAAGTAGCTCCTCAATTGGTCCCCCCGGGACCTAACGAGGCTGAGTGCACCCCGTGTAGATCTCCCAGAGGGGATGAAATCCCCATGCTGGTACCGGGGATCGAACCCGGGTCCTCGCGTCAGAGGCAAGCGCCCTACCAACTGCGCTACAGAGGCGGTCTGTTAAAGTAATTACATCCCCCAAATTTCTTGGCCCTCTACTTCATTTCATTTCACCTGGTTGACTTTTAGGGTTCTAAGTGTTGGCGGGAGTTTCAGTGTGCATGGCAGGGAATGTACGCTTTGTAAGTCCTCATAGGGGGAGGTTACCGCATCTCGGGACCACACAGGGGATGTATAAGTCCGCAGGGTGAAGAAGAGCCGCCACCGGGAGTTTCAAATTGCAGCTGTTAGGAACCCTGCCGTGTGCTGTTGTCTTTCTTCAGCTCCGGCCACCCCTAGTATCCTCTTACCTCATTCCTCGGGGTGCCAAATCCCCCTCTGCGAACAGTCACAGAGTCATGTAGGCAGGATAAGAGAGAAGTTGCTGAGGGAAAATATTAAAGCGAAAGAAGACTTTGGTGATAGAAGTGAGGAATGAGAAGAATAGAACTAACTAGAACCATTAAAGGTATCCAAGAAGAACATAAGGTAGGAACCGCGGTGTTAAAGTGTATAGGATTCGAAACAAGCTATTTCATGTAGAGTAGTACGAATTATATTGTAAATCTTAAGTAGGTAATTGTAAATTATGACATAAATCTATCTAGTTGTTTGGTAATTCTGTTAAGCGATAATACTCTATTTTATGAAATCAAATTGATCTACAATTGTAATAATGCATCTTTTGCGGAAGAGTACAAGGTAAACACTGGAATAATAAAACGCAAGATAAACAAAATATATAAATTTTAATTTGTCATTTTTTATTAAATACATATATAATATTAGAATGTTTATTGACAGAAGATGACGCTCTCTGCGAAGGTATTTGCATTTCCTTGACGATGGTTCACCTGTAAAAAAAAATTAAATTAATTTTAGTACCAAACTTAAATTCCAAGTGTAAAAAGTATATGACAAGAAACTGCCCGCGCACATACATACATACATCAGATTACCCTTTAGGTGGAAAATGCTTTGAAGATCCTGATTAAAGATATGAAATGTATAACAGTTTTAAGGCTAATAAGTTCATTTATATTTTTTTTAATATTTATGTATTACAGGAAAATAAGATTGTAAGAATGATTAGGACAAGAGTAGAGAAAGTCGTGAGTGCAACACATCAGATTTCTTGATTTTTTAAAAGTTTTCAGTGTTGCCCTGGTGTGCAAAAAAATCCTGAAACAGAGTTTCTCCTTGCTTTGCTTGTCTTGAATAATTTCCCGAAGGTAAATGTATGTGTAGAGATGAGATTTTAGTGTGGTAGGTTATGATCTGTCGGAAACGTTGCATGAAATGAGGGAAGTCACGGAAAGGAGAACATCTGTAATCTCTCACTTCCAGAAGAACAGGAAACTGGCAGCAGGGCCAACACGCGATGCACCCAAATGCACCTTTCTCTGCTTCCGAAAAAGAAATATGTATATGCATGTCAACAATTATTTAAAATTAACAGGACTACGTGTTTGACTGGATTTATACGGAAACAACGCATATCTGTTTCGTTCGCATCCCAGCACGCAAATAGAGCATACAGCCAGACAAGACAGGTATAATTAACCATAGGTCGCTACGCCCAGAGGACCCGAGTACGATTTCCAGCTGGAGTTATAATTTTTCTTTTAACCAGAGTAATTCCCTATTCCCTCAGAGTATCAAGTGTGAATGTGAGTGTATTTAATGTTAAAAATCTGATGTGTTGCACTCACATGCCTTTCTCTACTCTTGTACTAACCATTCTTACAAATTCTTATCTTCTCAATGTTAGTTGAGATAAACATTTGTACAAATTATATTATTTCCTTGTAGGTTAAAGAGGAATATGGGAATACGCTAGGCTCTGAGCGAGTCAAATCTTTTAAACCTTTCAAATTCTGTTCTCATTGCACGGTTAGCATATAAAAAAGTGAATAACGATGTTCCATTTGACAAAGGTATAAGTTCCCCAAAAGATACACAAATAAAGAGGAATATCTCCAAAATGGTCCACTCTACAAAAAATGTAATTACACATAAATTGTGTGTTTTAGAAAGATCTACTTTTTTGTACACATCTGGAGTAGCCTGTGTGACCCTATACTTGTATACAGATCATGGTGTAGCCTAATGTGAGCCTATACTAGCCTATCTCCCCAGCCTATACGTATATACAGATCTGGCGTAGGCTATGTGAGCCTATACTTATATACAGATCTGGTGTAGGCTATGTGAGCCTATACTTATATACAGATCTGGTGTAGGCTATGTGAGCCTATACTTATATACAGATCTGGTGTAGGCTATGTGAGCCTATACTTATATACAGATCTGGTGTGGGCTATGTGAGCCTATACTTATATACAGATCTGGTGTAGGCTATGTGAGCCTATACTTATATACAGATCTGGTGTAGGCTATGTGAGCCTATACTTATATACAGATCTGGTGTAGGCTATGTGAGCCTATACTTATATACAGATCTGGTGTGGGCTATGTGAGCCTATACTTATATACAGATCTGGTGTAGGCTATGTGAGCCTATACTTATATACAGATCTGGTGTAGGCTATGTGAGCCTATACTTATATACAGATCTGGCGTAGGCTATGTGAGCCTATACTAGCCTATCTCCCCAGCCTATACTTATATACAGATCTGGTGTAGGCTATGTGAGCCTATACTTATATACAGATCTGGTGTAGGCTATGTGAGCCTATACTTATATACAGATCTGGTGTAGGCTATGTGAGCCTATACTTATATACAGATCTGGTGTAGGCTATGTGAGCCTATACTTATATACAGATCTGGTGTGGGCTATGTGAGCCTATACTTATATACAGATCTGGCGTAGGCTATGTGAGCCTATACTAGCCTATCTCCTCAGCCTATACTTATATACAGATCTGGTGTGGGCTATGTGAGCCTATACTTATATACAGATCTGGCGTAGGCTATGTGAGCCTATACTTATATACAGATCTGGCGTAGGCTATGTGAGCCTATACTTATATACAGATCTGGCGTAGGCTATGTGAGCCTATACTAGCCTATCTCCCCAGCCTATACTTATATACAGATCTGGCGTAGGCTATGTGAGCCTATACTTATATACAGATCTGGTGTAGGCTATGTGAGCCTATACTTATATACAGATCTGGTGTAGGCTATGTGAGCCTATACTTATATACAGATCTGGCGTAGGCTATGTGAGCCTATACTTATATAAAGATCTGGTGTAGGCTATGTGAGCCTATACTAGCCTATCTCCCCAGCCTATACTTATATACAGATCTGGCGTAGGCTATGTGAGCCTATACTAGCCTATCTCCCCAGCCTATACTTATATACAGATCTGGCGTAGGCTATGTGAGCCTATACTTATATACAGATCTGGTGTAGGCTATGTGAGCCTATACTTATATACAGATCTGGTGTAGGCTATGTGAGCCTATACTTATATACAGATCTGGCGTAGGCTATGTGAGCCTATACTAGCCTATCTCCCCAGCCTATACTTATATACAGATCTGGTGTGGGCTATGTGAGCCTATACTTATATACAGATCTGGTGTAGGCTATGTGAGCCTATACTAGCCTATCTCCCCAGCCTATACTTATATACAGATCTGGCGTAGGCTATGTGAGCCTATAATAGCCTATCTCCCCAGCCTATACTTATATACAGATCTGGTGTAGGCTATGTGAGCCTATGCTTATATACAGATCTGGTGTAGGCTATGTGAGCCTATACTTATATACAAATCTGGTGTGGGCTATGTGAGCCTATACTTATATACAGATCTGGCGTAGGCTATGTGAGCCTATACTAGCCTAACTCCCCAGCCTATACTTATATACAGATCTGGTGGAGGCTATGTGAGCCTATACTTATATACAGATCTGGCGTAGGCTATGTGAGCCTATACTTATATACAGATCTGGTGTAGGCTATGTGAGCCTATACTTATATACAGATCTGGCGTAGGCTATGTGAGCCTATACTAGCCTATCTCCCCAGCCTATACTTATATACAGATCTGGTGTAGGCTATGTGAGCCTATACTTATATACAGATCTGGTGTAGGCTATGTGAGCCTATACTAGCCTATCTCCCCAGCCTATACTTATATACAGATCTGGCGTAGGCTTGCGAGCCTATACTAGCCTATCTCCCCAGCCTATACTTATAAACAGATCTGGTGTAGGCTATGTGAGCCTATACTTATATACAGACCTGGTGTAGGCTATGTGAGCCTATACTTATATACAGATCTGGCGTAGGCTATGTGAGCCTATACTAGCCTATCTCCTCAGCCTATACTTATATACAGATCTGGCGTAGGCTATGTGAGCCTATACTTATATACAGATCTGGCGTACGCTATGTGAGCCTATACTAGCCTATCTCCCCAGCCTATACTTATATACACATCTGGCGTAGGCTATGTGAGCCTATACTTATATACAGATCTGGCGTAGGCTATGTGAGCCTATACTTATATACAGATCTGGCGTAGGCTATGTGAGCTTATACTTATATACAGATCTGGCGTAGGCTATGTGAGCCTATACTAGCCTATCTCCCCAGCCTATACTTATATACAGATCTGGCGTAGGCTATGTGAGCCTATACTTATATACAGATCTGGCGTAGGCTATGTGAGCCTATACTTATATACAGATCTGGTGTAGGCTATGTGAGCCTATCCTTATATACAGATCTGGCGTAGGCTATGTGAGCCTATACTTATATACAGATCTGGCGTAGGCTATGTGAGCCTATACTAACCTATCTCCCCAGCCTATACTTATATACAGATCTGGCGTAGGCTATGAGAGCCTATTCTTATATACAGATCTGGCGTAGGCTATGTGAGCCTATACTAGCCTATCTCCCCAGCGTATACTTATATACAGATTTGGCGTAGGCTATGTGAGCCTATACTGATATACAGATCTGGTGTAGGCTATGTGAGCCTATACTTATATACAGATCTGGCGTAGGCTATGTGAGCCTATACTTATATACAGATCTTGTGTAGGCTATGTGAGCCTATACTTATATACAGATCTGGTGTAGGCTATGTGAGCCTATACTTATATACAGATCTGGTGTAGGCTATGTGAGCCTATACTTATATACAGACCTGGTGTGGGCTATGTGAGCCTATACTTATATACAGATCTGGCGTAGGCTATGTGAGCCTATACTAGCCTATCTCCCCAGCCTATGCTTATATACAGATCTGGTGTAGGCTATGTGAGCCTATACTTATATACAGATCTGGCGTAGGCTATGTGAGCCTATACTTATATACAGATCTGGTGTAGGCTATGTGAGCCTATACCTATATACAGATCTGGCGTAGGCTATGTGAGCCTATAATAGCCTATCTCCCCAGCCTATACTTATATACAGATCTGGTGTAGGCTATGTGAGCCTATACTTATATACAGATCTGGTGTAGGCTATGTGAGCCTATACTTATATACAAATCTGGTGTGGGCTATGTGAGCCTATACTTATATACAGATCTGGCGTAGGCTATGTGAGCCTATACTAGCCTAACTCCCCAGCCTATACTTATATACAGATCTGGTGGAGGCTATGTGAGCCTATACTTATATACAGATCTGGCGTAGGCTATGTGAGCCTATACTTATATACAGATCTGGTGTAGGCTATGTGAGCCTATACTTATATACAGATCTGGCGTAGGCTATGTGAGCCTATACTAGCCTATCTCCCCAGCCTATACTTATATACAGATCTGGTGTAGGCTATGTGAGCCTATACTTATATACAGATCTGGTGTAGGCTATGTGAGCCTATACTAGCCTATCTCCCCAGCCTATACTTATATACAGATCTGGCGTAGGCTTGCGAGCCTATACTAGCCTATCTCCCCAGCCTATACTTATAAACAGATCTGGTGTAGGCTATGTGAGCCTATACTTATATACAGACCTGGTGTAGGCTATGTGAGCCTATACTTATATACAGATCTGGCGTAGGCTATGTGAGCCTATACTAGCCTATCTCCTCAGCCTATACTTATATACAGATCTGGCGTAGGCTATGTGAGCCTATACTTATATACAGATCTGGCGTACGCTATGTGAGCCTATACTAGCCTATCTCCCCAGCCTATACTTATATACAGATCTGGCGTAGGCTATGTGAGCCTATACTTATATACAGATCTGGCGTAGGCTATGTGAGCTTATACTTATATACAGATCTGGCGTAGGCTATGTGAGCCTATACTGGCCTATCTCCCCAGCCTATACTTATATACAGATCTGGCGTAGGCTATGTGAGCCTATACTTATATACAGATCTGGCGTAGGCTATGTGAGCCTATACTTATATACAGATCTGGTGTAGGCTATGTGAGCCTATACTTATATACAGATCTGGCGTAGGCTATGTGAGCCTATACTTATATACAGATCTGGCGTAGGCTATGTGAGCCTATACTTATATACAGATCTGGTGTAGGCTATGTGAGCCTATACTTATATACAGATCTGGCGTAGGCTATGTGAGCCTATACTTATATACAGATCTGGTGTAGGCTATGTGAGCCTATACTTATATACAGATCTGGTGTAGGCTATGTGAGCCTATACTTATATACAGATCTGGTGTGGGCTATGTGAGCCTATACTTATATACAGATCTGGCGTAGGCTATGTGAGCCTATACTAGCCTATCTCCCCAGCCTATGCTTATATACAGATCTGGTGTAGGCTATGTGAGCCTATACTTATATACAGATCTGGCGTAGGCTATGTGAGCCTATACTTATATACAGATCTGGTGTAGGCTATGTGAGCCTATACCTATATACAGATCTGGCGTAGGCTATGTGAGCCTATACTAACCTATCTCCCCAGCCTATGCTTATATACAGATCTGGTGTAGGCTATGTGAGCCTATACTTATATACAGATCAGGCGTAGGCTATGTGAGCCTATTCTTATATACAGATCTGGCGTAGGCTATGTGAGCCTATTCTTATATACAGATCTGGTGTAGGCTATGTGAGCCTATACTTATATACAGATCTGGTGTAGGCTATGTGAGCCTATACTTATATACAGATCTGGTGTGGGCTATGTGAGCCTATACTTATATACAGATCTGGCGTAGGCTATGTCAGCCTATACTAGCCTATCTCCCCAGCCTATGCTTATATACAGATCTGGTGTAGGCTATGTGAGCCTATACTTATATACAGATCTGGCGTAGGCTATGTGAGCCTATTCTTATATACAGATCTGGCGTAGGCTATGTGAGCCTATACTAGCCTATCTCCCCAGCGTATACTTATATACAGATTTGGCGTAGGCTATGTGAGCCTATACTAGCCTATCTCCCCAGCGTATACTTATATACAGATCTGGCGTAGGCTATGTGAGCCTATACTTATATACAGATCTGGCGTAGGCTATGTGAGCCTATACTTATATACAGATCTGGCGTAGCCTATGTGAGCCTATACTTATATACAGATCTGGTGTAGGCTATGTGAGCCTATACTTATATACAGATCTGGTGTAGGCTATGTGAGCCTATACTTATATACAGATCTGGCGTAGGCTATGTGAGCCTATACTAGCCTATCTGCCCAGCCTATGCTTATATACAGATCTGGTGTAGGCTATGTGAGCCTATACTTATATACAGATCTGGCGTAGGCTAGGTGAGCCTATACTTATATACAGATCTGGTGTAGTCTATGTGAGCCTATACCTATATACAGATCTGGCGTAGGCTATGTGAGCCTATACTAGCCTATCTCCCCAGCCTATACTTATATACAGATCAGGCGTAGGCTATGTGAGCCTATACTAGCCTATCTCCCCAGCCTATACTTATATACAGATCTGGTGTAGGCTATGTGAGCCTATACTTATATACAGATCTGGCGTAGGCTATGTGAGCCTATACTTATATACAGATCTGGTGTAGGCTATGTGAGCCTATACTTATATACAGATCTGGCGTAGGCTATGTGAGCCTATACTTATATACAGATCTGGCGTAGGCTATGTGAGCCTATACTAACCTATCTCCCCAGCCTATACTTATATACAGATCTGGCGTAGGCTATGTGAGCCTATTCTTATATACAGATCTGGCGTAGGCTATGTGAGCCTATACTAGCCTATCTCCCCAGCCTATACTTATATACAGATTTGGCGTAGGCTATGTGAGCCTATACTTATATACAGATCTGGTGTAGGCTATGTGAGCCTATACTTATATACAGATCTGGCGTAGGCTATGTGAGCCTATACTTATTTACAGATCTTGTGTAGGCTATGTGAGCCTACACTTATATACAGATCTGGTGTAGGCTATGTGAGCCTATACTTATATACAAGATCTGGTGTAGGCTATGTGAGCCTATACTTATATACAGATCTGGTGTGGGCTATGTGAGCCTATACTTATATACAGATCTGGCGTAGGCTATGTGAGCCTATACTAGCCTATCTCCCCAGCCTATACTTATATACAGATCTGGTGTAGGCTATGTGAGCCTATACTTATACACAGATCTTGTGTAGGCTATGTGAGCCTATACTTATATACAGATCTGGTGTAGGCTATGTGAGCCTATACTTATATACAGATCTGGTGTAGGCTATGTGAGCCTATACCTATATACAGATCTGGCGTAGGCTATGTGAGCCTATACTAGCCTATCTCCCCAGCCTATACTTATATACAGATCTGGCGTAGGCTATGTGAGCCTATACTAGCCTATCTCCCCAGCCTATACTTATATACAGATCTGGTGTAGGCTATGTGAGCCTATACTTATATACAGATCTGGCGTAGGCTATGTGAGCCTATACTTATATACAGATCTGGCGTAGGCTATGTGAGCCTATACTAACCTATCTCTCCAGCCTATACCTATATACAGATCTGGCGTAGGCTATGTGAGCCTATACTAGCCTATCTCCCCAGCGTATACTTATATACAGATGTGGCGTAGGCTATGTGAGCCTATACTAGCCTATCTCCCTAGCCTATACTTATATACAGATCTGGTGTAGGCTATGTGAGCCTATACTTATATACAGATCTGGTGTGGGCTGTGTGAGCCTATACCTATATACAGATCTGGCGTAGGCTATGTGAGCCTATACTAGCCTATCTCCCTAGCCTATACTTATATACAGATCTGGTGTAGGCTATGTGAGCCTATACTTATATACAGATCTGGCGTAGGCTATGTGAGCCTATACTAGCCTATCTCCCCAGCCTATACTTATATACAGATCTGGTGTAGGCTATGTGAGCCTATACTTATATACAGATCTGGCATAGGCTATGTGAGCCTATACTTATATACAGATCTGGTGTAGGCTATGTGAGCCTATACTTATATACAGATCTGGCGTAGGCTATGTGAGCCTATACTAGCCTATCTCCCTAGCCTATACTTGTATACGGATCTGGTGTAGGCTATGTGAGCCTATACCAACCTATCTCCCCAGCCCATACTTATATACAGATCTGGTGTAGGCTGTGTGAGCCTATACTTATATACAGATCTGGCGTAGGCTATGTGACCCTATACTAGCATATCTCTCCAGCCTATACTTATATACAGATCTGGCGTAGGCTATGTGAGCCTATACTTATATACAGATCTGGTGTAGGCTATGTGAGCCTATAGTTATATACAGATCTGGCGTAGGCTATGTGAGCCTATACTTATATACAGATCTGGCGTAGGCTATGTGAGCCTATACTAGCCTATCTCCCCAGCCTATACTTATATACAGATCTGGTGTAGGCTATGTGAGCCTATACTTATATACAGATCTGGCGTAGGCTATGTGAGCCTATACTAGCCTGTCTCCCCAGCCTATACTTATATACAGATCTGGTGTAGGATATGTGAGCCTATACTTATATACAGATCTGGTGTAGGCTATGTGAGCCTATACTAGCCTATCTCCCCAGCCTATACTTATATACAGATCTGGCGTAGGCTATGTGAGCCTATACTTATATACTGATCTGGTGTAGGCTATGTGAGCCTATACTTATATACAGATCTGGCGTAGGCTATGTGAGCCTATACTAGCCTATCTCCCCAGCCTATACTTATATACAGATCTGGCGTAGGCTATGTGAGCCTATACTAGTCTATCTCCCCAGCCTATACTTATATACAGATCTGGCGTAGGCTATGTGAGCCTATACTTATATACAGATCTGGCGTAGGCTATGTGAGCCTATACTAGCCTATCTCCCCAGCCTATATTTATATACAGACCTGGCGTAGGCTATGTGAGCCTATATTAGCCTATCTCCCCAGCCTATACTTATATACAGATCTGGTGTAGGCTATGTGAGCCTATACTTATATACAGATCTGGTGTAGGCTATGTGAGCCTATACTTATATAGAGATCTGGCGTAGGCTATGTGAGCCTATACTAGCCTATCTCCCCAGCCTATACTTATATACAGATCTGGTGTAGGCTATGTGAGCCTATACTTATATACAGATCTGGAGTAGGCTATGTGAGCCTATACTTATATACAGATCTGGCGTAGGCTATGTGACCCTATACTAGCTTATCTCTCCAGCCTATACTTATATACAAATCTGGCGTAGGCTATGTGAGCCTATACTTATATACAGATCTGGTGTAGGCTATGTGAGCCTATACTTATATACAGATCTGGCGTAGGCTATGTGAGCCTATACTAGCCTATCTCCCCAGCCTATACTTATATACAGATCTGGCGTAGCCTATGTGAGCCTATACTAGCCTATCTCCCCAGCCTATACTTATATAGAGATCTGGTGTAGGCTATGTGAGCCTATACTTATATACAGATCTGGCGTAGGCTATGTGAGCCTATACTTATATACAGATCTGGTGTAGGCTATGTGAGCCTATACTTATATACAGATCTGGCGTAGGCTATGTGAGCCTATACTAGCCTATCTCCCTAGCCTATACTTGTATACGGATCTGGTGTAGGCTATGTGAGCCTATACCAACCTATCTCCCCAGCCCATACTTATATACAGATCTGGTGTAGGCTGTGTGAGCCTATACTTATATACAGATCTGGCGTAGGCTATGTGACCCTATACTAGCTTATCTCTCCAGCCTATACTTATATACAGATCTGGCGTAGGCTATGTGAGCCTATACTTATATACAGATCTGGTGTAGGCTATGTGAGCCTATAGTTATATACAGATCTGGCGTAGGCTATGTGAGCCTATACTAGCCTATCTCCCCAGCCTATACTTATATACAGATCTGGTGTAGGCTATGTGAGCCTATACTTATATACAGATCTGGCGTAGGCTATGTGAGCCTATACTAGCCTGTCTCCCCAGCCTATACTTATATACAGATCTGGTGTAGGATATGTGAGCCTACACTTATATACAGATCTGGTGTAGGCTATGTGAGCCTATACTAGCCTATCTCCCCAGCCTATACTTATATACAGATCTGGCGTAGGCTATGTGAGCCTATACTTATATACAGATCTGGTGTAGGCTATGTGAGCCTATACTTATATACAGATCTGGCGTAGGCTATGTGAGCCTATACTAGCCTATCTCCCCAGCCTATACTTATATACAGATCTGGCGTAGGCTATGTGAGCCTATACTAGCCTATCTCCCCAGCCTATACTTATATACAGATCTGGCGTAGGCTATGTGAGCCTATACTAGCCTATCTCCCCAGCCTATACTTATATACAGATCTGGCGTAGGCTATGTGAGCCTATACTAGCCTATCTCCCCAGCCTATACTTATATACAGATCTGGTGTAGGCTATGTGAGCCTATACTTATATACAGATCTGGTGTAGGCTATGTGAGCCTATACTTATATAGAGATCTGGCGTAGGCTATGTGAGCCTATACTAGCCTATCTCCCCAGCCTATACTTATATACAGATCTGGTGTAGGCTATGTGAGCCTATACTTATATACAGATCTGGTGTAGGCTATGTGAGCCTATACTTATATACAGATCTGGTGTAGGCTATGTGAGCCTATACTTATATACAGATCTGGCGTAGGCTATGTGACCCTATACTAGCTTATCTCTCCAGCCTATACTTATATACAGATCTGGTGTAGGCTATGTGAGCCTATACTTATATACAGATCTGGCGTAGGCTATGTGAGCCTATACTAGCCTATCTCCCCAGCCTATACTTATATACAGATCTGGCGTAGGCTATGTGAGCCTATACTAGCCTATCTCCCCAGCCTATACTTATATAGAGATCTGGTGTAGGCTATGTGAGCCTATACTTATATACAGATCTGGCGTAGGCTATGTGAGCCTATACTTATATACAGATCTGGTGTAGGCTATGTGAGCCTATACTTATATACAGATCTGGCGTAGGCTATGTGAGCCTATACTTATATACAGATCTGGCGTAGGCTATGTGAGCCTATACTTATATACAGATCTGGTGTAGGCTATGTGAGCCTATACTTATATACAGATCTGGTGTGGGCTATGTGAGCCTATACTTATATACAGATCTGGCGTAGGCTATGTGAGCCTATACTAGCCTATCTCCCCAGCCTATACTTATATACAGATCTGGTGTAGGCTGTGTGAGCCTATACTTATATACAGATCTGGCGTAGGCTATGTGAGCCTATACTAGCCTATCTCCCCAGCCTATGCTTATATACAGATCTGGTGTAGGCTATGTGAGCCTATACTTATATACAGATCTGGCGTAGGCTATGTGAGCCTATACTTATATACAGATCTGGTGTAGGCTATGTGAGCCTATACTTATATACAGATCTGGCGTAGGCTATGTGAGCCTATACTAGCCTATCTCCCCAGCCTATACTTATATACAGATCTGGTGTAGGCTATGTCAGCCTATACTTATATACAGATCTGGCGTAGGCTATGTGAGCCTATACTAGCTTATCTCTCCAGCCTATACTTATATACAAATCTGGCGTAGGCTATGTGAGCCTATACTTATATACAGATCTGGTGTAGGCTATGTGAGCCTATAGTTATATACAGATCTGGCGTAGGCTCTGTGAGCCTATACTTATATACAGATCTGGCGTAGGTTATGTGAGCCTATACTAGCCTGTCTCCCCAGCCTATACTTATATACAGATCTGGTGTATGATATGTGAGCCTATACTTATATACAGATCTGGTGTAGGCTATGTGAGCCTATACTAGCCTATCTCCCCAGCCTATACTTATATACAGATCTGGCGTAGGCTATGTGAGCCTATACTTATATACAGATCTGGTGTAGGCTATGTGAGCCTATACTTATATACAGATCTGGCGTAGGCTATGTGAGCCTATACTAGCCTATCTCCCCAGCCTATACTTATATACAGATCTGGCGTAGGCTATGTGAGCCTATATTAGCCTATCTCCCCAGCCTATACTTATATACAGATCTGGCGTGGGCTATGTGAGCCTATACTTATATACAGATCTGGCGTAGGCTATGTGAGCCTATACTAGCCTATCTCCCCACCCTATACTTATATACAGATCTGGCGTAGGCTATGTGAGCCTATACTTATATACAGATCTGGCGTAGGCTATGTGAGCCTATACTTATATACAGATCTGGTGTAGGCTATGTGAGCCTATACTTATATACAGATCTGGCGTAGGCTATGTGAGCCTATACTTATATACAGATCTGGCGTAGGCTATGTGAGCCTATACTAGCCTATCTCCCCAGTCTATACTTATATACAGATCTGGCGTAGGCTATGTGAGCCTATACTTATATACAGATCTGGCCTAGGCTATGTGAGCCTATACTTATATACAGATCTGGTGTAGGCTAGGTGAGCCTATACTTATATACAGATCTGGTGTAGGCTATGTGAGCCTATGTGAGCCTATGTGAGCCTATGTGAGCCTATCTCCCCAGCCTATACTTATATACAGATCTGGTGTAGGCTATGTGAGCCTATACTTATATACAGATCTGGCGTAGGCTATGTGAGCCTATACTTATATACATATCTGGCGTAGGCTATGTGAGCCTATACTTATATACAGATCTGGCGTAGGCTATGTGAGCCTATACTTATATACAGATCTGGCGTAGGCTATGTGAGCCTATACTTATATACAGATCTGGCGTAGGCTATGTGAGCCTATACTTATATATATATATATATATATAGATCTGGTGTAGCCTATGTGAGCCTATACTTATATACAGAACTGGTGTAGGATATGTGAGCCTATACTTATATACAGATCTGGTGTAGGCTATGTGAGCCTATACTAGCCTATCTCCCCAGCCTATACTTATATACAGATCTGGCGTAGGCTATGTGAGCCTATACTTATATACAGATCTGGTGTAGGCTATGTGAGCCTATACTTATATACAGATCTGGCGTAGGCTATGTGAGCCTATACTAGCTTATCTCTCCAGCCTATACTTATATACAAATCTGGCGTAGGCTATGTGAGCCTATACTTATATACAGATCTGGTGTAGGCTATGTGAGCCTATAGTTATATACAGATCTGGCGTAGGCTCTGTGAGCCTATACTTATATACAGATCTGGCGTAGGTTATGTGAGCCTATACTAGCCTGTCTCCCCAGCCTATACTTATATACAGATCTGGTGTATGATATGTGAGCCTATACTTATATACAGATCTGGTGTAGGCTATGTGAGCCTATACTAGCCTATCTCCCCAGCCTATACTTATATACAGATCTGGCTTAGGCTATGTGAGCCTATACTTATATACAGATCTGGTGTAGGCTATGTGAGCCTATACTTATATACAGATCTGGCGTAGGCTATGTGAGCCTATACTAGCCTATCTCCCCAGCCTATACTTATATACAGATCTGGCGTAGGCTATGTGAGCCTATACTAGCCTATCTCCCCAGCCTATACTTATATACAGATCTGGCGTGGGCTATGTGAGCCTATACTTATATACAGATCTGGCGTAGGCTATGTGAGCCTATACTAGCCTATCTCCCCAGCCTATACTTATATACAGATCTGGCGTAGGCTATGTGAGCCTATACTTATATACAGATCTGGCGTAGGCTATGTGAGCCTATACTTATATACAGATCTGGTGTAGGCTATGTGAGCCTATACTTATATACAGATCTGGCGTAGGCTATGTGAGCCTATACTTATATACAGATCTGGCGTAGGCTATGTGAGCCTATACTAGCCTATCTCCCCAGTCTATACTTATATAGAGATCTGGTGTAGGCTATGTGAGCCTATACTTATATATAGATCTGGTGTAGGCTATGTGAGCCTATACTTATATACAGATCTGGCGTAGGCTATGTGAGCCTATACTTATATACAGATCTGGCGTAGGCTATGTGAGCCTATACTTATATACAGATCTGGTGTAGGCTATGTGAGCCTATACTTATATACAGATCTGGTGTGGGCTATGTGAGCCTATACTTATATACAGATCTGGCGTAGGCTATGTGAGCCTATACTAGCCTATCTCCCCAGCCTATACTTATATACAGATCTGGTGTAGGCTGTGTGAGCCTATACTTATATACAGATCTGGCGTAGGCTATGTGAGCCTATACTAGCCTATCTCCCCAGCCTATGCTTATATACAGATCTGGTGTAGGCTATGTGAGCCTATACATATATACAGATCTGGCGTAGGCTATGTGAGCCTATACTTATATACAGATCTGGTGTAGGCTATGTGAGCCTATACTTATATACAGATCTGGCGTAGGCTATGTGAGCCTATACTAGCCTATCTCCCCAGCCTATACTTATATACAGATCTGGTGTAGGCTATGTGAACCTATACTTATATACAGATCTGGCGTAGGCTATGTGAGCCTTTACTAGCTTATCTCTCCAGCCTATACTTATATACAAATCTGGCGTAGGCTATGTGAGCCTATACTTATATACAGATCTGGTGTAGGCTATGTGAGCCTATAGTTATATACAGATCTGGCGTAGGCTCTGTGAGCCTATACTTATATACAGATCTGGCGTAGGTTATGTGAGCCTATACTAGCCTGTCTCCCCAGCCTATACTTATATACAGATCTGGTGTATGATATGTGAGCCTATACTTATATACAGATCTGGTGTAGGCTATGTGAGCCTATACTAGCCTATCTCCCCAGCCTATACTTATATACAGATCTGGCGTAGGCTATGTGAGCCTATACTTATATACAGATCTGGTGTAGGCTATGTGAGCCTATACTTATATACAGATCTGGCGTAGGCTATGTGAGCCTATACTAGCCTATCTCCCCAGCCTATACTTATATACAGATCTGGCGTAGGCTATGTGAGCCTATACTAGCCTATCTCCCCAGTCTATACTTATATAGAGATCTGGTGTAGGCTATGTGAGCCTATACTTATATACAGATCTGGTGTAGGCTATGTGAGCCTATACTTATATACAGATCTGGCGTAGGCTATGTGAGCCTATACTTATATACAGATCTGGCGTAGGCTATGTGAGCCTATACTTATATACAGATCTGGTGTAGGCTATGTGAGCCTATACTTATATACAGATCTGGTGTGGGCTATGTGAGCCTATACTTATATACAGATCTGGCGTAGGCTATGTGAGCCTATACTAGCCTATCTCCCCAGCCTATACTTATATATAGATCTGGTGTAGGCTGTGTGAGCCTATACTTATATACAGATCTGGCGTAGGCTATGTGAGCCTATACTAGCCTATCTCCGCAGCCTATGCTTATATACAGATCTGGTGTAGGCTATGTGAGCCTATACTTATATACAGATCTGGCGTAGGCTATGTGAGCCTATACTTATATACAGATCTGGTGTAGGCTATGTGAGCCTATACTTATATACAGATCTGGCGTAGGCTATGTGAGCCTATACTAGCCTATCTCCCCAGCCTATACTTATATACAGATCTGGTGTAGGCTATGTGAGCCTATACTAGCTTATCTCTCCAGCCTATACTTATATACAAATCTGGCGTAGGCTATGTGAGCCTATACTTATATACAGATCTGGTGTAGGCTATGTGAGCCTATAGTTATATACAGATCTGGCGTAGGCTCTGTGAGCCTATACTTATATACAGATCTGGCGTAGGTTATGTGAGCCTATACTAGCCTGTCTCCCCAGCCTATACTTATATACAGATCTGGTGTATGATATGTGAGCCTATACTTATATACAGATCTGGTGTAGGCTATGTGAGCCTATACTAGCCTATCTCCCCAGCCTATACTTATATACAGATCTGGCGTAGGCTATGTGAGCCTATACTTATATACAGATCTGGTGTAGGCTATGTGAGCCTATACTTATATACAGATCTGGCGTAGGCTATGTGAGCCTATACTAGCCTATCTCCCCAGCCTATACTTATATACAGATCTGGCGTAGGCTATGTGAGCCTATACTAGCCTATCTCCCCAGCCTATACTTATATACAGATCTGGCGTGGGCTATGTGAGCCTATACTTATATACAGATCTGGCGTAGGCTATGTGAGCCTATACTAGCCTATCTCCCCAGCCTATACTTATATACAGATCTTGCGTAGGCTATGTGAGCCTATACTTATATACAGATCTGGCGTAGGCTATGTGAGCCTATACTTATATACAGATCTGGTGTAGGCTATGTGAGCCTATACTTATATACAGATCTGGCGTAGGCTATGTGAGCCTATACTAGCCTATCTCCCCAGTCTATACTTATATACAGATCTGGCGTAGGCTATGTGAGCCTATACTTATATACAGATCTGGCCTAGGCTATGTGAGCCTATACTTATATACAGATCTGGTGTAGGCTAGGTGAGCCTATACTTATATACAGATCTGGTGTAGGCTATGTGAGCCTATGTGAGCCTATGTGAGCCTATCTCCCCAGCCTATACTTATATACAGATCTGGTGTAGGCTATGTGAGCCTATACTTATATACAGATCTGGCGTAGGCTATGTGAGCCTATACTTATATACATATCTGGCGTAGGCTATGTGAGCCTATACTTATATACAGATCTGGCGTAGGCTATTTGAGCCTATACTTATATACAGATCTGGCGTAGGCTATGTGAGCCTATACTTATATACAGATCTGGCGTAGGCTATGTGAGCCTATACTTATATATATATATATATATATATATATATAGATCTGGTGTAGCCTATGTGAGCCTATACTTATATACAGATCTGGTGTAGCCTATGTGAGCCTATACTAGCCTATCTCCCCAGCCTATACTTATATACAGATCTGGTGTAGGATATGTGAGCCTATACTTATATACAGATCTGGTGTAGGCTATGTGAGCCTATACTAGCCTATCTCCCCAGCCTATACTTATATACAGATCTGGCGTAGGCTATGTGAGCCTATACTTATATACAGATCTGGTGTAGGCTATGTGAGCCTATACTAGCCTATCTCCCCAGCCTATACTTATATACAGATCTGGCGTAGGCTATGTGAGCCTATACTAGCCTATCTCCCCAGCCTATACTTATATACAGATCTGGCGTAGCCTATGTGAGCCTATACTAGCCTATCTCCCCAGCCTATACTTATATAGAGATCTGGTGTAGGCTATGTGAGCCTATACTTATATACAGATCTGGCGTAGGCTATGTGAGCCTATACTTATATACAGATCTGGTGTAGGCTATGTGAGCCTATACTTATATACAGATCTGGCGTAGGCTATGTGAGCCTATACTAGCCTATCTCCCTAGCCTATACTTGTATACGGATCTGGTGTAGGCTATGTGAGCCTATACCAACCTATCTCCCCAGCCCATACTTATATACAGATCTGGTGTAGGCTGTGTGAGCCTATACTTATATACAGATCTGGCGTAGGCTATGTGACCCTATACTAGCTTATCTCTCCAGCCTATACTTATATACAGATCTGGCGTAGGCTATGTGAGCCTATACTTATATACAGATCTGGTGTAGGCTATGTGAGCCTATAGTTATATACAGATCTGGCGTAGGCTATGTGAGCCTATACTAGCCTATCTCCCCAGCCTATACTTATATACAGATCTGGTGTAGGCTATGTGAGCCTATACTTATATACAGATCTGGCGTAGGCTATGTGAGCCTATACTAGCCTGTCTCCCCAGCCTATACTTATATACAGATCTGGTGTAGGATATGTGAGCCTATACTTATATACAGATCTGGTGTAGGCTATGTGAGCCTATACTAGCCTATCTCCCCAGCCTATACTTATATACAGATCTGGCGTAGGCTATGTGAGCCTATACTTATATACAGATCTGGTGTAGGCTATGTGAGCCTATACTTATATACAGATCTGGCGTAGGCTATGTGAGCCTATACTAGCCTATCTCCCCAGCCTATACTTATATACAGATCTGGCGTAGGCTATGTGAGCCTATACTAGCCTATCTCCCCAGCCTATACTTATATACAGATCTGGCGTAGGCTATGTGAGCCTATACTTATATACAGATCTGGCGTAGGCTATGTGAGCCTATACTAGCCTATCTCCCCAGCCTATACTTATATACAGATCTGGCGTAGGCTATGTGAGCCTATACTAGCCTATCTCCCCAGCCTATACTTATATACAGATCTGGTGTAGGCTATGTGAGCCTATACTTATATACAGATCTGGTGTAGGCTATGTGAGCCTATACTTATATACAGATCTGGTGTAGGCTATGTGAGCCTATACTTATATAGAGATCTGGCGTAGGCTATGTGAGCCTATACTAGCCTATCTCCCCAGCCTATACTTATATACAGATCTGGTGTAGGCTATGTGAGCCTATACTTATATACAGATCTGGTGTAGGCTATGTGAGCCTATACTTATATACAGATCTGGTGTAGGCTATGTGAGCCTATACTTATATACAGATCTGGCGTAGGCTATGTGACCCTATACTAGCTTATCTCTCCAGCCTATACTTATATACAGATCTGGTGTAGGCTATGTGAGCCTATACTTATATACAGATCTGGCGTAGGCTATGTGAGCCTATACTAGCCTATCTCCCCAGCCTATACTTATATACAGATCTGGCGTAGGCTATGTGAGCCTATACTAGCCTATCTCCCCAGCCTATACTTATATAGAGATCTGGTGTAGGCTATGTGAGCCTATACTTATATACAGATCTGGCGTAGGCTATGTGAGCCTATACTTATATACAGATCTGGTGTAGGCTATGTGAGCCTATACTTATATACAGATCTGGCGTAGGCTATGTGAGCCTATACTTATATACAGATCTGGCGTAGGCTATGTGAGCCTATACTTATATACAGATCTGGTGTAGGCTATGTGAGCCTATACTTATATACAGATCTGGTGTGGGCTATGTGAGCCTATACTTATATACAGATCTGGCGTAGGCTATGTGAGCCTATACTAGCCTATCTCCCCAGCCTATACTTATATACAGATCTGGTGTAGGCTGTGTGAGCCTATACTTATATACAGATCTGGCGTAGGCTATGTGAGCCTATACTAGCCTATCTCCCCAGCCTATGCTTATATACAGATCTGGTGTAGGCTATGTGAGCCTATACTTATATACAGATCTGGCGTAGGCTATGTGAGCCTATACTTATATACAGATCTGGTGTAGGCTATGTGAGCCTATACTTATATACAGATCTGGCGTAGGCTATGTGAGCCTATACTAGCCTATCTCCCCAGCCTATACTTATATACAGATCTGGTGTAGGCTATGTGAGCCTATACTTATATACAGATCTGGCGTAGGCTATGTGAGCCTATACTAGCTTATCTCTCCAGCCTATACTTATATACAAATCTGGCGTGGGCTATGTGAGCCTATACTTATATACAGATCTGGTGTAGGCTATGTGAGCCTATAGTTATATACAGATCTGGCGTAGGCTCTGTGAGCCTATACTTATATACAGATCTGGCGTAGGTTATGTGAGCCTATACTAGCCTGTCTCCCCAGCCTATACTTATATACAGATCTGGTGTATGATATGTGAGCCTATACTTATATACAGATCTGGTGTAGGCTATGTGAGCCTATACTAGCCTATCTCCCCAGCCTATACTTATATACAGATCTGGCGTAGGCTATGTGAGCCTATACTTATATACAGATCTGGTGTAGGCTATGTGAGCCTATACTTATATACAGATCTGGCGTAGGCTATGTGAGCCTATACTAGCCTATCTCCCCAGCCTATACTTATATACAGATCTGGCGTAGGCTATGTGAGCCTATATTAGCCTATCTCCCCAGCCTATACTTATATACAGATCTGGCGTGGGCTATGTGAGCCTATACTTATATACAGATCTGGCGTAGGCTATGTGAGCCTATACTAGCCTATCTCCCCACCCTATACTTATATACAGATCTGGCGTAGGCTATGTGAGCCTATACTTATATACAGATCTGGCGTAGGCTATGTGAGCCTATACTTATATACAGATCTGGTGTAGGCTATGTGAGCCTATACTTATATACAGATCTGGCGTAGGCTATGTGAGCCTATACTTATATACAGATCTGGCGTAGGCTATGTGAGCCTATACTAGCCTATCTCCCCAGTCTATACTTATATACAGATCTGGCGTAGGCTATGTGAGCCTATACTTATATACAGATCTGGCCTAGGCTATGTGAGCCTATACTTATATACAGATCTGGTGTAGGCTAGGTGAGCCTATACTTATATACAGATCTGGTGTAGGCTATGTGAGCCTATGTGAGCCTATGTGAGCCTATGTGAGCCTATCTCCCCAGCCTATACTTATATACAGATCTGGTGTAGGCTATGTGAGCCTATACTTATATACAGATCTGGCGTAGGCTATGTGAGCCTATACTTATATACATATCTGGCGTAGGCTATGTGAGCCTATACTTATATACAGATCTGGCGTAGGCTATGTGAGCCTATACTTATATACAGATCTGGCGTAGGCTATGTGAGCCTATACTTATATACAGATCTGGCGTAGGCTATGTGAGCCTATACTTATATATATATATATATATATATAGATCTGGTGTAGCCTATGTGAGCCTATACTTATATACAGAACTGGTGTAGGATATGTGAGCCTATACTTATATACAGATCTGGTGTAGGCTATGTGAGCCTATACTAGCCTATCTCCCCAGCCTATACTTATATACAGATCTGGCGTAGGCTATGTGAGCCTATACTTATATACAGATCTGGTGTAGGCTATGTGAGCCTATACTTATATACAGATCTGGCGTAGGCTATGTGAGCCTATACTAGCTTATCTCTCCAGCCTATACTTATATACAAATCTGGCGTAGGCTATGTGAGCCTATACTTATATACAGATCTGGTGTAGGCTATGTGAGCCTATAGTTATATACAGATCTGGCGTAGGCTCTGTGAGCCTATACTTATATACAGATCTGGCGTAGGTTATGTGAGCCTATACTAGCCTGTCTCCCCAGCCTATACTTATATACAGATCTGGTGTATGATATGTGAGCCTATACTTATATACAGATCTGGTGTAGGCTATGTGAGCCTATACTAGCCTATTTTTTTTTTTTTTTTTTTTTTATTGTTTTTTTTGGACTGGCCCCGCCTCCGCCAGCCCAGGTGACGATCATCCGAAAGGGATATACATCGCCTCCCCTACCATGCACTACGTCTACTCTACGAGGATGGAAGGGAAAGTCGGGTGGTGTTATGTCAGGTACCGCCGAAGCAAACCTGATGTTAGTGGGTAACTCTAAAAAAGGCACCTGCATACAAGAGAGTATGCAGGCAGAGTGGGGTTAGGTACAGGTCTTGGCACGAGGCCCGGGCCTGGAACCTAAGTGTTAGTGGTGGGTTATCATGCATAAGGCAGGAATTGAGGTGAGGTGTCATGCTTAAATTGAGGTGTACGTTACCTGAATTGGGGCTGCAGCCGGAGAGGGAGCTGCCTAGCCTATCTCCCCAGCCTATACTTATATACAGATCTGGCTTAGGCTATGTGAGCCTATACTTATATACAGATCTGGTGTAGGCTATGTGAGCCTATACTTATATACAGATCTGGCGTAGGCTATGTGAGCCTATACTAGCCTATCTCCCCAGCCTATACTTATATACAGATCTGGCGTAGGCTATGTGAGCCTATACTAGCCTATCTCCCCAGCCTATACTTATATACAGATCTGGCGTGGGCTATGTGAGCCTATACTTATATACAGATCTGGCGTAGGCTATGTGAGCCTATACTAGCCTATCTCCCCAGCCTATACTTATATACAGATCTGGCGTAGGCTATGTGAGCCTATACTTATATACAGATCTGGCGTAGGCTATGTGAGCCTATACTTATATACAGATCTGGTGTAGGCTATGTGAGCCTATACTTATATACAGATCTGGCGTAGGCTATGTGAGCCTATACTTATATACAGATCTGGCGTAGGCTATGTGAGCCTATACTAGCCTATCTCCCCAGTCTATACTTATATAGAGATCTGGTGTAGGCTATGTGAGCCTATACTTATATATAGATCTGGTGTAGGCTATGTGAGCCTATACTTATATACAGATCTGGCGTAGGCTATGTGAGCCTATACTTATATACAGATCTGGCGTAGGCTATGTGAGCCTATACTTATATACAGATCTGGTGTAGGCTATGTGAGCCTATACTTATATACAGATCTGGTGTGGGCTATGTGAGCCTATACTTATATACAGATCTGGCGTAGGCTATGTGAGCCTATACTAGCCTATCTCCCCAGCCTATACTTATATACAGATCTGGTGTAGGCTGTGTGAGCCTATACTTATATACAGATCTGGCGTAGGCTATGTGAGCCTATACTAGCCTATCTCCCCAGCCTATGCTTATATACAGATCTGGTGTAGGCTATGTGAGCCTATACATATATACAGATCTGGCGTAGGCTATGTGAGCCTATACTTATATACAGATCTGGTGTAGGCTATGTGAGCCTATACTTATATACAGATCTGGCGTAGGCTATGTGAGCCTATACTAGCCTATCTCCCCAGCCTATACTTATATACAGATCTGGTGTAGGCTATGTGAACCTATACTTATATACAGATCTGGCGTAGGCTATGTGAGCCTTTACTAGCTTATCTCTCCAGCCTATACTTATATACAAATCTGGCGTAGGCTATGTGAGCCTATACTTATATACAGATCTGGTGTAGGCTATGTGAGCCTATAGTTATATACAGATCTGGCGTAGGCTCTGTGAGCCTATACTTATATACAGATCTGGCGTAGGTTATGTGAGCCTATACTAGCCTGTCTCCCCAGCCTATACTTATATACAGATCTGGTGTATGATATGTGAGCCTATACTTATATACAGATCTGGTGTAGGCTATGTGAGCCTATACTAGCCTATCTCCCCAGCCTATACTTATATACAGATCTGGCGTAGGCTATGTGAGCCTATACTTATATACAGATCTGGTGTAGGCTATGTGAGCCTATACTTATATACAGATCTGGCGTAGGCTATGTGAGCCTATACTAGCCTATCTCCCCAGCCTATACTTATATACAGATCTGGCGTAGGCTACGTGAGCCTATACTAGCCTATCTCCCCAGTCTATACTTATATAGAGATCTGGTGTAGGCTATGTGAGCCTATACTTATATACAGATCTGGTGTAGGCTATGTGAGCCTATACTTATATACAGATCTGGCGTAGGCTATGTGAGCCTATACTTATATACAGATCTGGCGTAGGCTATGTGAGCCTATACTTATATACAGATCTGGTGTAGGCTATGTGAGCCTATACTTATATACAGATCTGGTGTGGGCTATGTGAGCCTATACTTATATACAGATCTGGCGTAGGCTATGTGAGCCTATACTAGCCTATCTCCCCAGCCTATACTTATATATAGATCTGGTGTAGGCTGTGTGAGCCTATACTTATATACAGATCTGGCGTAGGCTATGTGAGCCTATACTAGCCTATCTCCGCAGCCTATGCTTATATACAGATCTGGTGTAGGCTATGTGAGCCTATACTTATATACAGATCTGGCGTAGGCTATGTGAGCCTATACTTATATACAGATCTGGTGTAGGCTATGTGAGCCTATACTTATATACAGATCTGGCGTAGGCTATGTGAGCCTATACTAGCCTATCTCCCCAGCCTATACTTATATACAGATCTGGTGTAGGCTATGTGAGCCTATACTAGCTTATCTCTCCAGCCTATACTTATATACAAATCTGGCGTAGGCTATGTGAGCCTATACTTATATACAGATCTGGTGTAGGTTATGTGAGCCTATAGTTATATACAGATCTGGCGTAGGCTCTGTGAGCCTATACTTATATACAGATCTGGCGTAGGTTATGTGAGCCTATACTAGCCTGTCTCCCCAGCCTATACTTATATACAGATCTGGTGTATGATATGTGAGCCTATACTTATATACAGATCTGGTGTAGGCTATGTGAGCCTATACTAGCCTATCTCCCCAGCCTATACTTATATACAGATCTGGCGTAGGCTATGTGAGCCTATACTTATATACAGATCTGGTGTAGGCTATGTGAGCCTATACTTATATACAGATCTGGCGTAGGCTATGTGAGCCTATACTAGCCTATCTCCCCAGCCTATACTTATATACAGATCTGGCGTAGGCTATGTGAGCCTATACTAGCCTATCTCCCCAGCCTATACTTATATACAGATCTGGCGTGGGCTATGTGAGCCTATACTTATATACAGATCTGGCGTAGGCTATGTGAGCCTATACTAGCCTATCTCCCCAGCCTATACTTATATACAGATCTTGCGTAGGCTATGTGAGCCTATACTTATATACAGATCTGGCGTAGGCTATGTGAGCCTATACTTATATACAGATCTGGTGTAGGCTATGTGAGCCTATACTTATATACAGATCTGGCGTAGGCTATGTGAGCCTATACTAGCCTATCTCCCCAGTCTATACTTATATACAGATCTGGCGTAGGCTATGTGAGCCTATACTTATATACAGATCTGGCCTAGGCTATGTGAGCCTATACTTATATACAGATCTGGTGTAGGCTAGGTGAGCCTATACTTATATACAGATCTGGTGTAGGCTATGTGAGCCTATGTGAGCCTATGTGAGCCTATCTCCCCAGCCTATACTTATATACAGATCTGGTGTAGGCTATGTGAGCCTATACTTATATACAGATCTGGCGTAGGCTATGTGAGCCTATACTTATATACATATCTGGCGTAGGCTATGTGAGCCTATACTTATATACAGATCTGGCGTAGGCTATTTGAGCCTATACTTATATACAGATCTGGCGTAGGCTATGTGAGCCTATACTTATATACAGATCTGGCGTAGGCTATGTGAGCCTATACTTATATATATATATAGATCTGGTGTAGCCTATGTGAGCCTATACTTATATACAGATCTGGTGTAGCCTATGTGAGCCTATACTAGCCTATCTCCCCAGCCTATACTTATATACAGATCTGGTGTAGGATATGTGAGCCTATACTTATATACAGATCTGGTGTAGGCTATGTGAGCCTATACTAGCCTATCTCCCCAGCCTATACTTATATACAGATCTGGCGTAGGCTATGTGAGCCTATACTTATATACAGATCTGGTGTAGGCTATGTGAGCCTATACTAGCCTATCTCCCCAGCCTATACTTATATACAGATCTGGCGTAGGCTATGTGAGCCTATACTAGCCTATCTCCCCAGCCTATACTTATATACAGATCTGGCGTAGGCTATGTGAGCCTATACTTATATACAGATCTGGCGTAAGCTATGTGAGCCTATACTAGCCTATCTCCCCAGCCTATACTTATATACAGATCTGGCGTAGGCTATGTGAGCCTATACTTATATACAGATCTGGCGTAGGCTATGTGAGCCTATACTTATATACAGATCTGGTGTAGGCTATGTGAGCCTATACTTATATACAGATCTGGCGTAGGCTATGTGAGCCTATACTAGCCTATCTCCCCAGTCTATACTTATATACAGATCTGGCGTAGGCTATGTGAGCCTATACTTATATACAGATCTGGCCTAGGCTATGTGAGCCTATACTTATATACAGATCTGGTGTAGGCTATGTGAGGCTATACTTATATACAGATCTGGTGTAGGCTATGTGAGCCTATGTGAGCCTATGTGAGCCTATCTCCCCAGCCTATACTTATATACAGATCTGGTGTAGGCTATGTGAGCCTATACTTATATACAGATCTGGCGTAGGCTATGTGAGCCTATACTTATATACATATCTGGCGTAGGCTATGTGAGCCTATACTTATATACAGATCTGGCGTAGGCTATGTGAGCCTATACTTATATACAGATCTGGCGTAGGCTATGTGAGCCTTTACTTATATACAGATCTGGCGTAGGCTATGTGAGCCTATACTTATATACAGATCTGGCGTAGGCTATGTGAGCCTATACTTATATATAGATCTGGTGTAGCCTATGTGAGCCTATACTTATATACAGATCTGGTGTAGCCTATGCGAGCCTATACTAGCCTATCTCCCCAGCCTATACTTATATACAGATCTGGTGTAGCCTATGTGAGCCTATACTAGCCTATCTCCCCAGCCTATACTTATATACAGATCTGGTGTGGGCTATGTGAGCCTATACTTATATACAGATCTGGCGTAGGCTATGTGAGCCTTTACTTATATACAGATCTGGCGTAGGCCTTGTGAGCCTATACTTATATACAGATCTGGTGTAGCCTATGCGAGCCTATACTAGCCTATCTCCCCAGCCTATACTTATATACAGATCTGGTGTAGCCTATGTGAGCCTATACTAGCCTATCTCCCCAGCCTATACTTATATACAGATCTGGCGTAGGCTATGTGAGCCTTTACTTATATACAGATCTGGCGTAGGCTATGTGAGCCTATACTAGCCTATCTCCCCAGCCTATACTTGTATACAGATCTTGTGTAGGCTATGTGAGCCTATACTTATATGCAGATCTGGCGTAGGCTATGTGAGCCTATACTAGCCTATCTCCCCAGCCTATACTTATATACCAATCTGGCGTAGGCTATGTGAGCCTATACTAGCCTATCTCCCCAGCCTATACTTATATACAGATCTGGTGTAGGCTATGTGAGCCTATACTTATATACAGATCTGGCGTAGGCTATGTGAGCCTATACTAGCCTATCTCCCAAGCCTATACTTATATACAGATCTGGCGTAGGCAATGTGAGCCTATACTAGCCTATCTCCCCAGCCTATACTTATATACAGATCTGGCGTAGGCTATGTGAGCCTATACTAGCCTATCTCCTCAGTCCATACTGGTGTAAACTTCAACATATTTCAATTCAAAATTAGTGAAAAAAGAAATTAATTTAAACTATGAAATGTTTCTAAAGTAAATGCATTATATTTTGAATGCATTGTGTATTAAAATCATGCGGGTGTTTCCTTAATATTTTTATCAAGCCTTTTAAAGTAAACAAATTTTTATTCCAGACATGTCTAGATTTGAAAAAGTTTACTGCAAATTTTGAATTGGTTCATTGTATTCCAATCATCAAACCAGTGAGTCAAATCTGTTTAAAATAGCACTGTATGATAATAATAATTTTATTTTTTCCGACATGAATAAAGTTCTATTCAATGCTAGGAATTGTTAGATGTTGGTATATACAGTCAGTTGATTCAAATTGTCTTGTGATCTGATACATCCTGAATACCCTATTATTTCTGAAAGTTTTGAGTTCCCTAATATTAGTTAGTATATTTGTGAGAGACAATAATCTAAAGCACTATATAATTATGCAGACTTCCAAGGTCTTTTTCATTACTTCTTTCTCAGCTTCCGATATGGGCATTTGTAAGCAAAATAATATAATTTCAATATGGATATGTCAGCGTTATAAAGCAATGTATATTCTAGCAATGTCAGAAGTATTTTCATTCTAGTTAGGGCTATACTTTTTGAGGTAAATAAATTAATAAGCAAACATTGATTTTATTTTTTCCCTTTGTAACAATTTGCAGACTATTCATTTGGTGTTTGCCATTCTCAGTTACAGGGAAGTCGATTTGCCTTGGAGAAACATGTCAATGACAGCATAAAGCAACATCGCTGGTCTCAACATGTTGTCCCTCAACTACTCAGGTAAGGACTATTCCAGAACACTCAATAAGTGGATGAACTATTTCAAAAATCTTTTAGGAGGGGAACAACAGAAGAAGAAAATTGTTTGGGTAATGGAAAATAACAATTAGATAAGGAGATAGAAACAGGGGAAGTTAGGGAGCAAATTAAAAGATTAAAGAGGAACAAGCATGTGGTATCGATGGTAGGTATACCAGAAAAGCATGGGGCCTAAATGAGAGCAGATTAAGATACTCAATTCAATTTTTGAAGGGGATAAAGTACCTCTCAGTTGCAAAACAGCAATAGTGGTCCCAATATTTCAGAACAAAGAGGATGTGAATAATCCAGCAAACTACAGGGGGAATTAGCTTGCTATCAATATTAGGTAAAGTTTACACTGGGCTCTTGGCTGAAACAGTGCAAAATTGGGGGGAGGGAGGAGGAAAGCTCTGCTCTACAAGTGGGTTTTAGGAAAAATAAGGGAGTAATAGATATTACTTTTGTAACAGCTACAATGGTTAACAAATACCTTATAAACAAAAGGGGAAGATTATACCTGTTATTTGTGATATGATCAATATGGGAAGCTTTATGACCAAGCTGAGTATGAAAGGTTATATCAGTGGTATTCAACCTTATTCCTCCGCATACCCCCCAGAGGCAATATTCCATTTCATCCTGTACCCCTAAGCCTAGCCTTGATTCAAACTATACATAATCATATCTAAAATACATTATAATACTTATAACTTATTTAATACTACACAAAGAAGGATTAAATCAAATTAAATTAAATTTTACATACCCCAGGTTGAATATGACTGATCTACAGCACTCAATGTGAACAAAGTAAAAAAAATTATCAAGAACATGTTGTGTCTACACCAAATACTAAACAATATAGTACTAGAATAAGTTTTGTTAAATGTTGAGGGTGCAGGTTTAGCATTCTTTTGATCTGAAGTTAGCCAACAAGTGTTAATATGTGTTAACCTCCTTCTATGATTTCCTTTTTAAACATACTTTATAACTACTAATAAGACATGCAATCAATCTAAACTATTTGTCCCTTTGCAGGAACTTTCATCTGGATAATAAGTGATTACTCTTCCAAAATGGCTGACGCAGAAACAAAGGAAGGAATGGAATTAGTCAGTCCACCATTTTATACTAGCCAATATGGATATAAACTGCAGATGAGTGACAAACTGCATTAACTGTTAACCATGCTGTAGAAATATTATCAACTCTATATGAAGTACTGCATTTGGACACAAAAATGTATTATCAGATTTTGTTAGAAATATACAAATCCAGATCTCATACAGAAGTCAGTTATCTTTTAAGGCTGCAAGGAAAAGATTTACAGGAAATTCCCCTTTACCTCAAAAAAACCCTTTAGATAGAAAAATGCTTATTTTCTAAAAAATGTCTCAAATGATTTGACTTAAAATATCACAGCTTATAGGTATTGTAATAGCTACATTCCTTAAAAGGTGAACTCCCAAGGTAAAACTAATGAAAAATTCAATGCCATAGCCAGTACTTTAACCACATTTCTTCTGCTCTTAACCACTGAGCTGGTCCTATTAACAAGTATACACTGAGGAGATGGGCTAGTATAGGCTCACATGGGCTACATCAGATCTGTATATAAGTATAGGCTGGGGAGATAGGCTAGTATAGGCTCACATAGCCTACACCAGATCTGTATATAGGTATAGGCTGGGGAGATAGGCTAGTATAGGCTCACATAGCCTACACCAGATCTGTATATAGGTATAGGCTCACATAGGCTACACCAGATCTGTATATTAGTATAGGCTGGGGAGATAGGCTAGTATAGGCTCACATAGCCTACACCAGATCTGTATATAGGTATAGGCTCACATAGGCTACACCAGATCTGTATATTAGTATAGGCATAGGAGGTAGGCTAGTATAGGCTCACATAGGCAACACCAATTCTGTGTATAAGTATAGACTAAGGAGATAGGCTAGTATAGGCTCACATAGCCTACACCAGATCTGTATATAGGTATAGGCTCACATAGGCTACACCAGATCTGTATATTAGTATAGGCATAGGAGGTAGGCTAGTATAGGCTCACATAGGCAACACCAATTCTGTGTATAAGTATAGACTAAGGAGATAGGCTAGTATAGGCTCACATAGGCAACACCAATTCTGTGTATAAGTATAGACTAAGGAGATAGGCTAGTATAGGCTCACATAGGCAACACCAATTCTGTGTATAAGTATAGACTAAGGAGATAGGCTAGTATAGGCTCACATAGCCTACACCAGATCTGTATATAGGTATAGGCTCACATAGGCTACACCAGATCTGTATATTAGTATAGGCATAGGAGGTAGGCTAGTATAGGCTCACATAGGCAACACCAATTCTGTGTATAAGTATAGACTAAGGAGATAGGCTAGTATAGGCTCACATAGGCAACACCAATTCTGTGTATAAGTATAGGCTAAGGAGATAGGCTAGTATAGGTTCACATAGCCTACACCAGATCGGTATATAAGTATAGGCTGAGGAGATGGGCTAGTATAGGCTCACATAGGCAACACCAATTCTGTGTATAAGTATAGGCTAAGGAGATAGGCTAGTATAGGGTCACATAGGCTACACCAGATCTGTATATAAGTATAGGCTGACGAGATAGACCAGGCAAATGCTTCTTTAATAAAATAAGTTGAAGCTGAAGGCTAGTATAGGCTCACATAGGCTACACCAGATCTGTATATAAGTATAGGCTGGGGAGATAGGCTAGTATAGGCCCACATAGCCTACACCAGATCTGTATATAAGTATAGGCTGGGGAGATAGGCTAGTATAGGCTCATATAGGTTACACCAGATCTGTACATAAGTATAGACTGAGGAGATAGGCTAGTATAGGCTCACATTGGCTACACCAGATCTGTATATAAGTATAGGCTCGGGAGATAGGCTAGTATAGGCTCACATAGCCTACACCAGATCTGTATATAACTATAGGCTGGGGAGATAGGCTAGTATAGGCTCATATAGGTTACACCAGATCTGTACATAAGTATAGACTGAGGAGATAGGCTAGTATAGGCTCACATAGCCTACACCAGATCTGTATATAACTATAGGCTGGGGAGATAGGCTAGTATAGGCTCATATAGCCTACACCAGATCTGTATATAACTATAGGCTGGGGAGATAGGCTAGTATAGGCTCATATAGGTTACACCAGATCTGTACATAAGTATAGACTGAGGAGATAGGCTAGTATAGGCTCACATAGCCTACACCAGATCTGTATATAACTATAGGCTGGGGAGATAGGCTAGTATAGGCTCATATAGGTTACACCAGATCTGTACATAAGTATAGACTGAGGAGATAGGCTAGTATAGGCTCACATAGCCTGCACCAGATCTGTACATAAGTATAGACTGAGGAGATGGGCTAGTATAGGCTCACATAGCCTACACCAGATCTGTATATAAGTATAGGCTGGGGAGATAGGCTAGTATAGGCTCATATAGGTTACACCAGATCTGTACATAAGTATAGACTTAGGAGATAGGCTAGTATAGGCTCACATTGGCTACACCAGATCTGTATATTTTTAATGTAATTATTGCAAAATATTACTATTACAAATCAAAAAATAAAAGATGGGAACTACCAAACATTCAAACAGTAATTCCTGAGTATCCTCGAAAAACAGCAGGATTACAGGACATGATTGTCTGACAAAACATTTAAACAGAATTGGGATATATTCTTCACCACTCTGTCCTCTATGTGATCTGCAAGACGAAATGGATCGAGACTATCTTCAAATATGCCCTGCCACTTCTAGCAGCCCATCCATCAGGGAAAAATATTGGAGAGCAAGAGGATTAATGACTTCATTCTCAGAAATCCAGCATCAGCTAACAGCAACATTTTTGCACAATACAATTTTGTCTATCTCTTACGATTCACCAGTTATGCAAAAGCCATCCGGAATGAATAGGACTTTACGGGCTATAGCCAGAAAATTCATGATTACAGTTTACTGATCATAAAAATATCTCAAACATAAGGCATTTTAATCAAAACCGTTAGAGGCATTTTGAAGAAAATCAAAATTTTCGGAAAATTTCGCATGTAAAGGGTAGATTAGGGTGGAGGAATTTTCTTCAAAACCTTAGTGTTGCATCCTTGAAAAAAATTAAACCTAAATACCAACTTTGGTATTTAACCGACATTTCGTTTTTGAATTATGCTATTCAGAGAAACACACACATATACATTTCTCTAGAAATGCTTTTCTTGGCCTCAGGGGGCCTCAAAACATATATTTGGGGTGAAATCTCAATTTTTGGATGAAATACATTACTTCCTCTACTTAATATATGTAGTAAAAATCCTATCCTGTTTATCTCAAGTGAACTAATCCTGAATGTGCAACAGCCCGCTATCGAGCCAACCGCCTTATCTCCCACCTCTGCCCTCAACGGGCGTCATGGGTGGGGTACAGTACTGAAGAGTTGGACATGGGTAGCGACCCGAGTCCCTCATTGCTGGTATATGTGTTCCTCGCAACCAGGAACCGCTATTATTACCCTCAAGGGCCATACGAGGCTGAGTGATCCCCGAATCACGTCTCGTGGCGGGAGGAAACCCCACGCTAGTACTGTGAATCGAACCCGGCTATCCACTGGTCTAAGAGGGCGACGGAAAAATTTAAGATACTTGAACGAAAATAAAATTGAATTTTCTGTGAAGTTCTCTTTATTCTGGATAACTTTTGCATGACTGATAAACCTTAAAGAGGTAGACAAAGTTTTAGTACTTAAAAATGTCATATGTTGCACTCACCCGACTTTCTCTAGTATTTATAAACTCTTTCTATAAATTGTTATTGTTATACCTCTTTCATATTAAAATAGATAAACTTTTGCGGAAGTTGTCTTATACAAGATACAAGTCGGTCTGTGTGTTTCAATGTCTTAAGCACTGGCCTATCGATGCCAAAGGTCGCGGGTTCAAATCCGGCTAAGACTAATGGTTTGTAAATGTGCTTGAAGGTGAAAGCGCACATGTTAGTAGATTTACTGGCACGTAATGAAATTCCGGCACACCGGTGGCGTCATGATCCTGGCAAATGACAGCGTCGCTAACGAACTAAATAGTCTTTATTCTTCGGCATATGTGTAAGAGCAATGATTATTAATTGTATGATTTAGTTCTTATACAGTTCTGCACTGAAAGGTGTTTTCTAAATGTTTACTGCAGCAGATCTGAATGGTACTCACCCTGAATAGGTTTCTAGTAGTGGTGATGATAGTGGTCGAATCCGCTGTAGCTGTGGATGATGGGGTACACGGGCTGAGCCACCGGGATGTGCACGGGAATATGAACTGGGTACGGCACCTTGACGGGGACCTTGACGGGGTAAGGCACGGGTCTGTCCACAGCATAAGGGACGGGCTTCTCTACGGGTACAGGGTAAGGTTTGGGCACTGCTACAGGATACGGGCGGTCCACGGGAACTGCTACGGGAACCTTGACGGGGTAAGGTACATGTTTCTCGTAGGGCACGGCGTAGGGCTGTGGTACCGGGATTGCGACGTGCTTCTCCACCGTCACGGAGCTCACAATACCGTCGTGGCCCAGGGGATAGCCATATCCTAGACCCAGGAGTCCTCGCTTGTCCGGCTTCTTGGTGCCCGCGGCCACCAGCATCACCAAGGTACTCAGCACCACCTGCAGGTCAAACATCCACAGTGAGGTTTAGTATATATACACTCTCTCTAATGGTATAGAAGTTATCGCACTCCGACCAAAAATTCAATACCGGGATTTCACTGCAAATACACATTTTGAGGAGAAAAAAGAAGCATTTTAAGGTTAAGGTACATCTTCAGGTTGATAATGGCGATTTTTTCAAAATTTTGAACTGATTTTTAGTTTTCAAAAATGTATTCATACTCTGCATACTGAACTGAGTGACTTGGCTCCGCGGTAACGTGTAAGGCTCGGATTCGGGAGGTCCTGGGTTCGTTTCCCGTGGCCAATCTTCTATGGTCTTATCGGCTACTATTTTTATTTATTAATGTATTGGGCCAATGTTACATACGTGTTTGTCTGGTATTAGATCTAGCCATTCACCAGGCAATTTACAAACTTATAACTATTATAAAATCAACTTTTAAGGCTATAAAAATAACTATTTTTTTCTCTTCCTTTCAGTCCATCTACGAACCACGTTAAGCAACCCACTGCATTTATATTTTCACTTCTTTTCCCTTTCTAACTTTACAATATTTCTTCATCGTGTCACAGTGATTTTTTTCAACTGGAAACGTTCGAAATTTTGTATTAACTATCTTAACTGTGCTTTATCCTGCATTATTTTTTCTGGTAATTCTATTTCATTTAAGTATTTATAACTGTTGTCACCATCAACCATCATAATTATGCACTTAGTGTAAAAACGCTACTTTCAGTGAAATCTTAGTATCCAATGTTTTCTTAGAATGCCATACTTCTACTTACTAAAGGTAACCATTTGAGAAATTAAAAATCTGATGTGTTGCACTCACGTGACTTTCTCTACTCTTGTACTAACCATTCTTACAAACTCTTATTCCTATATCTTCTTCGTGTTAAGATAAACATTTGTACAACTTATCTTATTGCTTATTTCCTTGTAGGTACAAGGGGAATATTAGAATACAGTAGGCTTTGTACGATAGTCAAATGTTTTAAAGCTTTGGGATTCTTTGCCTTTGCCCACTTAACATATAAAAAAATGAACAACGATGATCCTTTTCACGAAAGTTCTAAGTTTTCCGAAACTCACACACATAACAAGGAATATCTCCGAAATGGTTCACCCTACAAGAAAATTTATTCAGACATAAATTGTGTATTTTAGCAAGATCTACATTTTTTGTATAGTATGATTTGGTCTATCTCTAACGGTTTACCAGTTATACAAAAGTCGTCCAGAGTAAATACGACTACAGGGGCTATAGCCAGAAAATTCAAGATATACATTTCATTTGTCATCAAAATATCTCAAACATATGACATTTTAATAAAAATCGTTAGAGCCATTTTCAAGAAAATCAAAATTTTCGAAAAATGTTCCATGTAAAGGGTAGTTTAGGGTGGGGCTATTTTCTTCAAAATCTTCGTATCACATCCTTGAAAGATATTAAACTTAAATACTAACTTTGGTTTTTAACCGACTTTTAGTTTTTGAGTTATGCTGTCCACAGACTGACACACGGACCTTTTTCTAAAAATGCTTTTTTTGGATTCAGGGGGCCTCAAAACATATATTTCCGGTGAAATCTCGACATCGAATTTTTGGTTGGAATACAATACTTCCCCTACTTACCAGTAGAGAAAGTAAAAAATAACATTTAAAAAATAAAAATATCTCTTCGTATCGCATTCCTGAAGTGTGCTGAAGTTATATACCATGTTTGGTATCTTTTTGTATTCTTTTTTTGTTTTTGTGTTTTGCTGCACACACACACACACACACACACACACACACACACACACACACACACATGTTTACACTACTTTTTTTAAGCATTTTATTTGAGAAGGGAACTGTAAAAGTGTATTTAAAATTAAATGTCAACGTCAAATATTTTAATTCCCCTTGTCATAGACAGTAGTGAAGATGTTTGGCAAACTGGCCGCTCAAAACTTACCTAACGCGCCTAAAATGTAGAGTTTTTCTGCAGTTTGATGTTGAGTTAATTTCTCCATAAAATGAACGGTCAAATTACTGTTTACAAGCGTCTTAAACGGCCCTTACCTGCAAGCCAGTATTGGCCATATCTATGCGGACATTTTCGCAGTGATTCAATTGTTCCTTACCGGAGGAAGCGGAAAAATATGCGTATATTGCATCACGGAAACTTTCTCCAGGGTATAAACTCTCGTGTTTTTTTTTTTTTTTTTTATTTTTTTTTTTATTTATTTATTTAGAGTCGCTTTAACAATTAAGTCATATCGCGACTATTCTATGGAATACAGCGGTATACAATAAATTTAGTACAATTATTTTACCAAAAACATGAGAATACAATCAGATCAGTACAACAAGTATCTTTCATATTATATTTTCGCATGCAAGCCCGTACCTTTGAGAAATGATAACACCCTTCTGCAGTTGGATGGCGTGTTCAGAGTGATGGATAAGTCTCCAGTGATGTGATGAAGCTGTCGTTGTGTAGCGTATTGCTTACATTCTGTGAGGAGATGTTTTACTGTGAGGCGGGTGTTGCAGACTTCACATTGTGGTGGCTGGCCTTTGCTGAGGAGGTATGAGTGGGTTAACCTTGTATGACCAATGCGGAGACGTGAGATAATCACCTGCTCTTTCCTGCTAAGAGAATAGACAGGGGAAGAATTGGTGTCTCCTTTTCTTACCATGTGTAGTTTTTCTGGAGGCGATTGATTCCAGGCCTGCACTCTCGTGTTGTTTAATGACACGGCAGCTCTTTAAGTGGGCTACATACGTAATTCTGTAAAGGTCTTAAACGACTTTCCTTAGGCAATAACATTGTCATGCTGAACGCAAAACCACAAGCGAGACGAACATCCACGTGCCGATAAAACTCTATTTAACTCACTTCTTCTGTTTCTGTATTAATACAATGCTACCCCACTAACGTGGTGATGATAATGGGCGTTTACTTCTTAGCTAACTCTTCCAAAACATGATCACAGCTGTTAAACTTCTAAAACGAAGAATAAATTCCTAACAGTTGTCCCTACGATATATATATTGTGCTGATCTGCACTTCTCTATTCGTACTTGTAAAAAATATTCTTACAAAAACGTATTCTGATAGCAACTTCATGTCAATTACAATAAAGATTTATATACATCATTTTATTGCATATTTTCTTGTAGGGAATAAAGAAGACTTTAAATGATTGTCAAATATTTTAAAAGCAGGTGACTGATTTGTTTGTTGTTGATGTGTTAAAAATGAACAACGATGTTCAATTTCACGAAAGTTTGTTTTCCGAAACTCACACATGCAACAAGGAATATCTCCGAAACGGTTCACTCTACAAAAAAATGTATTCCGATATAAATTGTGTATTTTAGCAAGATCTACATTTCTGTATAGTAAGATTTGGTCTATCTCTAACGGTTTACCAGTTATGCAAAAGTCGTCCAGAGTAAATACTACTACAGAGGCTATAGGCAGAAAATTCAAGATATACTTTTCGTCATAAAAACGTATCAAACATATGACATTTTAATCAAAATCGTTAGAGCCATTTTCAAGAAAATCAGAATTTAAAAATTTTCCATGTAAAAGGTAGTTTAGGGTGGAGATATTTTCTTCAAAATCTTCGTGTTGTATCCCTGAAAGACATTAAACTTAAATACCAACTTTGGTTTTTAAGCGAGATTTTATTTTTGAGTTATGCTGTCCACAGACAGACACACACACACACACACACACACACACACACACACACACACACAGAGAGAGAGAGAGAGAGAGAGAGAGAGAGACCTTTTTCTAATAACGCTTTTGGGAGGGTGTGATTCAGGGGGCATCAAAACATTTATTTTCGATGGAATCTCGACATTGAATTTAGGATCGAATACAATACTTCCCCTATAGGTACTGATTTACTGCTATACTAAGTAGAGTATGTTGCACTGATATGCAGTTCTACATATACTCATTTTTGTATAAAATATCCTTACAACTTATTCTTCTACGTATTTCATATTAATCGAGTTAAACATTCGTAGAAATTATTTTATTCCAAATTCCCCTGTAGGGAATAACATAGACTTTAAGCGATGATCAAATATTTTTAGAGCAGGCCGCTTTATGATGGGTTTAAAGTTACGTTTTGTTTCTATGGCAAAGGGAGAGAAAAATAATTAGCAACTTCGCATTTGAAAAAAATATAAATATTTTAAAATTTAAACCAATAGCTAGAAATACCTTGGAAATGGCCAACTCTACGAAAAGGAACTATGATAGACTCTTTATTGATATTAATAAACACTTCTCAAACAGTAATCTTCACACTTTTCACGTCGTTAAATAATCCGCTAAATTATGCGGATTCGTCGTTATTATACAAATCAATTTACATCTGATCAATCCTTCCGATTAATGTTCAAATCCTATGCAGAACGTTCATAGTGCAGTTCAAACTTCACGAATATCACTTAATTCGTCGATAATCACACTTTTAAATATACTTATTCGTATTTAAAGACAAAAGTCAATTTCAAACGCATCTTTCCTCCATTCATTAATTGCAAGAAGGAAAAAAAAAGTCAACATAGGCCAGCGATATATAAAATTATTACAGGAGGCTTCGTAGAAATAAATTGTTGTAGAGGGCTAACTGAGAAATGCTGCCTCAAACGTCTTTCAAAGGGTAGTTTCAGATGGGGAGAGGGCCTTCGTTTAAAATCGTCGTGTCAAATATTTGAAACTTGCTGCAATTAAATACTAATTAACCCATTTTTCGTTTTTGAGTTTTGCTGTTCACAGACATCAGATATTTTTCTTAAAAGGTCTCTTTTTTACTTTCTCTACTGGTAAGTAGGGGAAGTACTGTATTCCACCCAAAAATTCGATGTCGAGATTTCACCGGAAATATATGTTTTGAGGCCCCCTGAATCCAAAAAAAGCATTTTTAGAAAAAGTTCCGTGTGTGTGTCTGTGTGTCTATCAGGCTGTGGGCAGCATAACTCAAAAACGAAAAATCGGTTAAAAGCCAAAGTTGGTATTTAAGTTTAATGTCTTTCAAGGATGCGACACGAAGATTTTGAAGAAAATAGCCCCACCCTAAACTACCCTTTACATGGAAGATTTTTCAAAAATTTTCTTGAAAATGGCTCTAACGATTTCGATTAAAATGTCATATGTTTGAGATATTTTGATGACAAATGAAGTGTATATCTTGAATTTTCTGGCTATAGCCCCTGTAGTCGTATTTACTATGGACGACTTTTGCATAACTAGTAAACCGTTAGAGATAGACCAAATTATACTGTACAAAAAATGTAGATCTTGCTAAAATACACAATTCATTTCCCAATAAATTTTCTTGTAGGGTGAACCATTTCGGAGATATTCCTTGTTATGTGTGTGAGTTTCGGAAAACTTAGAACTTTAGCGAAATGCAACAACGTTGTTCATTTTTTTATATGTTAATCGTGCAAAGAGAACGGAATCTCAAAGGTCAAAAAGATTTGACTGTTGCACAAAGTCTTCTGTATTCTAACATTCCCCTTGTACCTACAAGGAAATAAGCAATAAGATAATTTGTACAAATGTTTATCTCAACTAACACGAAGAAGATATAGGAATAAGAGTTTGTTAGAATGGTTAGTACAAGAGTAGAGAAAGTCATGTGAGTGCAACACATCAGATTTTTTATTTAGATAGGCTCAAACTATTTCAAATTTGGTCTGAAAATAAAAGAAACACAATTTCTAGAAATTCCTTTACGATGGATTTAAGAAACTTTGTAAATAAAATCTTGGATTGCTGAATAAAGGTACCTAAGGTATTTAATATGCATTCTAAACAACCGAAGTCAGAAATAAAGCTCTAAAGCTAAATACGCTAAGTAGAAGATAACTAACACTGCACTCGTGTGGGCTGTATGAAGCATTTACTCACCAAGTGTTTCATTGTGAAGACAGAAGACAGTTGCAATGCCAACACAAGCTACCGGGGGTTTATATGTATCCAATAGTTCCCCTCTCCAGAAACCAGAGGTTGCGTTAACCTTACTTCTAACGCAAGAGGTTACAAGGATGTCCATCCGGTCCCACAGTATTGCCAAGTGTTGAGAACACTCTTTCTTATTGTTTCATGCAACAATATGGTACGTATTTCTCTTTCAACATGGACCATAGGGTCAGAAAATACCTTCTGAGGGACCATAGGGTCAGAAAATACCTTCTGAGCGATGTACGGAAATTGTATTTCAGGTTAAAGTTGTTGAAAGAAAAAACAAGAAGCTTAGCAGTGAACTCAGAATTTAATTAGAGCTCGGAAATGCCAATTTTTAAGTCCGTGGAGTAATAAAAGATCTCTAGAAATGTTTTCTGAGTGTATGTGAACGGCATAAGTCAAACAATAATGTCGGGGTAAATACCAAACTTTGTATATAAATCCAAGATCTTCCGAAGATGCGACAAGAAGATTTAAAAGAATATTTCCCACTTGATTTCAAAAATATCACTAGAATATACTTTTAAGGCCTTTTCTCTGTGTTTATTTTAGATTTCTTTAACCACGTAAGCAAATTGCGACGGATCTGTTAGGAGATACCTCGTGACTAAGTGTGTGCAGAACTGTTAACCTTCTAGATCATTCTGTATCATACCATCCTGCTTCGCCACGTGCCCACGGAGGCCTTAGTGTTAGGCAACTGTGTTCCTGCTTCTACACACATCAGCAGATGACACTATGATGCCGTCTCGTCTGCCTCCCTTTGTTATCTGTGGATAGATGGTAGGATGTTCTACTGTCCATTTTCATCTTTACTATTGTTTAGACTAAAGTGTGTGGTGGTATGAAATATCCAGTCCGATATGTATCTCGGTCACTGAGGGAAACCACGAAATAAAGACTAGTCAGATTGATCAATCCTTGGGATTTGAACCCAGGGCCTGCCTAATAAAGTTCATAGACGTTACCACCTCGGCCATCCCTCTAGGCTAAGATATTTGTACGAGTGATTAAATATAGGTATGGAGTTTTCTGAGAATAGCTTCTGAAGTGGAAAGCGTTAAGAGACAGACAAAAACGTACAGCACATAATTTATTTCAAGTAACTGTTTCTATGGCATAAGCCATAAGAGATAAACACGTTCAGAAATGATTTTCTTACATATTTCCTTATACATGCTGTCACGAAATGACAAAATCCGTTCTATTACTCTTCTATCACTTTTGCACAAATACAGTTTTCTTCTCGTAGTTAATACAGTCTACAGTCTTTCGTGATATCACAACTGTATCCTTCCTTTAAACTTGACTCAGTCCTTTCAATGTCTTTTTTCACTTTTCTGTCTCTGACACACTACCTCCGACAATACAATTATTCGGAGCTCGCTAAATCTTCTTCACGAAACCGTACCACTGACACACTACAGACTCAAAACTGTGAAAGTGACTAGCTCCCTGCTGTTTCCTCGCCTCCTTATATAGAGGGATTACGTCACACGGACATTTCGCGAACTTCTTCAAACACGCCGGCACTGACGTAACCAGATATTTCTCAAAGGCTCCGGAGAAAACACCGTTTGGTGGATAGTCACATCAAAAGAGCTGTGGTTGCTATGTGATGACTTTGAAATTTCATTCTGTTTGCATGAACATGAAATCATAACTCCAAAAGAAAATTTATTTCACACAAAGTGTAATGTTTTAAACGACAGTTGCTCTTTTCTTTTATGTAGTAACATTTTGTATGCTTCTTAAGCTTACCACTTATACAAAAGTCATCAAGATTAAAAAAGTCTTCTGAGGACATTCCCAGAAAATTCCAAATGTACATTTCATTTGTCATGAAAATATCTCAACAGTTTAGAAAATCATCAGAAGCCACTTTTATAAAATTAAAACTTTCCAGGTAAAATGTAGCGTGGTGTGGGAAATTTTAAATACCAAGACATATTTTGGGATGGACAAGCTCTGAAAAATGGGAGTTCAAAGTAGAGTAGGATTTTGGCTAAGAGATCAAATTATAGAGATGGAAATGATTTGCGTTTTAAAGATAACAGTTCTTTAGAATGATATAGAAAAATATGTGGATTATTGTAGTAAATTTGAGAGAGAAGGGCTGGTATGGTTTCTGAAAGGTTTTAGAGAAAGATATGTTATGTGCAAGGGTACAGAGGGAATATTGCATTGTTTGTTAGTATGTGATGGAGTACAAGATTTACGGAGTGTATATGGCAAGCAAAATGGAACAAATTGCACAGGGAACTTATTGCAATTAAAATGATGACAAAAAGGACTGCATAATACGAGAAGAGAGGAATAGACTATCAGTGTTATAAAAAAGACAAGGAAAACTACGATGAGTAACTGGTAACTTTAATGGTGAGGGGTCCATTAAAGAATAAGCAGGGGGTTGAGTGTAAGGGAAATATGATTGTTGGAACAGGTATAGGAACCCATCCTATGAAGCTGTAGTGGTCAGTTTGTCCTTGAACGCAGCCCTTGAGAGTAAGTCAAGTTGTGTACACACCAATATGGGAATCCAATGTTGTTACTGCGAACTATTGACCCAATAACACAAATACTTGCCTCAAAAGTGAGAACATCTTATTCCCAACAGAGGTCACTCATTTTATGGACAGGTTTTTTCTAATATGTGGAGTATGATACACATAAACCTGAACCACTTTAATGAGCCCCAGCTTTTCAACTAATAATAGCATACATGTGCAGCAGTACACGAAGTATTGCATTCCACCCAAAAATTGGATCCCGAGATTTCACCGGAAATGTACGTCATGAGACTGCTGAATAAAAATAAAATTTTAAAAAATTCAGAAAAAGGCCCGCACGCGCGTGTATGTGTGTGTGTGTGTGTGTGTGTGTGTGTGTGTGTGTGTGTGTGTGTGTTTGTGTGAACAGCATAAATAAAAACTGAAAAGTCGGTTAAAAGCCAAAGATGATATTTAAGTTTATTGGCTTTCAATGCGACACGAAGATTTTGAAGAAAATAGCCCCACCCTAAACTATCCTTTACATGGAAAATTTTTCGAAAATGACTAACGATTTTGATTAAAATTACAAATGTTTTAAAATATTTTTATAGCAAAAGAAATGTATATTCTGAATTTTCCGGCTATAGCCTATGTAGTCCTGTTTACTCTGGATTACTTTTGAATAACTAGTAAACCGTCAGAGATGGACCAAATCTTACTACACAAAAATGTAGATCCTGCTAGAACACACAAATAAATTTCTTTGTAGAGTGAACCATTTCGGAAATATTCCTCGTTATTTGTGTGAATCGTTATATATTTTGTTATATGTTAGCCGTACAAAGAGAAGGGAATCACAAAGCCTACTGTATTCTAATATTCCCCTTGTACCTACAAGGAAATAAGCAATAAGATAATTTCTGCAAATGTTTATCTCAACTGACACGAAGAAGATATAGGAATAAGAGTTTGTAAGAATGGTTAGTACAAGAGTAGAGAAAGTCATGTGAGTGCAACACATCAGATTTTGCTCTGTCGCATGCAGTTTTTTTTACAAATCACAGTATAGTATAAAAAATAGTGGTTTATGTAAAAAAAATTATTATAAAACAAATACAGAGTGCAACATTCTCAGTAATAAAAAGAAGTCTGGGCACAGCTCTTGCGGGAAATACAAGGTCATATGAATATTTTTTGTTCATGGAACATCATAGATTCTATCTGTTCACCAGCTCATGGCCTTAGGGGAATGAAGGGGAGAGGAGACATTCCACGATAGTGTAACCCGAGTTTTGTAAACTGCCTAAATAACATTGCTGCTGGTTATGTTGCCAACTTCCGTCCAGTTATTCCCACTATATTTACTTGCTAACATGCTAATACCTGTTAATTTCACTTAAAAATTGGACGAGTCAGTAGCGTTATCTCGGAAGTAAAGAAAACATGAGTGTAGAAGTAGATAAACTCTGCCTAGGAGTGCTGTGATAACTGACGTAATATTGTGTTGCAGAACAAAGGGGTCCAGAGTAACAGTTCTATATGTAAGATAGATGTTTATAGGATGAATGATACAAACAACAAGAGGTTTCTAAAGCGGGCGCATTTTGGGTTCCATTGCACCACACTGTCGTTTACTTGCCCCATACATGTGTGATCTCAATCCCATAGAACTAGCTTGGGCCAAGGTAAAATGAATAGTTAGAGAAATGTAACAGACTGGAGGAGTTTTTGAAAACATAGAGAAGGTCAAAAATTATCACTGGGAGAAAGACGAAGTTATTGAAAACATCGTTTACGTTTTATAGGCTAAATATACTGCACGAACTAAAAATAACATTTAAGTTACGCTATTTTGAGTGACTTCTTTGCTTTGATCTAGTGCACGGGTGCTCAATTGCAGGCAAGTTAGGGGAGGTTGAAATCACCTCCTTCCACTCGTGGTTACTGTAGAGAAATCAAAGGCGTACACATTCATATTCTACTCCTGATTAACCCACGATGTTTACTTTTTTGGCACGATTTAGGTTTCAGGTCTTCAATATTTGGTACCAAAGATGAAGTGCACAGTCACAAAAGATAACCAAGATGATTGTAATAATTCCCACCCTTCTTTCTCAGAACATTTTACGGTCGTGGAATTCTGCAATGCAGCTAGTTTCATATTTTTTATATTTCATATTGTGTGAAGCTGCACTATATGGAAACTTCAAAGAAGTGCAAAAAATTGGATTTTGATTTAAAATGTTATTAGGTCTTCAAATTGTGAAGAGAATGTGTCGTACAATTGATTCAAAAGTTCGTTGTATTTTTCCAGGAGAATAACGTTTATCGTGAACACAGAACGTAAACAAGGGAAATGGTATAAATCAGAAACTACCACTCTTTAATATATACTTCGCACCATCCGCCTCTGACTAGCAGTTCTGGCTCTGCCTGCCTTGGTCAGTGGAGGGAGGAAAATAACGTGTGTAGGGGAAGCCAGCGTGTGCTCTCCTGTTGACACCCCTGATCTAGCGTGAATACACATTCCAAGGTTGGTACCACTATTGCAAGCGCAACCAGAAGCACGACTGTAGCTTCAGACATCGCTGTTTACCTGGAATTGTTTAATGACGTACTCACTTGCTGCATTCCTGCCAGGGACCATGCTGGTGAACAAACTGTATCCCAACTTTATTGATTTCTGTTTTCTACTGTACCACTACCTTATCCATTTTATGTGGAGCCCCAAGTTTGTCTTTGATCTCCTAGTTTAACTCTAAAATATGTAAAATACACTTTCATAAGAAATGCTATTCTTAGTTTTCTGTCCCAGTAACAAAAAGAACCATATACTACATACGCTATTTGGATTTTCACGCACTTTCTCCTAAAAGAAGTGGAAGCCATTGTTAAAAATGTTTCACTACACAATATGAACTAAGAATTAAAATTAGAATGATAAATCTTTTGGGAAACCGCCCTATTGATCACCGCAAGTTATAAAATGCAACTTAAGTCCTGAGGTGTTATGTTAAGATAGATACACCCCCTATTTATGAAAGGTGCAACAATTGAAAGTTTTATTGCACAGGTCGCGCACTGATAACAAACGCTAGCCGTTATACACTTAAGCTGTCTGTTTTCGACTTCAGCTCATCACACAGAAAGAGCATAGACGTTTCATGAAGTACACAGGCGGTGGTTTGATTTATGATTCCGCTGTGCACAACTAACGACAGTCGGGGCTTGGCTGCTCCACCCCATTGATGGTGCGCATATCAAAATTCAAGTTTAGGCTGCCTCGCGTGACTGTTTGTGAGCACGTGGCAACACAAAAGGTTTTCGAGATTATCCGAGAAGTGTCCTGCGGTCGGCGTATTTCTAAACGTTCCAGAAAGGTCCGTGTTACGTCATCCTCCAGTATAAGAAAGCGAGCAAACGAGAGTTATGAAAGTGAGTCTTTAGTTTCAGTATGTGTACAGTTGAAAGGAAAACAGCGAACCAGTTACAGTTTCGAATGATGGTATCGTCGAAGTCAGCTGTTTAAGAGACAGGAAGTGAAGAAAGCTGGAAAGGGGTGAGTCAGCATTACGAGAAGAAAACAGTTGTAAGTTGTGATATCACAAAGGACTGTAGATCGTATGAACGTCAGTAAAAGAGAACTGTGTTGTGCAAAAGCTCTTAGAAGAAAATAAAGTGAGAAAAATAACTGGACTGAACTTTTGTCGTTTTTGTTGAATAGGACTTGTTACGGTTAGGTCGTCATCGTCGCTGTCGTTCCCATTATCATCATTATCATCATCATTATTATTACTATTGTTATTATTCGTCTGTTGCTGTAAAATATTTGTTTATAATCACAACTTTATAGATAGTGTCCAGTTTAATTAATAAAATATCCGAGTTGCATAAAAATTGTGCTTATTGTGGAAAACGTGTTATACTTTTCGACGTCCGAGCTTTCTTTTCCATAAAAGTAGCCGATATCCATCAAAACTGCGAAACTGTAGCAGGTATGTTGCCACTGATGCCCTTGTTTTTGAACCTGTGGCAGGGAATGTAGACAATAGATTTTAAAACAAGATTCTGTTTAGACGCCGTATTAATCTGTGGACGCCATTGTATTGCTCGTGTGTGCTTGGCTTTGTCTTGAATTGTTTTAGAGCATTATATGCAATTGTTGTTACTGTTGTTATTTTTGTGTTCACAACATAGTAGTGCATTAAATGTGTTACGGTATTTAGCATTCAGAAGTGATTTTATTCAACGTGTGGAGAAAAAAAGGCTATGAATAAGCATGAATGGAGGCAAAATCTAAGGGAGGCTCAAATTCACAGAGGGCTGTAAAGCCTACAAGAAGAAGAACATTAACCATAAAATATTTTATAGCACTTTACAATAATCCTATAAAGAACGAGGGGAAGCACATGAAATGAATAAATTCGTTGTTCAAATTTCAAAGCTACTGTATAGCGCCGGCCAAGTTTATCAGTTGGGTAGAGAATTTGCAATTGAATTTTATTTACAGACGCTCTTTAACTGCTGTGGTTCCCATTCTATATTGGAAGCGAAAGAGGACATAATTTTGCTCAGAGGCCTCTTTGTTAGACTTGATCTTTTACGTGCTATCACTGTGCACCACGGTTTTACTTCCCTTCTGGAGGAAGCCATCCTAAGAATTCTTACGGCCGAAAAAAATCCATCGCCTTCTAGAGGTTTGAACCCACAACCTCGGAAATCTGGAACCATGGAGAACGATGTTGGGTAGGGAAAGTGTAAATATAATAATATGCAAGTATTAAACATAGCGTAAACTTTATGTGCCTACTTTCCCTACCTCAACGGAAAGATACCTAATCCCTTACCTCAAGGAACAATACCGTATTCAGTAACAAAGGCGTGTTTCAAAACAATGGCTACATAAATTCTTGAGCTCCAAGTTTTCGGCACATTTCCCATTATTGCCTCGGCTATGCAATGTCGTGACATCGCTCAACAATTAGCAGTTATGAAAACGGCGTTTATTGCGTCATATCATTCTCGTCATTGTGACTTCAACTTTCCCTGCTCGTGAGTGTGTCATTTGTCTTGTGTTAATTTCGTGTAAGAAAGTGCACTTCGTGAATTTAATGAAGCGTAGTCAACAGTTGACAGGAGAGAAATAAAGTCTATCAGATTTCTATCACTATGCTGTGTTTACCAAAGTTTCATTCACGAAATATCACGAAAATTCCAGACATAAAACAAAGCATTTGCATACACAAATATCAAGTTACACATTTTCACGTTGGCTAATTTATAATTTGAAACGTCAGGACATTGTTGGTTTGAGCATTGCTTTCTAGATATGTCCAGCTTACGTATTCACGTTCCTTATCGGTCTAGAACGTTTACAATTAGTGCCGCTAGGATCGCTCAACCATACAACAAAGTATGATTGTGCAATTGTCACAAGTATTCAGCAATTATCAGTTACGATTTTATGGAACTTGGAAACATATCGCGAATATATCTATGTTGGTTTAGGATCGGCAATTGTGTTGAGAATAATTTAAATGCCGAATTGGTTAAATAAGGTTATTATATTTCTGTAAAAAATGTTGGAAACAAAGAGTATTTCTGAGTAAAATATGAGTAGAATAATAACAATATTTTTAAAATACGATAGGACAAATGCTAAGAGTTATAGAGAATACAAAATACAGGCTATTTGGAGCATAAGTGCAGATATTTTGATAATTGCTACCTTAATATGTAACCACTTCCGGGATTTTGTTTCTCTATGTTTCCTTCTCTCTCTGTCTAAGTCAAGTGAACCAGACCTGCTAGTCAGAGGCGGATGGCGCGGAGTATATATAGTAGTACTTACAATCCAATGGGAGGACAAATATTTTTGTTTTCGAGATGAAGACGATAAAGTAAGTGCTTGATTTGTAAGACTGCTAGGTGCAGATTTATACCATTTTCCATTTCCGTTCTCTTTGCACACTTAACATACAATATAAAAAATGAACAACGATGTTGCGTTTCACGAAAGCTTTCCGAAACTGACACAAATCACAAGGAATATCTCCGAAATGCTTCAATCTATAAAAAAATTTATTTAGGCATGAATATGTGTTTTAGCGAGATCGACATTTTTGTATAGTAAGATTTTGTCTATCTCTTACGGTTTAAAAGTTATTCAAAAGTCATCCAGAGTAAGCAGGACTATATAGGCTATAGCTAGAAAATTCAAAATATACATTTCATTTGTCATACTAATATATTAAACATAAGGCATTTTAATCAAAATCGTTAGAGCCATTTTCAACTAAATCCAAATTTTCGAGAAATTTTCCATGTAAAGGATAGTTTAATGTGGCGGAATTTTCTTCAAAATCTTCGTGTCGTATGCTTGAAAGGCATTAAACTTAAATATCAACTTTGGTTTTTAAACTACTTTTCGTTTTTGAGTTATGCTGCCCACAGACTGACAGACACACACACACGGACCTTTTTCTAAAAATGCTTTTTTTTTTTTTTTTTTTTTTTTTAATTCAGGGGGCCTTAATTCATACATTTCCGGTGAAATCTCCACATCGAATTTTTGGGTGTAATACAATACTTCCTCTACTTGTCGGTAGATAAAGCAATAGAAAGGTCGGAAAAATACAAAACGTGGTATTTAAGTTCAGCATTTTCCAAAAATGCAACCCTAAGGTATTCCACCTAATTACTTTTTATATGGAAAATGTTTCTAAATTTTAATTTCCTCAAAAATAGCTGTAACGGCTTAGATTAAAACATAATATAGGCTGGCCCCGTAGCTTAGTCAGTAGAACACCTGCCTACTGTACGAGGGGTCGCGGGTTCGATTCCTGGCTGGGGTGGAAATGTTTCTCCAGTCAAGATTATCCCTTACGAGACTGAATGTGTGTGAATGATGTACAGAAAACCCAAATACCCAAAAGTCGTATAGAGTTAGCACCATTGCCAAAGGAAAGACCGCCAGTATGACCATTGAAGGTCGTACGGCATATACATAGAATAATAAATAAATAATATATCATACCAGTAGAGATTTATATGAGAAACAAAAATTTTCTGAGAATGTCCTCTTCATTTGAAGGTAATTTTCACGTAACGCTTTTGTGACTTAAGATATCTCTTTTTAATGGTTCGAATTGTCCAATACTTTTGCCCACACACGGCTTGTGTGTTTAAAAACACCAACAGTAAGTTTGTTGGCATAAATAAATAATAATTACTTTTGTCATTGTTTTAAAATCCTGTCAATTTTAAGTTGTTACTCGTGATTGCATGGAACCAGCATGTAACACCCAGTTGTTAAACATTAGATATCACTATTCCCTTTGTATCTATCAAAATGTGTAATGCAGCTGTTTCTGTTAGGTTTATCTCGATTAAAATAAAATGGGCAGAAAAATAATTTGTCATAAGATGAATTTTGTATACTAAACGATATAGGGTAGAGAAAGTAATGTGAATGTGATATACTTTCTCTTTCCTTGATACCAGACGTTGTTTTAAGTTTTGTCAACATTTTGCTATTTTGAAGTTGCACGCGTTAGGGTTTAACTTCGTCCTATGCCACCCCACTCTCCCTTACAGTAATCATAAGCTGGCAAAAACTGATTATGAACAAGATAGAAACAGTTAAAACGGAAAAGGGAGGAAAGATAATGAATAAAGATAAAGTAAATTAATTTCCTGGCCAGGAAGTATCTCGCCAGATTTCTTCAGCAGTGCAACCTTCACTGGTGAAAGCGACACAAGGTCGTTTGTGTTATTGTTTGTTCAACAGCCTCTTTCATGTTAATGAGACGCTTCTAGCATTCATTTGTTATGTACTACATCCCGACATTACCCAAACAAACTTACGATTTTGCTCTAAGAAACATGCACTCACATGACTTTCCCTACTCTTGTACTGACCATCCTTCCAAACTCCTTCGTGTTAGTTGAGATAAACATTTGTACAAATTATCTTATTGCTTATTTCCTTGTAGGTACAAGGGGAATATTAGAATACGGAAGGTTTTGAGCGATAGTCAAATCTTTTAAAGCTTTAAGATTTCGCTCTCTTTGCCCAGCTAACATAACAAAATGAACAACGATGTTCCATTTGACCAAAGCTTGTTTTCAAAAATTGACCCACATAACGAGGAATATCTCCGAAATGGTTCACTCAAAAAAAAAAAAAAAAAAAAAAAAAAAAAATTAGACACAAGTTGTGTGTTTTAGAAAGATCTACATTTTTTGTGTACTAAGATTTCGTCTACCTCTCACGGCTTACCAGTTATCCAAAAGTCATCCAGAGTAAATAGGACTACAGGGGCTATAGCCAGAAAATTCAAAATATACATTTCATTCGTCATAAAATATCTCAAACATTTGTCATTTTAATCAAAATCGTTAGAGCCTTTTTCAAGAAAATAAAAATTTTCCATGTAAAGGGTAGTTTAGGGTGGGGGAATTTTCTTCAAAATCTTCATGTCACATCCATTATATTAAACTCAAATACCATCTTTGGTTTTTAACCTACTTTTCGTTTTTGAGTTATGCTTCACACACACTATTAAGTACTTTCTGTCCCGGAGTAACCTTTCGTACTTTTAAGTACCTATCTATCTACTTTTAGGTAACAATCAGCTGGGGAATTTAATGTCGTACTGGCAAGTTGGCCATGGTTAAAGGAGCCGCACGATAAGCGGAAGATCCGTGGTTCAAATCCCGGCTATGGCACAGAATTTTTCAGTTTCTGATTTAACGTCTTAAACAAAGATTACACTTTGAAAATCATGTTTGGTAGTACTCAGTTGGCAATACTGCTTGAGTTGAATTGCACTAACATTTTCTGGTCCTTCCCGCTAGCTCCACTCAAGAATTTATCGTTTAGGAGAGACTGTTAGCATATTACTTGTGATGAATATGTTGTACTTATCCTAGGAGGATAGGAGGTTCCGCAAGCCGCCACTGCACACGTCGAAATGACAGCACTGTTTTGACAGTGACACAGCACACAATACAGAGATGAGCCGACTGTTAGGTAACCGGTATCATCATTTCACAAAAGAAAACGAAAAGGGCACAGAAGAAAGTGCCTTTTCCACCTTTCTATAAAAAGGAGGTGCATTGCGCTTAAAGCCATTAAACTATTGGACGAACTTCACCGAGACAAATCATGAAGATCGCTGTAAGTAACAAACATAGTTTAAGGATGCGTTTTACATGTTTAGCTTCATGCCAAAATCTTAACAAGTCGTTAACGAGTCGTTTTTAAGATGCCAAATTTTTCTTTTCCTTGCTATTTGCTTCTAGTAAGCAGATGAAGTATTTTATATATAATATCAGTATATTCAGTGAAAACATACGTTTTCAGCTCCCCTGAAACCAAAGTATTTTAGTGAAAGAGCCGTGTATATCTGTGTCTGCGAATACCTTAGGGGAGGTTGTAAGTTCTACGCTTGCAATGTTAATTTTTAGAAGTTTGAAATTATTTACTCTAGAAGTGTAAAATTTGGTACATATATAAATCAATGTTTTTCTAACGTACTGACTTTTTATATCACATAGATATATCCATATTTTTAAATGAATTTTAACGAATACATATTATTTTTTCATTTATACCCGTCATTGGACAATTAAATTCATTCTGAAGACACCTCTGGCATGCTTTTAGGGGTAAAAAGACTAGATTGTGATAAAATAGGGGTTAAACTTGCAAAAACAGCAAAAAACACAAAATTGATATTTTTGACCCAAACCAGCTTACTTCCTCCCCTTAACTCAAAAAACGAACAGTCGGTTAAATACCAAACTTGATATTTAAGTTCAGAACCTTTCAAGGATGCTACACAAATGTATTCAAGAAAATAGTTATTACCTCAAACTACCCTTTCGTGAAAAAATTTTGATTTATTTAAAAATATTTCTTCTCATGTCAGATGAAATACGTATATTGAACTTTCTTGGAATAGGCCTTGCAACTTTCTGAATTACTTCTATACAACTTGTAAATCGTAAAGGATATAGGTACAAAATCTTACTACACAAAAGATTTAGATTCTCGTTAAAACACAATTTATGTCAAATACCACCCTTTTGGGGGGGGGGGGGCTTTGTTCACAAGATCCATTTGGGCCATCAGAACTCCATCGCTCATACCATGTTCTAAGCATAATGAGAGGTAATCTTTTTAATGAAAAATACCTATTCTCCAACCGGGAAACGAATCCGGGACCTCTGGATTTGCATGCTAACCACCAGATTACAGAGGCGGTCATGGAATGTTGTTATTGATATTTTTACTTTCTCTACTAGTAAATAGAGGAAGTATTGTATTCCAACCAAAAATTCTATGTCCAGATTTTACCAGAAATATATGTTTTGAGACCACCTGAATCCAAAAAAAAACATTTTTAGAAAAAAGGTCCGTGTGTGTGTCTGTCTGTGTAGAGCATAACTCAAAAACAGAAGTCGTTTAGAAACCAAAGTTGGTATTTAAGTTTAATCTCTTTCAAGGATGTGACACGAAGATTTTGAAGAAAATAGCCCCCCCCCCCTAAACTACCCTTTACATGGAACATTTTTCGAAATTTTGATTCTCTTGAAAATGGCTAACGACATGTTTAAGATATGTTTATGACAAATGAAATGTATATTTTGAATTTTCTGGCTATAGCCCCTGTAGTCGTATTTACTCTGAATGACTTTTCAATAGCTTGTAAAGTAAAAGATAATGACTTACTATACAAAGAATGTATATCTTGCTAAAACACACAATTTACGTCTAAATAATTGTTTTAGAGTGAACCATTTTGGAGACATTCCTTGTTATACGTGTGAGTTTTGGAGAACTTATACTTCCGTCAAATGGAACACCGTTATTCATTTTTTATGTGTTAACCGTGCAAAGAGAACGAAATTTGGAAGCTTTAAAAGATTTGACCCGCTCAAAGTCTACTGTATTTCCATATTCCCCTTGTACCTACACGGAAATATGTAATGAAACCATGTCTACAAATGTTTATGTTAAAGCTATAAAGTGTTGTAAGAATAGTTCGTAGAAGACTGAGCAGAGAAGGTAATGTGAGTACAACACAAGATTTTTAAACTTGCTTTATTGGAAAATTAGGATATTAGTTGAAATTTTAGAAACAGTAGAATTAATTTAGAGATCTTATATAAATGTTGGAACTTACGCAGGTGTTGATGTTGGTGTGCGCCGCGATGGTGGCCGCTGCAGAGGAGAAGAAGGCCGAGAAACGGGGCGTACTGGGGCTCGGCTATGGCGGCTTCGGACACCAGGAACACGTGCAAGCCATCACCATCACCAAGGAGGTTAAGGTACCAGTACCATACCCCGTCGCAGTTCCTGTTCCCCAGCCAGTCATCGTGGAGAAGAAGGTGCCAGTAGTCGTAGAGAAGAAGGTTCCTGTGTTCATCAAGAGCCACTATGAAGGCGAAGGTGCATCAAGCTACAGCTTTGGAGGTCACCATTTCCACTAGTCTTCGATAAATGAAGCTCCGAGTGAGTAGTGGAACACGAACTGTGACTGAAACAGAAAATAAGAGTTTCATTTGTAAGGTTATGTGTGTACACAACATTAACCCTCTATTGCATCAATTATTTTAGAACATATGCCGCTCTTCTTCTAATTCATGTTTAAGTATTGAATTTATCCCCAGTGACTACACTCAAATGTGGCTGGATGGGGAGGGCCCACGTAAAATAACCGGTGAGATGATACACGTGGTCATTGACGAGTTACATTAGACTATAGTTGCTTGGATTTTGATTTTTGAAAAAGAAATAAAAGAAACTACAGTAACACTCAAATAAATTGATACATTTCTTATATAAATAGCTACTAATAATTATTTATTTATGCCAACAAACTTACTGTTGGTGTTTTTAAACACACAAGCCGTGTGTGGGCAAAGTTTGAGAGGTAGAACAGTAAGTTTGTTGGCATAAATAAATAATAATTACCATCTGGAGGTTATTTAATCCTGGGATATAAAGTACTTAAAATAGTAAGTAATTTGTCTCTGATGTGAGACTGCCTTTGTGGTTTACCAGGAGAAATACGAACTGATTTGAGAATTTAATGCCATTCTGACAGTTTGTCACAATAGCTCATTGGTAGAGCAGCCGCCCGGTAAGCGGAAGGTCTGTGGTTCAAATCCCAGTTGTGGCATTGAATTTTTAAGTTCCAGTTCTACCTCTGAAGCTACTAATAAGTTTATTTAACTGTTAAATATCAATATAATATGAAATTAAGAAACAACACTATTAAAATATTATAAACATCTTGTTGCCAAGAAGTAGCGCTGTGCAATTGAGGGTTAAATTTGCTATTACTTCCTTTTGGTGTAGATCAGTGCTATAGAAGCAATAATGTTGAGGAGACATGAGCAACAAAATCACTTGATTCCACTGTTGTAACCTGTACGCCATTCTGCACTATAAATATCTCTATTAAAATGTCGCACACAAGTCTTGATTTTTGTTTTCAAATTTCCTGCTGAAGTTGCCTTACCTGTTTCGATTTTATGTATCTACTTTGCTGTATTAGTTGTTTTTTCTCTTTAGCTAAAGCCGGTGTCCCATGGTCCAACTTTTTCCACCAAACGTTTTGTATACAATGGAATTGCACACAAAAGAAACAGTGTCTGTCACACTATGATTAATTTTGTTCCAATACAAATGACAGCTCGCGTAGCGAGCGTGAGAAATAAACATTGCGGACGCAAATATTAATTTATCAATTGCTATATTAAGTATAGGTTTGGGATATATTTCCACGAGTAGGAAGAAGAGATGTATTAGAAGTAAAAGACGTTGGTGGACGCGGTAATGAGAACAGCGCATGCGCCGTGGTATATTGGGTCTGCTACAAAACGAATTGAGGTTAGAGGACCCGGAAAACTAACTAAATTTTCCATGAATTGACGAAGATTTAATTCTCAATCTTTTATATCGTATCGAAGGCAGAATTACACACCAGGACACAAATATGAGACAAATGCTAAGAGATAAGGAACAACTGTAATGCATTTAATCTTAGTATGGATGTTCAGGAGATTTGAACTCATTTCATAACATAAAATTTAAACTTACTGTTAACCGGATTTCTTATTATTTATTAAGTATAGCTATGTAATAACCGACTTAGTGGTATATGTTAATGGTTACGAAAAAACCTTAATGAATGTTCCAGAAAAAATTAAATGTTTTATTAAAAGTGCCAAAACCGTACATATACAACAGCTGACTACATGTTGCCTGCGCAGTCCGCCATATTGTTACGTTACACACGCTGATTGGCTATTTTTAAGTTGTTGGACGAAAAAATAGATGCAACTCAATTGCTTTGTATATAAACAAGTTGGATACAAAAAAAGAATAGAAATTGTAACCAACTCTCGATGTCTCACGATGCAGTTTTGCTGTACCAAAATGTTGGATCGTGGAACATCGGCATTACGTAATGGGCGGCTATAACCCTCTCCACTCCTCCAATTGGAAATCTTTTGATCTTCCAAGGAAAACAGGATTTTAAAGGCAATCAGAGCTTAAAATATTTCACTATCGCTTAAGACGATTCCCATTTTTCCCTTGCACCTACAAGATAATTTCAGAACACGCTTATGTCGATTAAAATGTAGTATATAGAGAAATAAACATTTACAAGAATAGTGTGTATAAGAGTGAGTATAGCTCCACATATATTTGTGAACAGAGTTTCTCCAAATTGAACTATATTAAAAGTCTGTATCGCAATATGTTACACGACGATCACTTGGTGTATCTTCTAAGGCTAAGCAGTACCGCAGAAGTCACAAATGAACAGAAGTGTAACGTATAAGATTTGAAAGTGCTTTCGTAAATCAAACAACGTACATAAGGCACGGCTGGGGGTTAAAGAGAGGCAAAGTCCGCGTATGGTGGAAGGAGGTAAAACCACACTCCCCTTTTCGCAAACGTTGGGCATCGCTGGTATACACAATTGCACCAAAACACAGCTGTAAACCGTCAAAGTTATGTCAGTGTTTTTACACAGTAAATGTGTGTAATCGACTGGCAGGAGAAAATAGCAAAGATGAAGGCTTGCCAAATTATTTTTCTAAACTAAGATTCGAATTCTGATTAAATATTTTGTTTAAAACTAATGGACCAATTCTTAATTATTCTATGTTCCAAAACAAAAAGGAAAAAAAAAAAAAAAGAAGAAAAACACAACAAAAAACCTCATAAAAATCATAAAACTGGACGATACAGTTTAGGAGTTTGGTAGTGATATTTTCGTTGTTAATTCAGACAAGAATGGAAAATAAATATACAAGTACAAAAAGGCCAAAAAACATGCATTGTAAAATACAGCAACACTAACAGAACAGAAAATTTAGTAAATTAAATCCTTGGAAACCAGTGTAGTCAACAAGTTAAATTAATCAAGACAATAACTTTACGCTTCGCATATATTTGTGTAGAGTGATGGGCAATGCCAATATGCAATTAAATAAATTAAATAACAAAGAGTTCAGCGGATTTTTTGAAAAGTATACACAGCAGTACATTTCAAGTGAGTCCACCCTCCATTAGTATTATGTAACCAAACTTTATAATGAAAAAATCTGATGTGTTAAACTCACATGACTTTCTCTACTCTTGTACTAACCATTCTTACAAACTCTTTTTGCTATATCTTCTTCGTGTTAGTTGAGATAAACATTTGTACAAATTACATCATTGTTTATTTCCTTGTAGGTACAAGGGGAAAATGAAACTCACACAAATAACAAGGAATATCTCCGAAATGGTGCACTTCACAAAAACTTCACATGGACATAAACTATGTGTTTGAAGAGATCCACATTTTTGTGCAGTAAGATTTGGTCTATCTGTAACGGTTTACCAGTTATGCAATAGTCAACCAGAGTAAATAGGACAACAAGGACTATAGCGAGAAAATTCAAAATACGTTTCATTTGTCATACAAACGTCTCAAACATATGACATTTTAATCAAAATCGTTAGAGCCATTTTAAAGAAAATCAAAATATTCGAAAAAGTTTTCATGTAAAGGGTAGTTTAGGGTGGGGCTATTTTCTTCAAAATCTTCGTGTCACATCCTTGAAAGACATTAAACTCAAATACAAACTTTGGTTTTTAACCGAGTTTTCGTTTTTGAGACTGACAGACATACTTCCTCAGGATGACTTTTCAACAACTCATAAACCGTAACAGATAGACAAAATCTTAGTATACAACAAACGTAGATCTCGCTAAAACATACAATTCGCTTCTAAATAATTTTTTTAGAGTGAGCCATTTCGGAGATATTCTTTGTTATTCGTGTCAGTTTCGGAGAACTTAAAACGTTGGTGAAATGGGACGTCGTTGTTCATTTTTCATATGTTAAGTGTGCTAAGATAACAGGATCTTAAAGCTTTAAAAGATTTGACTATCGCATAAAGCCTACCAAATTCGAATACTGCCCTTGTACCTACATGGAAATAAGCAATAAGATAATTTGTACAAATGTTTATTTCAACTAACACGAAGAAGATATAGGAATAAGAGTTTGTAAGAATGGTTAGTATAAGAGTAGAGAAAGTGAATGCGATTGCAACACATCAGATTTTTTCCATAGCTGTGCCAAAATTATGTTACTGTAGGTAGCAAAACCGCTGCAGACGGGATTTGAACCGGGCAGCCACAGTTGATGTCATCTTGGTAAGATAGAGTGAATGTACCCACTTAAGTAATCATTACCTAAACAGGCAGAAAGCGTGCAAACAGCCGGCCTCTTACAAAGTTATTAATGGAGTGTTTACCTTGTAAACGCACTGGCAAAAACAAACACAGCATGGAAATAATAACAAAGATAGATTGTTCGGCCAGTCCTTGAATTGCTCCGAATGAACTTTCGTTTCGCTCCACTTCCTTTGCGGTCAAATCACACACGTTTAGAAATGGAACCCATAACGTCACATTTTCTTGTGGAGCGGATGGGACGGATTTTTCTGCGAATGGCCTCTCGTTCTGAATGACTTTGGCGTAACTGGTAAGCTGTGATGTATAGACAAAATCTTACTGAACAAAAATGTAGAGCTCACTAATACACACAATTTATGCCCGAATGAATATTGTGTGGAGTGAACCATTTCGGAGATATTTTTTGTTATTTGTGTCAGTTTTGGAGCAATTCTACTTCTGTCAAATGCAGCATCGCTATTCAGTTTTATATGTTAGCCGTGCAACATATCCTATTGTATTCCCATAATAACATCTCGGATAATATCTGCAAATGTTTATCTCAACTAACACGAAGAGGATAGAAGAATTAGAGTTTGTAAGAATGGTTAGTACAAGAGTAGAGAAATTCATGTGAGTGCAGCACATCAGATTTTTTAAAAACATGTTCAGTTAAGAGTAGCAGAAAGTATGTAGGGTTTTTGAAACGCACTGTTGGCTATTAAGTTTCAATTACATTGCGAGGGTAATTCTCTCTGACCTTTACAACGTCATTACATGTAAAACACGTTTCAGAGGTTGTAATTAATCTACATGAACACAGTTACGAGTTTGGGAGGACTGTTGTAGAGAGAGAGAGTACGATCTGATTGGTCGGTTTCCACACGCATGTGCAACTGCTATGCAGCGTGGAGAGTGTAACGGATCGCTCGAGGGTCTGCCTTTATAAGGAGTTTCTCTTAGTTCAAGGTCCTGCATAAGTTACGTACAACAACCTCAGTGCTTGCTCCACATTTCGACATTATATAACAGAACCTGTTACAGCAACATTGCCATGTTACGTCCGCGTATAAAACGTAGACACAGGCATCCTACGTCTGTTGTGCTGGGATGATTCACTGGCGATATGATGGGAGTGTCATCTGGACGTGCATTCCAGAACTGTACCAGCCTCTTCAGGAGGTGAAACTGCTAGGTCGTGGGGTGCGAACCCCGCCCAGTTGAACAGGCATCCTACGTCTGTTGTGCTGGGATGATTCACTGGCGATATGATGGGAGTGTCATCTGGACGTGCATCCCAGAACTGTACCAGCCTCTTCAGGAGGTGAAACTGCTAGGTCGTGGGGTGCGAACCCCACCCAGTTGAACAGGCATCCTACGTCTGTTGTACTGGGATGATTCGCTGGTGATATGATGGGAGTGTCATCTGGACGTGCATCCCAGAACTGTACCAGCCTCTTCAGGAGGTGAAACTGCTAGGTCGTGGGGTGCGAACCCCGCCCAGTTGAATAGGCATCCTACTTCTGTTGTACTGGGATGATTCACTGGCGATATGATGGGAGTGTCATCTGGACGTGCATCCCAGAACTGTACCAGCCTCTTCAGGAGGTGAAACTGCTAGGTCGTGGGGTGCGAACCCCGCCCAGTTGAATAGGCATCCTACTTCTGTTGTACTGGGATGATTCACTGGTGATATGATGGCAGTGTCATCTGGACGTGCACCCCAGAACTGTACCAGCCTCTTCAGGAGGTGAAACTGCTAGGTCGTGGGGTGCGAACCCCGCCCAGTTGAATAGGCATCCTACGTCTGTTGTACTGGGATGATTCACTGGCGATATGATGGGAGTGTCATCTGGACGTGCATCCCAGAACTGTACCAGCCTCTTCAGGAGGGTGAAACTGCTAGGTCGTGGGGTGCGAACTCCGCCCAGTTGAATAGGCATCCTACGTCTGTTGTATTGGGATGATTCACTGGTGATATGATGGCAGTGTCATCTGGACGTGCATCCCAGAACTGTACCAGGCTCTTCAGGAGGTGAAACTGCTAGGTCGTGGGGTGCGAACCCCGCCCAGTTGAACAGGCATCCTACGTCTGTTGTACTGGGATGATTCACTGGTGATATGATGGCAGTGTCATCTGGACGTGCATCCCAGAACTGCACCAGCCTCTTCAGGAGGTGAAACTGCTAGGTCGTGGGGTGCGAACCCCGCCCAGTTGAACAGGCATTCGACGTCTGTTGTACTGGGGTGATTCACTGGTGATATGATGGCAGTGTCATCTGGACGTGCATCCCAGAACTGTATCAACCTCTTCAGGAGGTGAAACTGCTAGGTCGTGGGGTGCGAACCCCGCCCAGTTGAACAGGTTATGTATCCCAAATTTTTGGCACATGCATTTGTCAATTGGGCGAAGAATTAATTTACTGCGGTCATTGGTCTATTGTCCTCGAAATACAAACATGTTATGCCTTCTGTGGCGTAATAGAGTCATGCTGACTTTTGCACTGGAGGTTCTTGGGGTGCAAATTTTTACAATGAATATTGTATCATCAAGTTATAAACCATTTTGGTTTGTTCCGCCTTCATATTGCTTGGTCTCTCCAGTTTCTTCTATATTTTTCAGTCTCGTGTAGTAAATTAAATATTCCCAGTTCTTTTTTTACGTCTTCATTTCGTTTTCTATCCCAAACTGTGTCCTGCTACAGATCTGAGAAATCTCATCTCAATATGATTATCCAGACTTGAGGGCTGTGGTCTAGTAGAAAATCTCCTTCCAGACGTTTCGTTCGAAGCTGCGTCGAACATCCTCAGTGGTGCGATCGTAGTACTCTGCTAGTTTCAGCGACGAGTCATCATCAGAGACTCGCAAAGTACTACATTCCTGTATCATTTGTGTGGGGAAAAAAAAACATGGTTTTAGTCACGCATTGACGTTTGTGTAATTTGAATAATTTACTGATATATGGTTATAGTTACGTACTCGCTTTCTGCACCACATTTTGAAGAGAATATTAATATGTCAGTTTAGTCACGTACCGACGTTTCTGTGTAATCTGCTGGAAAAACCTGCTGATATATGGGTTCAGTTTCTAGTGGTCTTCCATCATTTGCTTGAAGAGATCGCTAATATATACCTAATATAATTATAGGATATGCCTAGTCAAATCTGTGAGGTCCTCTTACCACGTAGAAACAAGCCTGGTATTCTCAGCAGATAAAGATGCACGGATGATAACTCACAAAGAAATTCATCCAAAAGTTGTTTTAGAAATGTATGAGACAAACGTGAAAAAGTCCGTTGATTCTCTAGTTCAGATTGCGTTTTCTTTAGTAGGAAATGTGGATTCTTTGAATTGCCTGCTAGAATTTGATTTTGTTTGTGCCTTTCTTGAAGAAGAACCACATTACCAGCTTCACAGATTTCAAGACAGACGTATTTTTGCAAAAGTTAGCTTCCCTGATGTTTAAAGTACTGTTGCATTAAAGAAGGCTCAAGGTCAGCTCTATCACACCACTACGTTGCTAGGCAACTCGCGACAATGGTGGGTAAGCATAAAGTTAGTTTCCACACAGTTTTAGGAGTTTCGATTGCAAGGTTTTTTACGAGCTTTGCAAAACGTCGGTTTCCAGAAAAGTCGCCGGTACCTAATTCTCGGGTACGTAAGGGTGTAGGCACAGACAGATAAGGCGGAGAGTTGTGTGTAGTTGAGCATTGTTTTGCGTCAAGGTTACGATAGAACAGTTTTGAGTTGTGAATTCTGATTCAGTTTTAAGTGATATAAAGTGGTATAAAAATTAACTGATCTTGCCAACTTTTACAATATGATAAGAAGAAATACAGTAAAATCATTTGTTTTTAAACGCCCATTCAGATATTTTCCCATGTCACTGAGGAATAGAATTAAAACTTCTGCATTCTAATGCTAAATTTACTGAAAATAAAAGAATTCCATGCCTTTAAGGAGATCCTGGAAAGAATTTGTCAGATAGCATGCGGTACAAGTAATCCCTCGGAGATATAAGCTCATCTACAAAATAATTCCATTCACTACAAATACTTTAGGCGTAAAAATAGACCTCCAACTGCGAAAGCGGCATTGGGACGGTAAGAAAACGAAAGGATCTGAAAACGACAATCTAGCTTCCCATTCTTGAGTGATAACCTTAAGAGGTTCACTGACTGGCTTCTTCCAATCGTGTATCCCAGTGCCAATTGTAAGCTCCAGTTCGATTGGAATTGATACCTCTGAAATCTGTCCAATTCTTGCTTTGTTGACTCACGGCTTTCATTGGAGTCCGTAAGAATTCACGACACACATTTCATTCTGTAAGAGTTATGTAATAAATTATAATTATGCAAACACAGGATGAAGGGAGACTACGATCTGACTCATGGAGGTTTTTCAAGCAATAAATCTTGCCCTTCGATGGCAATATCCTTAACGGCTTCAACTTGTATTGTAGATCAATAAACCTTTCCAGTACCAAGTGCATTTGGAATCGCCTCTTAGGAAGTATGTCTCTCTTTATTGACATTAGCTTAGAAATAGAGAAGCGGCCTGTGCAGTTCCACACGGCAGCAGGATTCAGAAGCGATTCGGAATGCAAGGTCGAAGTTCGTGGTTTCCATTCAACTTTACTATACATTTCTTGATTGGATTCTAGTTTTGTGACTAGATTAGGGCACCATAAAACTATGTAGAACTCCGTGGTGGTGTATGAAGCTCGTATTGGGGAAGTTCGGATTGGACTAACGTTGGATTGGCCATCCTAGACGGTGGTGTGCAGTATAAATGATGGATATGCTTTTGGGACAGAATTATTTATTTCCATTGCATGCCAAGCACCTGTACATGAGAATATGGAAGACGTCGAAGGAGCGACCGGAGATACTAAATCTGATAACGTTATGGACCCCACTGCGCCGTTCATTTTGATAACAACGATGAGTTGTTTGAGAACTAATTCACAAACCTACGCTGTTTGCATTTAACATGGGCACAGCTTATAAAATTTGAATTTACTTCGTGGAGATTTCGGTGTGATATCAGCACCAAAGTAGATCGCTCTTTCTATTGCGATAATAAAGCCAGATGAATTTATTCATAATTGGATATATTTAAATCATTTTAGCCTAGAACAATTGTATTTTAAAGAACAGAAACTTAGTTGGGTTGATATTATAATGCTTTCATGAAATAGCTAAAAGCTTGGTGGCCTCCAATGGGGGTAATTACCCCGAAACAATTATCAGAAGAGGCCTTTGTTTCTGCGCACTTCTATAATGCATTGTTATATTAGTAAATTAGTCTTACGAACTGTGAAATGTTTCATTGTATTAAACCATCCGGGCAAGTCAGTCTTCTACGGAGTAACATAATGCTATAAAATATACCTACATTACATTCACATTACATTCTCTACCCCGCTTCTACAAACTACTCTACAAGAATTTATTATTTCCCGCTAATCGAAATAAATATTTAGAAAAATGGTTCCATTATAGCTTAAGAGGAAGCAGGAAGCTGAAGCAACAATCAAATGTTTAAAAAGCGGGTCACCATGTGCTGGCTCACAGTTCTCGTCCTATTTATATGACTTGGTGAGAAACAAACGAACCTCGACTGCTCACTTCAAAAGACAATAAAACCAATAACAAGAAATACTTCAGAAATGGTTAATACTACAAAAAATTATTTCTGATTGTGCTTTTAAACTGATCTACAGTTTTTGTGCAGTCGTTTTTGCCTCCCTAAAGTTTGTAACACAATCTACAGTCTTTCGGAGTATCACAGCTCACAATTTTTACTTCTCATAACCTTGCGCAGCCCTTTTAGTGTCTTTCTTCACTTGCTCTGTCTCACAGGCAGTGATAAAACGATGTAATAACTCGCGACGCTCGTGGAATCTTCTTACGATGTACCAACACGACGACACACATACACAACTCTCTTGCACTCACTGACAGACTCATGTCCGTAACTCAACTCTAAAACTCACTCCAAATATTCTTCGCAGGACACCTTATATATACGGGCGTTTCTCTAGTTACACACATGCCAGATATGACGCAACCAGAAGTCTCGCGAAAGTTCTCGAAAGTCTCTCGACAGCTCTTTGTTTCTGCCGTCTCGATTATTGACAGTTACGTACATACAGCAGTCGCGCGAGGCAGCCCGGCACTGAACGTCTTTGCCCACTCGCCAGCCCGGCATTTGGTGTAAAGTACTTTGGCCCCGTCCGTCCTTTGTTGTGCGCCGAGCCCGATATCACAATATAAAGGTATACTGACATTCTTTCACACTGGATAACTTCACAGTCTATTCGTGGAAAATTCAACATATACTCCTACATTTGATTATGGAAATATTGGAATCATAGGATACGTATTTTACTCAAAGTTGTTAGAAAATACAAATCGTATTTGTAAAATTCACATTACCTTCTCTATTCATTCTTCAACAAACTATTATTACAAAAGCATATCCTTCTATCTACTTCATGCTCATGGAGAGAAACCTTTGTAAAAATTGTTTTATCCCATATTTCCTTATAAATACAATGGGAATAAGAGGAATACAGTAGCTTAAGTGTGATACTCAAAGTTTAAGACTTTGTCGCTAGATGAAGGCTTTAAAATTCTGTTGTCTTTGCACGACCAAGAGGAAATACAAAGGAATAGTGACTTCCTGTTTGAAAAGTATAAGTATTCGAAAATTCAAACCAAATATAAGTATCTCGTAAGCGGTTAGCTCAGGAGAAAAATGTACTTTACATAAATTGTGTGCTTTTACGAGATCTATATTTCTTGTGTAGGAAGATTTTCTGTATCTCTATCTCGTAATGAAGAAGACTTCAGAAGCTGTTTCCAGAAAATTTACAGTTCCTTTTCACGAAAATATCTTAAAGTATTTTAATCATAATCGTTAGCTTTTTTAATAAAATAAAATTATTGTAAAATATTTCCATGTAGAAGGTAATTTGGGAATGGAGCAATTTTTTATAACATTTTTACGTTGTATTCTTGGGAGACGTTGAACTTAAAGACCAAGTATGGTATTTAACCGAGTTTTCTTTTTGAGCTCTGCTGTTAAGATTTCACCGGAGATGTATGTTTTGAGACCCCCTAAAAAGTTCCATGTGTATGTGTGTGTGTGTGTGTGTGTGTATGTGTGTGTGTGTGTGTGTGTGTGTGTGTGTGTGTGTGTGTGTGTCCGTCAGTCTGTGAACAGCATAATTCAAAAACCAAGGTTATTTACGTTTAATATCTTTCAAGGATGCGACACAAAACATTTTGAAGAAAATTTCTCCAGCCTAAATTAGCCTTTATATGGAAAATGTTTCGAAAATGTTTATTTTCCCAAAAATGGCTCTAACGGCTTCGATTAAAATGTCATATGTTTAAGATATTTTTATGATAAATTAAATATATATTTTGAATTTTCTGACCATACCCCACGTAGTCCTGTTTACTCTTGATGACTTTTGCATAAGTAGCAAACCGTAAGAGATAGACAAAATCTTACTATACAAAAAGTGTAGATGTCGTTAAAACACAATTTATATCTAATGCATTTATTTGTGGAATGAACCATTTCGGAGATATTCCTTGTTACTTCTCTAAATTTTCCAATACTTATTTCTCTGGGTCATGCAAAGAGAATGGAGTTTCAAAGCCGTTGCATAACAACTAGCTTTAAAACATTTGGCTGTCACTTAAAGCCTACTGTATTCCCATATTCCCCTTGTACCTACAAGGGAATTAGTAATAAAGATGATTTATGTAAATGTTGTAATTGGATTAATATGAAGTAGATAGAGAAATAGTTATCTGTGGTACGAGTGTGAGTAGAGAAATTAATGTGAGTACAACACATCAGACTTTTTTTATTCAGAGTGCCTCACAACATATATTTACGATGAAACCTCGATATTGAATGTTTGTGGAACACAATCCTTATCTACTTCTGCAATTACGTGGTAGAGAAAGTAGGAAGGAATTGAGAAAAATTGAGTTTAAGGTTCAATTTCGTGCTTTACCTAAATGTGCAGGAAAAATAACTGCCCATTTGTGGCTTTAAAAGTGTTGATATTAAAAGCTAAGTGAAGTACAAGGTGTAAGTTATGTATGAAGCTATTCAGCTCTGTTATTTAGTGAAACCAAATGAAATATTCGACGTTTTATGCTTCCCCTGAGGAGACTAGTGCGTTAAAATGTCCTTTACGCACGGCTCACACCAAGATGCAATGTTAGGTGTTTTTGTCACCGAAAACGGCCACATCCTTGGCCAACATTCTCTGCTGCTCATGTTACATTTGTCTCGGAAGGCGAAAGTTTCGTTTTGATACCGGGGCAAGAGACCCAGATTAAGAAAACGCGATCCAGTTTTAGTATTTCGTTACGTCACACAAAAGTGGCACGCAGTATGGAATATCATGAGTGTGGGGTGAAAGGAAACAGACAGTATAAAGAGAACCGTCTCCGACAGCTGCAGTAACACCAACCTAACTGCCGGACCATGAGGCTACACGTGAGTAACCTTCACCTTCCAACTTCCGCCGGTACATTCATTTGGACGCAGCCTTCTTCCTCACGTCTTCTCGCTTAGTGCTATGATCAACATTAAATACTTAGGCCCTTATTTCAGCTAAGTTCGCTTAACACACATTAATAAACACCCTTTTATGTAAAAGTAAACCTTTTAGCGCTTCCGTCTTCAATAATATCACGAGTGTTAACACGTTTTCGCTAATTTGACAAGTAAATTGTAGAAATACTTAACACTAAATTTCACCATAAATACTGTGAATTCTATATTTAAACATTGTTTTTTTCCATTTGGAACATTTAAATTACCAATTAACTAAAACTGTACACGAATAAGAGCGTGCTTAATAATTAATGCGTTCAAATTTAAATTTTTTTTTCCTCGTGATTTTTTCCATCATTTTTTCACACTCAAAATGCTCTACAGGGTGACATTCTTTCCTAAGTTATTTCAAAAAAGGTTATTGCCTCTCATAACTAATTACTACGTACTCTTTTAAAAATAATACTTCTATTTCTGAGAAATAAACTATTAGCTTTTGAAAACCCAAGACTTTTGGAAATTACAAAACGTAATAATTTTTCTACAATAATTAGAAATTAGTATAAAAAAGCTTAATACAACTTTTTAAAGCTCACTTAGTGTAAAACCTGATCTAGATTTTTTTTAAAAATTCTCGCGTGGAATATTTTTGTTAGAAAATTGAATTTTAACAATAAAAATTAATACTTAAATAATCATACAATCAAAAATTTCTAAACATGGCAAAAATATTATTGTTACTGTGTGTAATAACTGGTATTAACTTCAACTTACAAATTGTGGATTTTCCAAACTTTACAAATGATTGTTGTCTCTGCTTCGAGAGAAAAGATAAAGAAATAACAAACATAAGTATGAAAACTCAAATACATTACATGAGGAAAATTGTGAGCGAGATGGGAATTTCGCGTTAAGTGTGACTACAATGCAATAACTATAGCAATTTACATTGTACCGATGTTTCACTGAAAATACACATTTTAAGGTCCCCTCAATAAAAAACATTTTTTGGCAGAAGGTCCATGTATCTGTAAACAGTGTAACTCAAAAACAAAAAGTCCATTAAACACCCAACTTGGTATTTAAGTTGAACATCTTCCAAAGATGCTACACGAAGAATTTAAAAAAAAATTCCCCAAACCAGACTACCTTTTCAAAACTATGATTTTCTTATCGATTGCTGCAACCATTTTGATTAAAATGACATATGTTTAGGATATTTTTATGACAGATGAAATGCATATTTTGAATGTTCTGGCTATAGTCCCTGTAGTCCTACTTACTCTGGCTGACTTTTGCATAACTCGTAAACCGTAAGAGATAGACCAAATCTAACTATACAAAAAATGTAGATCTCGCTAAAACACACAATTTATGTCAAAATAAATTTTTTGTAGAGTGAACCATTTCGGAGATATTCCCTGTTATTTGTGTCGGTTTTGGAATACTTAAAACGTTCGTGAAATGCAACATGGTTGTTCATTTTTGTTAAGCGTGCAAAGAGAACGGGATCTCAAAGCTTTAATAATTTGACTATCGCTCAAAGTCTACTGTATTCTAATATTCCCCTTGTACCTACAAGGAAATAAGGAAGAACATAATTTCTGTAAATGTTTATCTCAAGTAACACGAAGACGATATAGGAATAAGAGTGTAAGAATGGTTAGTACAAGAGTAGAGAAAGTCATGTGAGTGCAGCACATCAGATTTTTACCTTTTCTACTATGTGTAGTAGGTACAGAAAGTATTGTATTCCACCCAAAATAATGATGTTGAGAGTTCACCGGAAATATGTTTTGAGGGTCCATGAATCCAAAAACACATTTTTAGAAATAGGTCCGTGTGTGCCAGTTTTTGGACAGCATAACTCAAAAACAAGAAGTCGGTTAAAAACAAAGTTGTTATTTGAGATGTCTTTTATTATTATTATTATTATTATTATTATTATTATTATTATTATTATTATTATTATTATTATTATTATTATTATTATTATTATTATTATTATTATTATTATTATTATTATTATTATTATTATTATTATTATTATTATTATTATTATTATTATTATTATTATTATTATTATTATTATTATATAATATTATAATATTAATATTGATGATGATGATGATAATGATAAAAAGACGATTTTATTTTAACACTATTCTATAATAAGTGTTGAGTTTACTGAATTAAATATCAATATTTCACTAAAATTACACATCTTGATAGGAAAAGAAATGGTGTTTGTGTATGGAATAACAAAACTCAAGAACTACAATTTTATTAAATATCAAACCTATATTTATATTCAGCGTCCTCTAAGGATACAATACGAAATTTTGTAAGAAAATGATCAAACTTTCCTCTGCTCGAAACGTTTACAATATGTTATTTTCTGAACAACGGTTCTATTTTATTTAAAATAGTCAAAATTTTTACCTATTGGCATGAAAAACCCAACGAATACCTATCTTAAGTTTTCTGCAAGTAGTTTACGGAGCTTCCTTTATTTCATCAAATTTTATGTAGCTATGAAACTTTAAAATGTATACGAATTTCAATCCAGGAAAAATTTAGTATATATATATAATAATTTGTGTCTATTTGTTTCATAGCCTTAGCCATTTTCGAAGTATTCTATGTTACAAGTTTATACTTTTGTCAAGTGTGAGTGATGCCTTAATATTGTCTATTGTTAATTTATTGATTTATTTCTATTCCAATCGCTTGAATATTGTTTCCAAATGTTTAACTAAGCACGTTTTGGTTACTTTGAAATCACTAAGCCAAAAAGACTACCTATATTTTGAATAGAAGAATGACTATGAAACCTGCAATAGGTATATGACGGACGTATATAAATTTGTCACATAATTACATAGTAAGTAGAGGAATTACTGTATCCCAGCTAGGCATGGGACCTTATACCTCGTACACACATTATGAGATAAGCCTTCGATAATATTCTATAGGTTTCAATGTATAAGTTTTTCGTTATTGAAAGTTGTTACGTTTAACTGTAGGCTACATAAGGAATGAAAAGAGTCGCGACTTCAAGTTATTGCCTCGCACGAGTCCCCTAAGAGTTTCTGGACTGTTGTTCTTGGCTGCGTTTCCTGTGGCTGAATGAATGCAACATTCCATAGACTATCGTGTCTAAATGAAATCGCGCAAAACAATGGCAGAAGGGGTAGAGGTGCTTGTGTAACATGCAGGTTAACTGAGTTGTGAATAAAGCTAATTTAACTGACGTAGTAAATCACCTGACTTGGTGACTCACTCTCGGCCATCACATTTACCTACTCGGGTGCCATTTTGGGCACTGTGAATCCAGCAGAAAAATCAGAACATAAGAATGGAAATGTTTGTTTATTCCTTCCAAGTCAAACTCGAGTCATGACCAGACCATACAGGTATAACTTGCGACTAATTTCTATAAATATTTTGTTCTATCTATGTACAACAGCGATATTGAATAAAACATAAGGAAGTGTGGAATTAATGTGAAATGGCAAAATTGGTTATGTGCGTGTATACACAGAAAATAAACTAGTTATATAATTCAGTGAAAACGTTATTGCCTTTACAACCTTTTATAACGTGGCCATAGAGTATCGAATTCTTCTTCTTCTCCTCCTCCTCCTCCCTCCCTCCCTCCCTCCCCCTCCTCCTCAAGCTCTACAGCTCTTGATGAACTTTGGCCTCCTGCACAATTCTACCCTACAAACCTCTATTTTCCGCTTTACTTTTCCACCCCAATCTTTCTTAAATCTTCTGTTACATCATCTAACCATTTTGTTTTTGGCCTTCCTTTTTTACTTTATCTACTACGTTTAGTTTAAAGTAGAGGAAGTGTGTATTCCACCCAAACATTCGATGTGGAGATTTCACCGGAAATGTATATTTTGAGGCCACCTTAATCCAAAAACAAAAAACATTTTTAGAAAAAGGTTCCTGTGTGTGTGTCCCTGTGTTAGACTGTGGACAATATAACTCAAAAACGAAAAGACAGTTGAAACCCAAAGTTGGTATTTAAGTTTAATATCTTTCAAAGATGCGACATGAAGATTTTGAAGAAAATCCCTCAACCCTAAACTACCCTTTGCATAGAAAATCTTTCGAAAATTTTTATTTTCTTGAAAGTATCTAACGATTTTGATTAAAATGTCATATGTTTGAGATATTTTTATGCCAAATGAAATTTATATCTTGAAATTTTTTTTTTTTTTCTATAGCCCCTGTAGTCATATTTACTCTGGATGACTTTTGCATAACTGGCAAACCGTAAGAGGTAGAACAAATGTTAATATACAAAAATGTAGCTCTTGCTAAAACACACAATTTATGTCTCAATAAATTTTTTGTAGAGTGAACCATTTCGGAGATATTCCTTGTTATTTGGGTGAGTTTTGCAGAACTTAACTTTGGTCAAATGGAACACCGTTATTCATTTTTATACGGTAAGCGTGCAAAGAGAACGGAATTTGAAAGCTTTAAAAATTTGACTATCGCTCAAAGTCTACTGTATTCCCATATTCCCCTTGTACCTACAAGGAAGTAAGCAATAAAATAATTTGTACAAATATTTATCTCAACTAACACGAAGAAGATATAGGAATAAGAGTTTGTAAGGATGGCTAGTACAAGAATAGAGAATGTCATGTGAGTGCAACATCAGATTTTTTTCTTCTAGCAAACAAGATTCGTTTCAATATTGTTTTTGGGATTCTGTTATTCTCTCAATATGTGTCAGGCATCTTATTGTTCGTGTCTTTATAAACCTCATACTATCTTGTATAAACTTAGGCTTTCACGGCGGCGCCCTGACTATTGCCTAACTTTATCTCTTCCGGGCTTTTAGACCGTGGTCTAGAAGTCATCGAAGTTACCGACTGATTCCGTTGTCTGCGCTGGTCAGATCTCGAATGCGCAGACAACGGATTATCTCACCCTGAAGATGTCAGGGGCAGTACTTGACGAAACGTCGGTATCTTCGATGCCTTCTAGACCACGGCCTACAGGCCCGGAAGAGATAAACTTAGCTAACAGTCACGATATCTCGATTGTTTATCAGTTCATCTCCATTGTTGTTTATTCTTTACTGGTCCAAAGATCCTTCTTAATGTTTTCCTTTTAAATCTTCGTAGTATTTCCTTATCTGCGTTGTTTAGGGTCCATGTTTCTGCAGCACATGTTACTATTGGTCTAACTAATGTTTTATAGATACTGCGTTGTTTTCTCTATTAATGAATCTATTTATAACAGTTGTAAATTAACGTAATAAGTTGCATTGCCACTTTGGATTCTTTCTGTTATGCACTCGTTCAAATCATTTTTTACAAGAGCACCTAGATATTTAAATTGGGATGCGCTTTAAATGTTTTTCTCCAATAGAATATCGATTACCGACACTTACAAATCAGTGTCGATATCAAGAAATATTGGTATTGTTCCATCATTTACTGTACTCAAAAATTCGGAATTTATGTTTTGGAAACCTCTAAAACTTGATAAAGCAAATTTACAAAAGATGTCTATATAGGTGTGTGTTTCCTTATGTAGCACAACTCAAAAACTAAATCTTTAAAATACCAAACTTAATATTTAAGCTCAACATCTTCCAAAGGATGCGTGACCCCATGCTATCCGATACGTATGATATAGTCGATTATTTTTAATTTTACACAAACTCTTATACTGATTTTTAGTAAAATGTTATCTACATTTTAATTTGTTGACTTGAGAAGTACAATCTATATCGACATCTGTGCGAGTATCCCTTAAATTTCCCTTTATTTTATTGATTTGTTCTTTTTTTTGTGTGTGAATGAAGATCATATTGAAGACAAAAAAAAACAACTTTCTTAAAAACGCCTATTATTCTATCTACTTCATGATAATGTAGATAAACAGTTATAGAAATTGTTTTTATTACACATTACGTTATAGGCACAATGGGAATAAGGGGAGACCTGAGTGAATAGAGAAAGCCATGTGAGTGCAACTCATAATCACATACAAAAAATACGCAATTTCAAAGTTACAATATAACAATCCGGTTTTTAGAAGTTTGACTACCTATTCAGTGTCTTATTACGAAAGTTGTAGTTAAATCATTTTTGTAAACGTGTAGCTCGATAAACATGAATTGAATGGAAAAATTCGGTTTTTAAGGAATTTTTGCAGTAGAGAGATCAAAATGAACACAGACTGGCTTCTAACTACCGATAAGGATAACCAGAACGAGAAAGTTGAAATACATATATTCCAGTGGGAGTGTTCACAATCGATGGGAACCTTTCCTGGGCCACGACAACGGGAAAGAAGAGTTGGCCTTCTCGTTCCTGTTATCAGATATGGAAATTTGGATTCATATTGTGCATGTTAGATATTTTACTATACAAATTATTGAAGGCGGCCTTGCCGTGAAACAGCGCTAGAACTCTTAAACGCAAGCTGGAAAAAATATCATTGGTCTGTCAGAAAGAAATGAATTTTTTCCAGTCTTTTATATCCTGCTTTGGGTCTGAGGAATTTCATTTCAGCTGTCTGTATTCTTCTTTTATTTTCTGCAGTCAATGTCCATGTTTCAGAACACGTATGGTCATTGGTTCATACAGTTTTATTATTGACTCTTTTCTAGATAGAGTTCTCTTTATAGTTTCTGTTATGTAGTTAAACTTATTTAGTTTTTTATTAATGTCTAATTTAGACCCGTATGTTATTTCTAGGAAGTTAAAACTTGACACTTGTCCTATGCTCTTATTTTCAATAATTATTTTAGACCGGACCGAATGTTACGTTTGAATTCCATAACTTTAGTTTTCTCGTTTCAAATGTCCATGTTATATGTTTTTGATATTAAGTTCAATTTGTGTGTCGTCCTTTGGAGTTCGTCTTCACTTTTCACAATCAACATCTGGTCATCTGCAAACACCATTTCCCTCACTGTTCTTAATCCCAAATTAATTCCTCCTACTGATTGTTGCTTCCATGATCTTATCATGTCGTCGAAATATATATTAACCACACTGGTTGATAATGGACAACCCTTTGAAATAATTATAGGCTCACGATTATTTATTCTAATTTTCGTTTTTACATATAAGTTTATAGTTATATTTATTAGGTGCATTGCTACTCCTTTGATTTCTAATATTTCCCATAATTTTACCCTGCATACCTTGTCAAAAGCTTCCTTAAAATCTATAAAGAGTATATGAGATTCCAGGTTGAGCTCTCTATGGTTTTCCTATCACTTTCCTATGCAACTTCTACCTTTCCTGAAACTGTATGTTGCACTCATCATGTAGAATACCAGGCTAACGTATGGTCGAAGCACTACCTTCCACCAGGTGTATGTTTTGAAACGGTTACAGTTTACCTTACAGTGGGAAAATGTGGCATTGGAGGTGGGGTATTATCTATGAATAACACGCTAAGAGTTTTAACTACTTGCATTTGTTCCTTCACAGGTTTTCTTTGTTCTATTACTCCTTCACCTCGCCTTCTCTGCAGAAGAAGCAGGAAGCAAAAAGGACAGCAAGAACAAAGACGACCTGCAACAGAAAGCATCAGAGTACAAAAATGACAAACGAGGAATCGAAGCCGAGCACCACGGCGCCAACCAGCAGCACCACCACCACCCCAACATTCACGAGCTGATAGAGCATCACAAGCCCCTGGTCATTGAGAAGGTGACCCACGTCCCAGTTCATGTCCCACACCCCTACCCCGTCGAGCACATCAAACACGTGCCATACACAGTCCAGGTACCTGTTGCTGTGGAGGTGCACAAGCCCTACCCGGTACCCGTACCCCAGCCTTACCACGTGCCCGTCCACAAGAAGGTGCCCGTCCACGTCGAGAAGCATGTCCCCTACGAGGTCAAGTATCCAGTCAAGGTGCCCGTCAGCGTGCCCGTAGAGGTACCCGTTCATCATCCTTACCCTGTCCCCGTGGAGAAGCCATACGAGGTGCCCGTTAAGGTGCCCGTTCACTCACACTTTGGTTCATACGATCACGCCGTACCTTCAAGCTACGCTTCGTACGACCATGGGGTGCCCTCACACTACGCTTCGTACGACCACGGGGCGCCTTTACACTACGCTTCGTACGACCACGGGGCGCCTTCACACTACGCTTCGTACAGCCACGCGGCACCTTCAAGCTACTCCTCGTACGACCACGGGGCGCCATCACACTACGCTTCGTACAACCATGGTATCCTCGAGTCATCGCCCCATGGATATGGCGTCTACTACGGCAGCCACGGCACAGACCACTTTTCACATGCGCATTATAAACGTGAACAAAAAGACAATAAAAAATCACAGTAAGATGTCAAAGTAAATATCATTGCTTTGTTCATAGTTGTGATTCTCATCCATAATTTATTAAATTTGCACAGTTGTCAATTCTCATCATAAAATCTAATTTGTACACAATTCTTTCCTTATGTTCCCTGTTTTTTGTTACACTTCATGTATTTTTTCACCATACATTCCATAACATGTTTTGTAAGGAACATCCAAATAAATACACTTCATATTATTTTCCTTTCCATACATCCTCAAAAATAGCAGCAAATTTAGTATATCTTCTTCTACAATGGCGTTACAGCCCAATGTCTCCTTTATCCATTTCCTCCATTCTTCTCTGTCCACAGTTAGTCTTTTCCATGCTGCAGTACACAAAAGAACTCTAGAATCAGAGTTCACGGCGTCCATCCATCTGTTCCTAGGTCTCCAACTGGTCTCTTGCCAAACAGTGTCCTAATATTCCATGTTGCAAAATCAAATGCTACATTCCTTGGCCTAAGTTGTTTCCGATATCCAAACCGAGGCTTTGATAAAGACTTCTCAACTTGTTTAGTTTTTTATGGATGTGGGGCAGCCGACCCCACGATCCAACCCCCAACCTGGAGGACCAGGTAATTCGTGATCAGGGTTGTCATCCCCTAGCCTTAGCAGATCCAACTACTCACTGCAAGGCAGTAGTGCTGATTTTGGTCCACCCTGGACATATTTCCCCAGTGTCCATCATATCTGACGAGCGTTCTCCTATCCGCCACCTGGGGAGGCGCCTCATGGGAGAACAGCAATTCCACACAAGAATTTACTATATAGAGACTTAAATATGTAGGAAGCAAACTGACTGCCGACATTTGAAGCTTAGAATCGAAATTATACGTACATTAACACTCCTGGTATTGAAACTTACACAAACAACTCACATAACACTACGAAAGATAGTTTAAATCCATCACATACTATCCTCTGCATAGGACATTATTTAAATATTTAATTTTCTCAAAAACGGTTCCAATGATTTTGGTTAGGTTACCATATATTTAAAATATTTTCATGATAAATGAAATGCATAACTTGAATTTTCAGGAAATACCTTCTCAAGTCCTCGTATTCTGAATGAGTTTTGCATAACTGGTAAATCGTAAGAAACCATACGACAAAATCTTTTTTCCAGTCATGCAAAGAGTGACCAGGTGTTAAAAGATTTGACTGTCCCTTAAGCCTACCCCATTCCCCGATTCCCATTGTACCTATAAAGAAACTTGTAATAAATCCATTTGCACAAATCTCTGTCTCAATTCACTTCAAGTGGGCAGAAGAATAAGCAGAAGAATTAATAAGTCAGGCGAGTGCAATACATTAGAATGTTTTTGAAAGATGGTTCTCATGATTTTGATTAAATGATCATGAAATGCATAACTTGAATTTTGTGGGAAAAGCTTATGAAATCCTCTTTATTGTGAAGCACTTTTGTACAATTGGTAAACCGTAAGAGATGGGAAAAAAAGTAATCGTCTTGCCACACAACTTATGTCATTGAAATTTTTGTGACGTTAACCGTTTCCCAGACATTCGTTTTTATTGGTTTCAATTTTCAGAAAACATTCCTTATTTCAAGAGAGAAGCCCTATTGGGTCTTTTTCGTGTTCATGCAAACAGCATGCAATTTCCAAGCCAGTACATAGTGACCGGCTTTGGTATCATTTGAGTATCGCTTTAACTTACTGTATTTTTCAGACATCCACAATGAAAAGTGAACATTTATAATGAAAATTTATCTCGATTAGTAAGAATAATAGGGTTTTGTAACAATTATATCCATTTTTACAAAATATAGACAATGTATTCAGTTATTTATTATACCCAAATGCATGTTTAAAAACTTTCTAAAGAATTTCTACTTAAAGTAGCTAAAGACAGCTAACGCAAAATTTATTTTTCCCTCAGTTTTTTATCTCATCTTGCGAGTATTTCATACCAAATATTCTTTCACAATTTACTACTGGACACGCAAAATTTAAAAGTAACCTGCAAGCTATCATTTAGAATCACCAGGCGATTTTATTTGTAAGTGTAACATTTCAGAAAAATACTTGCTGTTCCAGTACGATTGGCAACACTTCACTAGGACACTATTGTAAAATCCAGGACCAAATAGTAGTGAAGTCGACGGGCCCTTAAACCCCACAAACTTAACCGCCTCAGTTATTCACAGTCATTAGTAAAATTATTCACTAAATCATGTTGTACCTTATATATTTTATTTCAGCGTAATTAAATGGGTACATTTAATTATCTTTAATACGTTAATTTGTCAGTTATTAGTTTAATTTTGTACATGTATTTATAACCCTAAACATACCATTTGGTGCAATAGGGTCCAAATGCTTCTCTTTGGAAAGTGAATAATAATAGTGATAATACATTAACATAAAAAATGCAAACCTTCTGGAAGAAACTTCTTTTTAAAACCACCAAATATATGTTAGGGAATCCATCACTGAAAATGCTATTTCGTTTAAACGTTTTAATCTATACAGCTGAAAATTTTGTCTTGCGTAAATATTACGCTTTTTAATTTCGTTTAGGTATTTTTTCCAGTTTGCAAGCTATTGAACCTAATTTTAATGTTCTAAAGAAAATATCTCACAGAACTTATTTTGAATTTGTATCTCATTTATATAATATCGCATAATCGCTTCATATTCTCTTTGTGCTAGTTTTAGTTCAAAATAATATAATTTTTAAAACATCATACCACAGTAAGCTCGATATTATTCGGCTAGTATCGAAACCATATGTGGTAATTGCTAAGATTTATTTTTCCAGTAGTTCAATGTTTCAAATGGAAGGTTTTCTGTAGTAAGATGTTGTCTATCTCTTATGGTTTATCGAGTTGCGAATCAGGGTTTATCAGTTATGTAAAAGTCCTCCAGAATGAAGAGGACTTCAGAGGAGGACATTCCCAGAAGATGCAGGTTTCTCGTATAAATATCTTTAATACACGGCGTTTTAATCAAAGTAGATAGAGCCATTTTGAGAGAATTGTAAATAAGGAAAACTGTTCTATAAAAAACGTACCTTGTGTTATTGAACTGAATTTTACTTCGATTAACGAAGACTATTAAAGTCTAAAAGCGCGCGCGAGTGCGTGTGTGTGTGTGTGTGTGTGTGGACAGCATAACTCAAAAACGAAAAGTCGGATAAAAGCCAAATTTGGTATCTAAGTTTAATATCTTTCAAGGATGCGATACGAAGACTTTGAAGAAAATTGTTCCACCCTAAACTACCCTTTAGCTGAAAACGTTTTCGAAAATTTTGATTTTCTTGAAAATGGCTAACGATTTTGATTAAAATGCCATATATTGAGATATTTTTTGGCAAATGAAATGTATATCTTGAATTTTCTGACTATAGCGCATGTAGTTCTATTTACTCTGGGCGACTTTTGCATAACTCGTAAACCATATGAGATAGACCAAATCTTACTGTACAAAAATGTAGAGCTCACTAAAACACACAATTTATGTTCAAATAAATTTTGTTGTAGAGTGAACCATTTCGGAGATATTTCTTGTTATCTATGTGAGTTTTGGAGAACGTACTCCTAAAAGATTTGACTATCGCTCAAAGCCTACTGTATTCCCATATTCCCCTTGTACCGACAAGGAAATAAGCAATATTTTGTGCAAATGTTTATCTCAACTAACATGAAGATATAGGAATAAGAGTTTGTAAGAATGGTTAGTACAAGAGTAGAGAAAGTCATGTGAGTGGAACACATACTTCTTTCCCTGATTACCTCCCCCATATGTAGGACTTACAAGCCAGTGCCTAGGGTCAGACGCCTGTCGGGGAGCAGAGGAACCAGACAGAGTGAAGACCTGCAAGCAAGTGGTCAGCCAAGCACCAGGTATGATAGTGTGGAAGAGGTTGAGATGAAATGATATGAAATGCAGGCGAAATAGATGATTGGAAGTAATTGGAGTAATTTGTGGAACGAATGGTGGAGGAAACCGGAGAACCCGGAGAAAACCCGCCCAGACGCCATTTCGTCCACCATAAATACCACATGAGGGTCCCGCCTAGGGGGTAGGCGAGCGGTCTAACCACTCAGCCACGGCGCCGCCGTTATACTTCCAGACTCAGGTAAGGATGAGGAATAATCCTGGCTGGAAAAAAATTTCTACCGGGAATCGAACCCAGGACCACTTGCACAGCAAGCAGGTGCTCTACCAACTGCGCTACGGGGCCAGCCCAGCATTAGTCGATATTCGATACCGATACTGATTTTTAAGCACCAATAGTCGATACTGGGTTTATAAAAATATGTAAAGACAAAGTCTTGGTTACTGAGTTACTATGTTCTCTTTAATAGCTTTCTGTGTACAAAAACATGCATCTAATTTTACTTTAGCTCAACATTTTCACATGTGGTGACGTCATGTTCTGATAGTGACCTGAAACTCGTACATTCTGTTTCAACTGCACTCGATGTATGACTTGTGTTTTGTATTGTGTGATTTAACACAGCGCAAAAATGTTTTTACACACTGCGCTGTTATTATTGGTACTGTCTACTTAAAAATTTGATGTGTTGCAATCACATGATTTTCTCTACTCTTGTACTAACCATTCTTACAAACTGCTATTCCTATATCTTCTTCGTGTTAGTTGAGATAAATATTTGCATAAATTATTGTATATTTTCTTGTTGGCCGCGCTCGCCTCTGCCGCGAAGGACTCGGGTTCGATCTCCGGTACTAGCATGGGGATTTTATCTCCTATGGGAGGTCTGGCACGGGGTGCACTCAGCCTCGTTAGGTCCCTGGGGGACCAATTGAGGAGCTACTTGATTGAAAAGCAGCGACTCCAGGCCGGGAGGGATCGGGACGCTGACCACGTACCACCCTCCAATACTGCACCCCACCAAAGACGCCTGTAATGGGCCGAGGTGGGGGACGCAGCGGCTGGGCGGTAAGGCTTGGCTCTTCATGGGCCGTGGTGCCCGGCTTAGCTTTTGTCTATTTTGTTGTTGGAGTAAGAAGAATATTAGAATACAATAGGATTTGAGCGATAGTCAAATATCTTAAAACTTTGAGATTCCGTTCTCTTTGACGGTTAGCACATAAAAAATGACAAAATTTTAAATATTCCAAAACTCACACAAATAACGAGGAATATCTCCGAAATAGTTCACTCTACATAGACATAAATTTTGTGTTTTAGCGAGATCTACATTTTTGTGTGGTATGATTTGGTCTATATCTTACGGTTTACCAGTTATGCAAAAGTCATCTAGGGTAAATAGGAGTTCATTGGCTATAGCCAGAAAATTCAAGATATACATTTCATTTGTCCTCAAAATATCTCAAACATATGGCATTTTAATCAAAATCGTTAGAGCCATTTTCAAGAATATCAAAATTTTAGAAAAATTTTATATGTAAAGGTTAGTTTAGGATGGAGCAATTTTCTTCAAAATCTTCGTGTCCCATAACTGAAGGAGATTAAACATAAATACTAAGTTTGCTTTTTGACCGACTTTTCGTTTTTGAGTTATGCTGTCACACACACACACACACACACACACACACACACACACACACACACACACACACACACACACACTTGCTTTTTTTTTATTCAGGGGAGCTCAAAACATATTTCCGGTGAAATCTCGACATCGAATTTTTGAGTGGAATACATACTTCCCCTACTTTACTAATTGTAGTAGAGAAAGTAAAAATTAATATTAATAATAATAATAATAATAATAATAATAATAATAATAATAATAATAATAATAATAATAATAATAATAATAATAAATAATAATAATAATAAATAATAAATAATAATAATAATAATAATAATAAATAATAATAAATAATAATAAATAATAATAAATAATAATAAATAATAATAAATAATAATAAATAATAATAAATAATAATAAATAATAATAATAATAATAATAATAATAATAATAATAATAATAATAATAATAATAATAATAATAATAATAATAATAATAATAATAATAATAATAATAATAATAATAATAATGTCACCGCGCCCGCCGCATCTAATTGCCGACAACAGCAGTGTCACCCATCGCATTATTGTCGGCACTACGGCAAAGGAGCCGAAGGAAAGAGACAGAGAATGGCCGCATTGTTGGGGCGCTTGTCGAAAGAGAGAAAAGGATAGAGACTTCTGGAATCTTCTGCTTTGTATTTCACCGCAATAACTGAACGTTCCTGAAGCTTCCAGAATAGTGCCTGGGAGATATAAATAGCGGTAAAGTGTGAGAAGGGACAGTTTAGTTTGTGTTACTAAGTCGGAGCCGTGCTGTTGGAACGAGTGTACAAAGTTACTGTTTACGAAAATAAAAGTGTTTCTTTATCTCGACTACATCTGTCTTCTTCACTTTACACCCACCAAAAGTCACAATAATAATAATAATAATAATAATAATAATAATAATAATAATAATAATAATAATAATAATAATAATAATAATAATAATAATAATAATAATAATAATAATAATAATAATAATAATAATAATAATAATAATAATAATAATGGCAATAATTTAATATTCCTGGAACTAATTTTAAAATACGTGTGAAATTTGGTGCACATTAATATATTAACTCTAATTGCTTATTACAATTTGAAATGAATGGAACTGCAATTCTGGAATTTAGTATGGTATTCGTAAACAAATGAAAGGAGTACGATAGAGTGAACGGTATTTCCTCATCGGTTTAGACACAAGGAAATGATAAGCGCGCACATAAGAAGATTTAATCAATAAGCCAGCACACCTATCTGTGTTGAGGTTATTAATTCGTAGGTGCATGTAATTTCAACTTTCATTAACAGTCACTGGTCTTGTGTGCACGCAAGTTCCACTATTAGACGGTAAAAGAGAATGTAAAAGCTTATTCTCTAATGCATGCTCCACTGGATACGAGTCCAAGGCGTAAACTGTACGTAGATTTAGATAAAACCCGAACTTTTATCACGATATTCACAGGTAAAACATTCCTCAAACGCACACAGCAGTCAACAAGTATGCAAAACGTCACGAGAACATCTTGCACAATGATGAATGCTTCCTTTTTAACTTTCTCTGCCACGTATAGTACCTAAGTAGTGGAAGTGTTGTATTCCAACCGAAAGTTCAATATCAAGATTTCACCAGAAATGCATGTTTTGAGAATCCCTGAATCTAAAAACTGTAATTTTGGGAAAACTTCTGTATGTATGTGGTATAGTCTTTGTGAACAGGATTAACTCAAAAAGACACATCATTTAAATGCCCAACTTGGCATTTAAGTTGAGCATCTTCCAAGGATGTGACAAGAATACCCCCAAATCAGACTACTCTTTGCAGTGGCAGAAGATCCGTGGTTGAAATCCCGGCTACGGCATTGAATTTTTCAATCCTGATTCCACCTCTTAAATTTTGCCCACACACACCTTGTGTGTTTAAAAGCACCGGCATAAGCTTGTTGGCATAAGTAAAAAAATGATAAATTCTTTGAACTCTTCTTCATTTTGAATAACTTGCATAGCTGATAAACCGTAAGAGACACACAAAATCACAGCAGCATAAGAATTGCGTATCTCATTAAAATATATAGTTTATGTCAATAAAATACATTTGTGACGTAAGCATTTTCGAGATATTCCTAATAATTTGCTTGAATTTTGAAATACTTATATTGTTTCAAGATAAAAATTCCTGTTCTGTTTTCTCTTTGGCCATATAGAGAGACCGAAATTTTAGCCATCGCATGCCACAAGTTTTTAAAATAGTTTACTATCATTTAAAGCCTATTGTATTCCCCTTGCACCTACAAGGAAATTAGCAATAATTCCTGAAAATACGTATTTCGATTAACGTTCAGTACAGACAGGAATAAGAGTTTGTAAGAATAGTGAGTACAAGAGTAGAGAAAGACATGTGAGTGCAACATAACAGATTTTTTACATTATTTTCAAAATTGAAGCATTATTTTTAAAAAGCATATGGTAATTTACTATATAGTTTTCAGAAGTGCTCTAGAAATTTTTGAGCAAAATAGTAAACAATTTCATCTTTAGGAGCATCCTGAGTAAGAAAGAACACTAGGAAATTGTTTGTGATAAAACAAACTTTGTATTAGGGCAAGTTTATTAATCAGTATACCTACACATGCAGTCACATGACTTTCTCTACTCTTATACTAACAATTCTTACAAACTCTTATTCCTATATCTTCTTCGTGTTAGTTGAGATAAACATTTGTACAAATTATCTTGTTTCCTATTTCCCTGTAGGTACAAGGGGAATATTAGAATACAGTAGGTTTTGAGCGATAGTCAAATCTTTTAAAGCTTTGAAATTCCGTTCTCTTTGCACGTCTACGCTATAAAAAATTAATAACGATTTTCCAATTGACGAAAGTTTAGGTATTCCAAAACCCACACAAATAATGAGTATCTCCGAAATGGTTCACTCCACAAAAAAATTAGTTGGACATAAATTATGTGTTTTTGCGAGAACTACATTTTTGTATCATAAGATTTTGTCTCTCTCTCATGGTTTATTGGTTAACACTAAAGTTATTCAGAATATAGAGAAGTTCATAGGAGATTCCCAAAAAATACAATATACACATTTCATTTGTAATAAGTGTATCTTAAACATGAGGTATTTTACTAAAAATCGTTAGAGCCAGTTTTGAAAAAATCGAAAAAATGAAAATGTTTCGATGTGAAGGGTACTTTTGGGAGGGCGGGTTTCCTCCGTGTTGTATCCTTGTAGGACACTGAAACTTAAAGACAAACTTTAGTATTTAACTAACTTTTGGTTAAAATTGCGCATATTCAGGGGCCTCAAAACATGTATTCTGGCCAATTCTAATCCTGTGTTACTCTACTCCGCGACGTACCTACCGCACAACCCCCACCACGGGCGTCATGAGTAGGGTGTAGTATTGGAGGGTAGGACGTGGCTAGTGCAACCTGGGGCTCCTTAACTGCCCCCCCCCAAGGACCTCACATACTCACTGCACCTCGGACCAGCGAGAGAAATATCTACGGCGGTACTGGGACTCGAACCCGGGTCACCAGATAGGTAAGCAGCTGCGTGTTGATAAATATTACTAATTAGGTCCCTTATCCCCTCCATAACAAAGAGAAGAGATTATCTACCATCGATTATTATCTGAAGAATAGTTACGTGAGTTTCCTTACCAAGCTAACTCCAAGTAGACCTTGATATCATTGTCTAATCAGCAACGAGACGCGGAATTTCCACTTGTAACTTCTCGATTACACCTTCACCTTTGGAACTCTTAAAACTGCTTTGCAGTCGCTCCGTCTACAACGTAACGATAATAGGAAACGTAAAAATAATTATGTCTGCAACTGATTTGTTCCACCAAGGTATCTATATGTTTTGAGGCCCCATGAACCGCAAAAAAGCATTTTTAGAAAAAGGTCCGCGTGTGTGTGTCTATGTGTATGTGTGTCTGTCAGTCTGTGGACAGCATAACTCAAAAACGAAAAGTCGGTTAAAAGCCAAAGTTGGTATTTAAGTTTAATGTCTTTCAAGGATGCGACACAAACATTTTGAAGAAAATTTCCTCACCCTAAACTACAATTTACATAGAAAATTTTTCGAAAATTTTGATTTTCTCGAAAATGGCTTTAACGATTTTCATTAAAACGCCATATGTTTAACATATTTATATGACAAATGAAATGTATATTTTGAATTTTCTGGCTATAGCCTATGTAGTGCTGTTAACTCTGAATGACTTTCGAATAACTCGTAAACCGTAAAAGATAGACAAAATCTTACTGCACAAAAAATGTAGATCTTGCTAAAATACACAATTTATGTCTCAATAAAGTTTTTTGTAGAGTGAACCATTTCGGAGATATTCCTGTTATTTGCGTGAGTTTTGGAGAACTTACCCTTCTGTGAAATGGAACATCGCTATTCATTTTTGATATGTTAACCGTGCAAAGAGAACGGAATTTGAAAGCTTTAAAACATTTGACTACTGCTCAAAGCCTACTGTATTCCCATATTCCCCTTGTACCTACAAGGAAATAAACAATATAGGAAGATATAGGAATTGGCGTTTGTTTGTAGAGAAAGTCATGTGAGTGCAACACATCAGATTTTTAATTTTTGTGTAGAATACTGTCCTTTCTCTACCTGTTACACAGTAGTATATGGTAGAGAAAGTAAAAGGGTTCATTAATCCCTAAGTTCAGTTCTAGCTGCAGGTCGCGCAGTAAAACATCCTATATATGAGATTAATGTCGTTAATGAGTGTATGCATTTTACATTGTTGTTGTTAGTTGCAGCGTGGTGAATGTAGGGGGTAGGTAAACCCTTACGTAACAACCCTGCGCAAACCAGATTTAGAAGGTGCAGGTTTTCTTACAGAGGAGCCATGATGAACGTGCAACAGAACAACTTTCGTTTGTTCGCTAATTGTCAGTGTTTGATACACCACCTGTTGCATTAGACGCCTATCGCTTGTTTTAGAATTGACGTAAGTGCCTTAAACATGCGCTAATTTGAGCGAGCACGGTCATTTCCTGGAATACGAACCAGGGCTCGAGGTTCCCTAACTCTACACAAATCTGATGTGTTACGATCACATGACTTTCACCACCCATTTATTTTTGTACCTGTTACACAAATGATTTATTCGGTCTACTTCCTGATAATCATTTGACAGGATAACATGAGTGTGAGATTAAATTGTTTTTCTGTAAGTTTCATGTTCTTCTGTGCTTGAATAGAAAGTATTATAGTGCACATAATTGCATTTTAAGTGAAAAAAATCTGATGTATTACACTCACATGACTTTCTCTACTCTTGTACTAACCATTCGTGCTAACTCTTATTGCTATATCTTCTTCGTGTTAGTGGAGTCAAACATTTGCAGACACCGGTGTGTCACAATTTTGTCCCGTAAGAATTCTTTTAGATGCCAGTAAATCTACCGACATAGGTCTGTCACTGTTAAACACCTAAAAACCATCGGTGTGGGTCGGATTTATGCAACAAAATAACACATGTCCCAAAAATGCACTAATCAAAATTTATATTTATGTAAAATATAAGGTTGTGTGGAAATCTAGGACTTGAAAATTGTACATATTATACTATTAATAAATATTTTAAAAGATGTGTGTATATTGAATTGAAGCTAGATCTGTTAAAAGGTTTTAAGGCTTTTACAGATATAAATCCACACATTCCACATAACATCTACACTGCAGTAAACTATCAATATTTATTGGCATATTTTGCATTACATTACATGCAGTTCCTCTTTGTGTATGTGTTTACTTTTATGGATGAATTTATTTTAAAAAAGAAAAGGTAACGAAGTCTTATTTCCAATAAAACTAAAACAGGCATATCAAATAAACAATTGCTGATAATTCCATTACTGGTGTGTAGTTGGTGCCAGAACGCTTTTGGCAACCTGAAGTATTAACATTCACAATAAACCGAAAACTTAACGACTTAAAATAGTGTTTTAAAATAGAAGCATGTTTATAAAACCGTTCTTTATATCTAACTCAAACTGGGTTCTTTTAAAAATACTTCTAGTTCAAATTATAAATACCCACCTAATTAATATGTTAATGCAGTTCTAAATTATGATTGTTGACAATGACTGAACCACGCAGACCAGATCAGAATTGAGCTACACAAGTGGGCAGGGAAAGCGGTATATCGTTTATTTCTGTGGTAGTTTGTTAGGGGTTCTTTAAAGTTTGCTTATAGCCTCTTCTATCATTTATTTCTATGGGAGATTGTTTTCTCATTTCTGCGAATGTTGTTTTGAAATTCGTCCATTCTTCGACTTCGAGTAGCAACTTAAACGCTGATTTGAACCCGTGACCTTGCGGATGAGAATGCCAGAGTCTAATCAACTGTGTCACCCAGAGCGACTACGGGACGTATTTATCCAAACAAAAATGCGATGTCAAGATTCCTCAGAGAATATTTGTTTCGAGGTCCCTAGAACTCAAAAAGGCATTTTTAGACAAATATACGTATGTACGTTACTCAAAAACGAAAAGTCGGTTATAAATATCAAACTTGGAACTTAAGTTCTCCATGCTACAAGGAAGTCCACTAAGATTTTCAGGAAAATGCTCCCACCCCAAAGCACCCTTTACACAGAAAATTTTTCAAAAATGTTTTCTCAAAAATGACTGAAAATGTTTATTAAAGTACTATGTGTTCAGAACATTTTAATGAGAAATGGAACGTATTTCTTGAATATTGTGACAATAGCCTCAGAAGTGTTCTTTATTCTCAATTACTTTTATATAACTGGTAAACCGTAAGAAAGAGACATAATCTTACCACACAAATAAGACAATTTCATTAAAACACACACTGAGAGAATGATCCGCTACTGTACCAGTGTTGTAGCCGACAGAAGATTCATCAAAGACGGACATTTTGGACACGTTATCAAAACATGCGAATATGAATTAAGGTTGGACGCATTTCTCAATGCTTTTGTTTGCGGTGATCTTGAAACTATTTGGGAAATTCCCAGTATTGTGTGTGCTATTCCAAACCTTAGCCTTGGGAGTGCAAATCACTTTAAAAACGCGAATTTGATAATGAAGAACACTTAAGATAAGATTGCGGCTACAAGCAGATTGCTGTTTTGGATATATAAATACGACAACAGAATCAATTACAGTGTCACATATCTCATCATGTGGAAAATAGCCCTGCTTCTGTGCGCCTTCACCGCTGTCTTAGGTAAGTGTCACTAGATGGCAGATTCGTCACCCACGGTTCCTTTTAACTTACTGAAAATAATTTATTTCACTTGTAACAAATATATCTTGTCAATGAAGAATACACAAATCTTAATTTCAAAGTTATAGACATTGACAGAATTCTTGTGTGTGTGTGTGTGTGTGTGTCTGTGTGCGTGCGTGCGTGCGTGCGTGTGTAATTATCTCAGAAACCAGTGAATCGATTTTAATAATTTTTTCGTGGTTAAAAAGCTCTGTTTTTTCTCTAAGGGCATAATGTATTGGAAAACTTCAAAAATATATTTGTAAATGCCTAAAATACTAAAAAAATATCTGATGCGTTGCACTCATATAACTTTCTCTACTTACTCTTATACAAATTATTTTATAAACACTTTCCTTTATCTACTACCAAGTTAATCGAACTTAACATTTGCAGAAATGGGTTAATTACATATTTCTTATAGCTGCAAGGGGAATATGGGAATAGAACAAGCTTGATAGTCAAATCTTTTAAGAGTTGTGCACTATGTGATGACATTGAAATTCAATTCTGGTTGCATGACCAGGAGAGAAAAATTAGTAACCCAATAACGATAGCCCATTTGAGAAAACTAATGTGAAAGTCGAACAACACGAAATATCTCAAAAATAGTTGATCTAAATGTTTGTCACATTTTCTGTATTTCTCACGGTTTCTCAGTAATGCAAAAGTCGTCCACAATCAAGAACACTGCACAGGATAATCCCCAACAAATTCAATATGTAAATTTCATTTGTCATTAAAATACCTCAAAAAAGTGGCAATTTAAACAAAACCGTTAGAGCCATTTTCTGAAAAAATCAAAAAACCAAAACCAAAAGTTTGTCTTTAACCTACTTTTCGTTTTTGAGTTATGCTGTTCAACACATGGAGGTTATTCAACAATTTCTTCTGGGTTCAGGGAGTCTCAAAACATATAATTTTCATGAAATCTGCGTATCGAATTTTTGGATGGAATACAAACCTCCTATACTTTGATGTTGTGTAGAAAAGTTGACGAGAAGTTAGAGAAAGTTGTGTGAAGGTGACATACTTTGATGTGTTCTGTTTGCAGGGGCTCCACCCCAAGGCGGCCGAATTGTGGGCGGTAATGACGCACAGAAGGGTGCGTACCCCTATCAGATATCTCTGCAGCAAGTGTTCCTGGGCTTCAGACAACACATCTGTGGTGGTTCCATCATCTCTGCCAACGTGGTAGTCACAGCGGGTCACTGTGTACCAGGCTCTGGCATGGGCCATCTCGAGGTAAGCCTTGTGTCTATAGCAAACTCACTTCCCAGCCTCGGGAGGCATTCTACTGGCCTTCACAGATGCAAGATGAAGACGATATTAACGATAACACATCTGTGTAAAAGGCTAAAAATGTCAAAAATTGACAAAAATCGGTTTTGGTTTTATCAGATAGTATAAACAGTTTCATTATCCTTGCTATGACTTCAAACTTAGTTTTCCCATATTTTTATTTTTGGCACTGTTTGCTCTTTACAATGCTCCTTCACATGATGCAGTTTTCAGTATATATGCATGAAATTTGGTGTGCTTGCTTAGAAATGAGATTTTTTCCTAACATGAATAACTTCTGGGTAATTAAATATTAAAGTTTAAATTTCGAAATTTAAATGAAAAAATAATGAATTTAAACTTTATTTTTATCGAAACTCATAATAAACTCACAGAACATAACTAAAATTATTAAGTTTTTCAACTCAAAATTGAATCATAGGGAACCATTTACAAAAATATTTTAAAATTATAATAAGATATTAATATCGTAGCAACTAATTTGACTATATGTATGAAATTTTGCAAATTTACTCCTTACTATGCAATGATTGTTGTGTTATAATTCCAAATCAATCCAATAAAAACTGTAAAAACTGCAGATTTATAACATTTCCTTTGCTTGCGATAAACTTTATTCTCCTGGAAAAATACAACGAACTTTTAAAGAAATGTTATGACACATTCTCTTCACAATTTGAAAACCTAAAAGCATTTAAAACCAAAATCCATTTATTTTGCATTTTTGAAGTTTCCATGTGGTGACATCTCACACGAGCTACAAAATATGAACTACTTGCATTGCAGAATTCCACGACCGTAAAATGTTCTGAGAAAGAAGGGTGGGAATTATTTAGATCTCCGCCCTCTTGTGAGTATCCGAGAATATGTTGTTTAATGGCAGTCTTTGGCTCCACTTATATCTGCGAATAAACATTTTCAAAAATGAACTAGAGTATCGTAGCAAAATAACTGACAATCACCTCCTCATCTTTTGAGACTGTGCACTTCATCTTTTGCACCAAATATTGAAACGTAAATCGTGCCAAAAAGTGTCCTCAGAAACATCGTAGGTTAATCAGAAGTAGAATATGAATGTGTACGGCTTTAATTACCCTTAAGTAAGAATGTGTCGCCACTGGAGCTCAGTAACCACGGATAAATGCGTCATTCTGTCCCTGCGGGTGGAAGGAGGTGATTTTAACCTCCCCTTTCCTGCCTGAACTTGGTTACCGCTGTGTTAAAGCTATTTACACACTTTATTATGATTAAAAAGGAAATGGGCGTAAAAACCATCAAAGCTTTAGCTCCAAAATGTCTCGTATAATGCAATTAAATAGTTAAAATTAGCGAAAAGAGTAACCTTTTTTAAACTACCTTGGGCATTCACACTTTTCAGAGAAAATTTTGATTTTCTTGAAAATAGCACCAACGATTTTGATTGAAGTATCATATTTGAGATATTTATATGACAAATGAAATGTATATCTTGAATTTTCTGGCTATAGCCCCTGTAGTCGTATTTACTCTGGACGACTTTTACATAACACGTAAATCGTAAGAGATAGACCAAATCTTAGTATATAGAAAATGTAGATCTTGCTAAAACACACACTTCATGGCCAAATACGTTTTTTGTAGAGGGAACCATTAGGAGATATTCCTTGTTATTAAGAATGGTTAGTACAAGAGTAGAGAAAGTCATGTGAGTGCAACACACAAGATTTGTTGTGTAGCTAACAACTTTCGAGATGTACTTTGTTATTGGCTGGAATTTTCAAATATTTATATCTTTATCTGAGAACTCGTTATTCCTGGTCATATAAAGAGAATAGAAATTCAAAATTATCACTTGGCGACTAGCTCTTAAGAGATTTTACTATCCTTGAGTCTAATTGAGTAGTATTCCCATTGTATATAAAGGAAATATCGTATATAATAAAACCATTTCCGCAGTTATTTCAATTAACATGCAATAGGTAGAAGTAAAAGTCTTTAAAGAATAGTTTGCACAACAGTGAGTGGAGAAAGCTATGTGAGCGTACTCTTAACATGTTTTTCTACTCTTTTCCCAGCAACTTCTCAAGTATTGTCTCCCATATTCACAACTTCACTTCATTCCTCCTTCCTTCAGATGCCTTAGTGATGAAGAAACAAGTGAATATCGGTTACCTAGGTAACACAATACAACATTTCCTGATGTTGTTGCAGGTTGTTGCAGGGGAACACGTTCTGGACAAGGATGAGGGCACGGAACAGACTGTGAGGGTATCCAAGGCTGTTGTTCACCCCAAGTATTCAGGGTAAGTTACAGTATTTGGGATTCTCTCTTCCTACAGGGCTAACTTGTCAGCATTGTGATCAGATGAATGTTAGAGCGACTGAAGAGAAAAGAGGTGCGTTCACTGCCAGTTAGGCACTTTTAGTGTCACTTTGTCCACTGTAGGTAAGAAACTATTAACGAATTACTGAAGGTGCAGACATGAAACAGTTTATTGTCCAGTATTCAGTCACTTCATTGTGGATAGGGAAATACTCTGATTAAAGAAAACTTCGCAAAGCCAGCCGGGAAGCCAACCCTAACCTCTGAGGCAGTCACAGATGGCGTTACATCAGGCTTTTAGCTAGAAAATAAAACTATGTTCTAAAAATGCATAATTCAAGATTGACATTTGTACAAAATACGATAGTTTTCTGCTAGTAATTTTTTTATAAATTATACTATTAATGAGGGTTTTAAATGTGTATACTAAATTTAAGTCAATAGTAATCTGCTAAATGAAATTTTACATTTTTTAAATTAAATTTTACACGTATAGACTCGCACATTTCATACGATATCTGCACCATAGTAACTCCACTGCTTTCTTAAAACAAATTTATCCATCACTTCTTAAAAATCACAGACATACACAGTGTGCATTTGACAAGAATGGGTGAACCACGCAGACCAGATCAGAAATGAGCTCCACTAGTTGGGAGAAAAGCGACATATGGTTTGTTTCTGTGGCAGATTGACTCATTTTTCCGAATGTTGTTTTAAAGTCCGTGGCATTCTTCCTCTTAGAGTAGGAAAAACCGACAAAAGCGACTGTAACTTAAACCTTGCTTTATATTCCTCTGTTTTACCTCTTTATACATTATATCCATTTCGGCATTTTAAGGTTATGATTATGAATTTCCTTCCTCGCTTGTTTATTCTTCAACGTAAGCAACAAATAGTGACGAATCATGGAAACTGACCAGTCACTCCATATTAACTCATTACAAAACAGTATAAACTGTTCAAAGCATCAATAAACTTTAATATATTGTAAACACATAGTAAATAACAAATAGATTAAGTACATTTTAGGGTTATAATTAAATTCATTGTGGGAGCTTAACAATATTAATAATAGGAACACTGTAGTACTTACAAATTCAGTATTATAAATTCTGAAATGTAAACATAGCATCTGGTTATAATGAAAATTGAGTTGGGTTGGAACACTTATCACTTACATTACTTACCTAAGCAATAAAGTGAGGATAAACACGATGAACTTCAAGAAAATACTTGAAAACTTACGCAGAAAACAAAATTTACGATACCCTAACCTCAGAAAACCAACAAACTGTGAAATAGCCAACCATTCAGAACAGAATTTCAATAAAGCAAAACTTACATTATTAAACAAAGGTTTAAAACGTGTGTTGGCTACATTGACTCCACAGAAAACAATTGCAGATATCAACATTGCCACAAATCAGATGAAAACATCAAATTAGCAGTTCAGAAAGCAGATAAACGTGGAAAGTTCGTTATAGCGGACAAAGAAGATTATATTTCCGGGATAGAAGAAATAAAAACAGATCCACTCAAGTCTGAAATAAAAGCCTTCAGTGATACAATGAACAATGTTAAACCCTTAACAGAAATAAAAATCTAGAATAAAACTATATCATCCCACTTCAACGAGATTATATGCACTTCTAAAAATCCATAAACCAGACACTTATATTAGACCCATAGTAAACAATATCGACTCGCCCACATATAATTTGGCAAAATAGCTTACACAGAAATTCACAACACTACTCAAGTACAACGGTCCAGGCAGCAGGAATTCTCGGTACTTAATGAAGAAAATAACACACTTCGAATTAAATCCAGAAGACAAACTTGTATGCTTTGAAACCACAGCACTCTTCCCTAGCATCCTAACAGATAAACTGTCAGTGCAACTGAAGAAATGCCTTTTCCAAAACATTAAGTGATGCTCTATTTTTATTCACATCACTGTCACTAGCTTGTTCAAAGATACGTAAATAGCATGTGGTATTGTAATCAATGGGACATGCTGATTGAGATAATAAAAAATATTTTTGTAATTTAATTTTCTTTATATTATAAGGTGTACCAACTGCTACATTCATGTGTGCGTGATTTTTCCCGATTCCACATTCTCATAGACTCCTTAGAGTAAAACTATAAAAGTGTTGGGTTTGGATATTCGAGACTGTTTTGAGATTAAAATATTCTAGAATGTGAAGTATTTATGTTAATGTTACAGAGACGTTGGCCCCTACGATATCGCTGTCCTTATTTTGGCTGATTCTCTCAAATTCAACGAAAATGTGCAGCCGATTGGTCTTCCTGAAGCAGGTGCCATCCCAGAGGGTAAGTAAAGCTTTGGTTCCAATCCTAACAGATCTAAAAGCCTCAACTTCACCATGTCTCACAACAGAATTTTAGACAAGTGTCGATTTAGTTTATATTTCAGGTAAGTTTTGTTTTCAACAATGCTTTGCCACGTTTCAAAATTTTAGATTGCATGGTTATGTTCATATTTTCCTTCTATTTATTTTACGTCGCTTTAACTACAATTTGTCATCCTGTACCATACATCTTTCTTCATTATTTGACCTCAGAGGCCTTAGTGCATGTCAACTGTATGTCTGTTTGAACACGTGCCGGGCTGAATGTCGACAGAATTAAGATGTCGTCCAGTCTACCGGCTTTTATTATGATGGTTCCTTATTACTATGTATGTTGAATTTTTCTATTGATTTAAAACTTTGAGTCGAGGTATTAAATATGCAATCCTGTGTACTTTAGCGACTGAGGTAAACCACGTAAAATATTAGACAAATCTGTCGACCCAAGGGATTTGAATCCCATCAATTCCAGAATGCGGAGTACAGACGATATCGCTTGAGGCATCCAGCTCGGTATTTCAAATTCATTGTAATAAAATTGCTCTATATGATTTAAAATTATTAGTTTCAAAACGAAGTAAATATCGTTGTAATATTATTCATTACTCTGTCTTGAGCTGTCAATCTGCAGTTATGCCCCTAACAGTGTGTATACATTAACCTCTGATTGTTTTACTAAAGTTTAAAGAAACTGACCTGAAACAGTGGGTATCATAAAAGCAATGACATCAATATACACACTGTACTATTCTACTATAAACTCTTGGTGTTTGTGACTTTAGGAGAGGCGACCCTGACTGGCTGGGGCAGCGTGAGTGACACCAACTGGCCCATCATGCCCAGCATTCTGCAGGAGGTGAAGGTACCAATAGTACCATTTGACGAGTGTAAGGAGGCATATGGTGACAGTCCTGTAGAGACCACCAACGTGTGTACCGGACCACTCACTGGAGGTACCTCGGCCTGCTCGGTAAGTAAAACCACCTCCTAGACCATACGTAGACCTGCAACGCAGTTGTTTGGTTTGGTACTCACAGAACACCTAGTACTGGCAAATGTAGCCCCACTCTCTGCCAGATCCCCCCTTCCCCTGTTTCATGAATATAATTCTAGTCTCTGGATTGGTAGCAAAGTCCCACAGACTCGAAGGACAACAGATGCGTACACTTCACACACCTATACGTACATAGATCCATTGCGACTACGTCGCCGTCACGAATGAAGGCGCTTGCGCAGAAGACAAATATCCAACGACGTCACAGTCACGTGTTTTGTAGCCAATCAGGCGTAGTCTGTTTCAGAGCGCATGTGTGAGATCACTTGCCTGCAGTTTAACAGTGAAATTAACAATTCCGAGCAATAAGTCTACTCCATTGTATCATAGAATGTTAGTTAACGGTTCCTACAACGGCAGAAGCAAAAAACACGTTGCGTTATTCACAGTCATACCAGAGAAATGACATACAATGTGTACAGATTCTTCCTAAGCAAGATGGAAACAGTTGCAATGCAGCACTTGTCCTATTTCCGCAGCTGCGCCTTATACCTATACGTCATTTGCCGCCATCGATCCTGACAGCTATCAACACTAAAAACACCATCTAGAATGAAAATATAGCAGCTTTTCGTATAAAAACAGGCCATGATTTTCTGGCGCTACATCGTATAAAAATCATCGATTCCTCAAACCGCATCACCTTCGAATTTCAGAGAGTGTGGTGCATTCCAAAGATTGTGGAACGGAACAAATGGTCACTCTATTGGGAAGTCAATAATGGCAAATGGTCCACAACTCTAAAGCATTAGATTAAATAAATAAAATCCCGGCGGCTACTACAGCACCCTCCCAGGACGAATGAATGAAGTGAAAGAGCCGTAAGAGGCTACAGGGCGTAGGCAGGCAGCGGAAGTCCCTGGTTCAGCTGCTTCAGCTGCCTACAGAGGATGATGAATAAACCTTCGACCAAGCAGTCCTCTAGTGTCCATGGGAAGTAGTCCATTTGAATAAGCATCCAGCAATATTTCGCTAATTTGTTTCAAAATGTTTGTTCTGCCTCTCAAAAGCGTACTAAAGAAAACCACCGTATACGCCTGGAGCTTGCAGGGGTCTTTTTTTAAGGTTATGGTATCAGGATACCATATTTCTATTAATTTCACTCAGACGCACTTGCAGAGGATTAATTCTGGTTAAAGAAAATTCCTATATTGCAGCAGACAATCTGGCCTAGGACTTCCCGATTTGGAAATACCACAAAATCAGAGAGACAGTCAAATAAAGGTTCTGCATATGTTTACCAAATCGTTCAGAAAATCAACTATGCTTCTTAAAAATAAATACATATTTTTACATTTACATTTTTCACGAAGAATGCGGCTCTTTCCCTGTGTGTATTCTGAAGTCGGATATACAAGTACTGGATTTAGTTCGGTCTGTGTTGCGTTTCCATGCAGTATTCAATCGGAATGAGAACTCAAATCGATTTGGAAACTTAGTGAATATTCCTTTCTTCACTAAAGCTGATGTTTCACCCTAAATACTTGAAATGTGATATTTGTTGCAGATTTTGACACTTTTATATTTATTGTAGCTTTTAAATGATATTCCCCTTCATCCTTAGGTTGTGGTATCTTTCTGGCTAATTTAAAGACCTGACGTAATATGTGTATATGATTGCAGGGTGACTCTGGCGGCCCACTGGCTCAGGGCTCAGTGCTGATTGGCATCGTGTCCTGGGGAGTCATTCCTTGTGGCTCAGTCAATGCTCCTTCAGTGTACACAAGAGTGTCTGCATACATCGACTGGATCAACCAGAACTCCAGCTGAAGACTCTCTTAATATCTCAATACAATTCAACTCTGTGATATACAAAACTACAAATGAACAAGTTTCGAAATGTTAGGTTATATTGACATAAACTCTTCTGTAGAAAATAAATATTTGTATTTGTGTTTAATAAATTCTTTGAAAGATGCTGTACATAACATCTGAAGCCTTTTATTTTATTTACCCTTTCCTAGTAGACTGATGTCTATCCCAGTGTGCGACAGTTTTATGCTAATATCTGCTGTCGGCTGCTATAGTGTGGAATATTACTCTCAACGTATGCGGAGTGAGACAAGCTTCTTACCTGTCTGAACCAAGAACATTATTTTCATTAATTACACTCGGAGAAAGTTAGAATTAGACAGAAATTTCTTTTCTGAATATGGCTGTACAAAGATTCTGTCTCTACGGTGTTTAGATTACGAGCTATTCACACTTTTTAATGTCACGTGGATGTCACTTAACATTCATTCAAGATAGAAAGACCTGTGAATGGGCATACATGTAGGCAGTGTTTCAAACTCAAACTGAAATATTCCAATTAACTATTAACTTATTTATCTATTCCCCTGTGTTTGTGATACCAGTCTGAACATGTCCATGGAAGCTGGGACTTGTGATTTTTCTATTAACAAACTGCAACAGTACAGGAAAATTGTATTTGATGTATGTGACGAAAAACAAGCTAGAACACAAGCCAGCTATTAAAGAAAACTTGAAGTAATCTAACCTAAAAGTTCCAAGAGTAAAAACACCAAATGTTTCAGTCAAAGCGCCCAATATGATCATGGTAAATAAATAGGACTATAGAAATTAAAAGAGGTTACTATTTTATCTATTACGTTAGCAAACTACGCAAAGAGTAAACACTATAAGAATATGTAACAAAAATCTATGCATTACATTCGTATGAATGATACAACCACACAGCCCAGAAGATATAGATTAAAAAATACGTAGAATGATGAAATAAATACAGAATTCAAAAAAAAAAAATACAGTGATCCTTGGAAATGAAATTGCAGATATTATAGCAAAATATCAAGTGTTACACTCACATGACTTTCCCTACTCTTTTACATACTCTTCATACTCTTCGTCTTAGTCGATATAAACATTTGTAGAAATTACCTTATTGCTGATTTCCTTGTAGGTACAAGGAGAATACAGGAATACAGTAGGAAAAGTGGTCAAATGTTTTAAAGCTGATCACTATGTGATGGCTTTGATATTCCATTCTCTTTCCACGTCCAGGAGATATAAAAATGAATAACGATCTTCCCTTTAAGAAAAGATAAGTATTGCAATAGTCAGAAAAATAAGAAGGAATATCTTCGAAATAGTTCACTCCCAAAAAATGTATTTGACACGTGTTTTAAGCAAATCCGTATTTTTGTATGGCAGTATTTTGTCTACGTGTTACGGTTTATCAGTTGTGTAAAAGTCATTCAGATTGCAGAGAGCTTTTGAGGAATTTCCAAAAAACTGAAGATATATATTTCATTTGTCATAAAAATATCTTAAACATTCTAACTAAAATCGTTTGCCATTTTTCAGAAAATAAACATTTTCTAAAAATGTTGCATGTAAAGAGTAGTAAGGAGTGAGGCGACGCCTATCTCTTCAAGTTACCAGCTAAGGAAATATAGACAAAATTGCTATCGAATCACCAGGATTACACATGATTTTCCTAGAAAATTCAAAATACACATTTCATTTGTCATCTCATATATATCCTAAAAATATAGCATTTTAATCAAAGACAGCCCATTTTTTGAGAAAATAAAAGAATTATACATTTTCTATGTAAAGAGTAATTTTTGGGTGGGAGTTTTGTTGACTATTTGCACTTATACGTAAGTTTGTTAAAATCAACCAATCACGTGAATAACAATTTCAAATTTCAACAAATTACAGCGTTCCTTTGCGAAAAAAATTATCGGATTCATTATCACCTCCTCTAAATTTCTTATGTTATGATCAGATTAAAGAATCTAGCTGCACTGTGCTAACAGATGCACAACGCGATAGAGTGGCTATTCAAATGTCAAATATGGCTGACTCGCTTCGCTGATGTGTTTAATGCCATGTCTGGAATCAGTTTGACAAATTTTGTATTGAACGAAATTATAAATTAGCAGCAGATACTGCAACTTCTGACATTGGCAACATCTTAACAAATTGCAGCATCAATACGACAACTTATAGAAGGCCGTGCCAATGGACGCTGGTGTATGTATTACCTGTTTCGTCTTTCTATTAACAGGTTATTAATTACAATACATGTAAATAATATTTCATAGACTATACCATCCCTTAATTCGTGAAATAGTCTTAATAAATGCAACTCGTGATAGTCCAATACTCTAGATAAATTGACAATCACTCGTGGCACTAATTATTAAAATCTTCACGTCGTATTCTTGAAAGATACTGAACTTAAATACCTACCAAGTGTTTAACTGATTCTTTGTTTTAGAATTCCGCTGTTCATAATGTTCTTTTCTGAAAATTAATTGAATAGCGATTAACCACAGTGATCCAAGCACCAAAACGGAAAAAGTAAGATTATCATATCACTGGATCTGAGCAAGTCTATTCTAGTTTAGTAAAAAATATCCAATCAATAACGCTATTGTGCTACCATCTAACAGCAGTTTTAGAAATAACTATTTAACAGGATTTACAATGAGAAGATTTAAAAAACGATAAATACTTCAGTTTGTGATTTTGGAGCTTGGATCACTGTTAGTAATTGCAGTCCTATTTTTCTTTACATTAACCATATGCAGGACATGGTTGGACAAACAGCAGAATGAGACTGAAAAGTTCAATGCCATAGCCGGAATATGACTCACGGATCTTCCGGTTTCCGTCCAGTAGCTCTAACCAACTAAACTATTAAATCAGAAACTAAAAGCTTCACTTATCTTAGTAATATTGCAAGTTGTTACAGTGCTGACTAATTTCAAGTTGTATCAACTCATTCTCAAAGCTATCCAAACAAGTTACCATAGTTACCGACGCTCAACTTAAAGGTTCATTTGTCGCCAACCTCTGAAAACAAAAACCTATAAGTACAATCTGTTAGTGGTAATTCAAAATTCATAACGCGGTTTCTTTTTTTTAAAAAAAATGAACATTTTTCCTAGACCATTAAACCTATAGGTCCATATAATTGTTTTAATGATTAACCTCTGGATTTATTTCATGATTAAATGACCAAAAATGATCCCCCACAGCTGATTTATCAATCTGTTTATATTTACTATTTCTAAAATGTGCCTTCATTCTGGTTTCTAAATGGTTCATCAAGATAAACAAAATTAATTAGATAAATTTATCAATGTAACGGAATCTTTCAACGTAATTTTCACCAACTTACAGTCGTCTAATTGACTTGAAATTTTGCACACATGTCAACGACCAATGACAATACAATGATATTATAACCTTGTCCTAAGATCCTGACCAGGATCATCAAGATAAAAAGGGACTTAGCTAAATTGACCAAAGTGATGTAATTTTCATCTACTTGAGTCGTCTGATTGACTTGAAAATTTGCACACATGTCAAGGACCGATCACAATGTAACAATTACATGAGTTTGTCCTAATGTTCTGTCCAGGATCATCAGGATAAAAAAGTAATTTGACTAAACTTATCAATGTAACGTAATTTTCAGCTACTAAAAGCTTTCCTGAAATGGAACATCGCTGTTCATTTTTCTATATGTTAAGTGTGCAAAGAGAACGGAAATCGGAATCTCAATGTTTTAAAATATTTACCTATAGCACAAAACCTAGTGTATTCCCATATTCTCCTTGCACCTACAAGGAAATAAGCAATAAGATAATTTGTACAAATGTTTATCTCAAGTAACACGAAGAAGATATAGGAATAAGAGTTTCTAAGAATGGTTAGTACAAGACTATCAGGTGAACTGTAGGTGTCCAGCTATTGGGTGGAATGCAATGGGTAGGCAAGCAGTATCCACAGAAAGTAACCGAGTATAGTGGGCAGACAAGTGACGTGAGATTTTTATCTTGCAAGAGGTGACGAGAAGGATATTGGAGGAGTAATAACTCAGGTTAAGCATGAGCAACATTTAAATAGGGCCGCGAGGGGGTGCGGTAGTGCGTAATGTTTCTGGTGAATGGCCCTGTGCGCGTACCCACATTATGCAATACGTGTAAGAAGCCACAAAAAACTGGTAGAGACCTCTTTCTGTTAGGCCGGCTGGGATAGGTAATTATTTCAGCGTGTGTAATGCAGGTCATCGGCACCGACGGAAAAGTAAACAGTCTGGTCTTTGGAGCGTGGGTTCAATCTGGCCATTGTGTTTCTTACAGTTTCTCTTGCTGGGTAAAGCGGAACATTCTTGCCAGGAGAGAAAATTGCCTTTCCCGGTTACAGAGTCTAGTCTTCCTTGCCAACATGCCTAGGCACCCAAACCTATGTCTCATCAATTCTTTAATTTTTACTTTCTTTACGACATATAGTAAGTAGAGGAGTATTGTATTCCACCCAAAAATTCGATGTCGAGATTTCAACGTAAATATGCTTTGAGATCCCCTGAATCGAAATAAAACATTTTTAGAAAAAGGTCCGTGGGTACGTGTGTGTGTGTGTGTGTGTGTGTGTGTGTGTGTGTGTGTGTGTGTGTGTGTGTGTGTGTGTGTGTGTGTGTGCCTATGAACAGCATAACTCAAAAACAATGTCTCTTAAAAACAAAAGTTGGTATTTAAGTTGAATATCTTTCATAGATGCAACACGAAGATTTTGAAGAAAATTCTCCCACCCTAAACTGCCCTTTACATGGAAAACTTTTCAAAAAATGTTCTTTTTACAAAAATGGCTCTAACAATTTTGATTAAACTGCTATGTGTTTGAGATATTTTTATGACAAATGAAATGTATATTTAGAATTTTCTGGCTAGAGCACATTTAGTTCTGTTTACTTTTGACGACTTTTGCATACTTGCTAAACTGTAAGAGATATAGCTTGCTATCTTTTTCGTGATAGTTGAGATAAACGTTTGCAGAAGTTATCTTATTGCTTATTTCCTTGTAGGTACAAGGGGAATATTAGAATACACTAGACTTTGAACGATAGTCAAATCTTTTAAAGCTTTGAGACCCCGTTCTCTTTGCACGCTTAGCCAGTAAAACATGAACAACGATGTTCCATTTCACGAAAGTTTTACGTTTTCCGAATCTGACACAAATAACAAGGGATATCTCCAAAATGGTTCGCTGTAGAAAAAATGTATTCGGACATAAATTGTGTGTCTTAGCGAGTTCTACATGTTCTGTATATTAAGAATTTGTCTATTTCTTACGGTTTACGAGTTATTCAAAAGTCATCCAGAGTAAACAGGACTACATAGGCTATAGCCAGACAATTCAAAATATACATTTCATTTGTCATTCAAATATCTTAAACATATGACATTTTAATCAAAATCGTTAGAGCCATTTTCAAGAAAACCGACATTTTCGAAAAATGCTCCATGTAAAGGGTAGTTTAGGGTGGAGCTATTTTCTTGAAAATCTTTGTGTTGCATTCTTGAAAGACATTAAACTTAAATACCAACTTTGGTTTTTAACCGACTTTTCGTTTTTCTGTTATGCTGTCCACAGACTGACAGACACGCGCGCGCACTCACGCACACACACGCACACATACGGATCTTTTTCTAAAAATGCTTCTTTTGGATGCAGGGTGTCTCAAAACATATATTTCTGGTGAAATCTTGACATCGAATTTTTTGGGTGGAATGCGATACTTCCTACTTTTTAGTAGAGAAGTTAAAAATTATGTCCAAATGCATGCTTTGTGGAGGAACCATTTCGTAAATATTCCTTGTTACCTATTTATGTGAGTTCTGCAATACTTCTACTTTTCTCAAATGGAAGGTCGTAATTCACTTACCTCTTAGCTGTATAAAGAGAATGGAATTTCATTTAGTGACCAGCTTTGAAGGATTTCTCTATCGCTCAAAGCCTACTGTTTTCCCCTTGCATTTGCAAGAAAATTACCAATAAGATAATTTCTACAAATGTTTATCTAGACCAACGTGAAAAGAGGAACAAGAGTTTATAAGAATATTTAGTACAAGAATAGAGAAAGTCATGAATGCAACACTAGATTTTTTTCTTATTGTGAAAGTCAATAACAGCTCATTACAGAGGATATTCGGAAAGTAACTCTGCATATGTTGGACCGGCAAATATACAGACGTAAAGCAGCTTAATGGTAGTGGAAAAGATTTTCTGCAGATGTCGCTGTGCACTTCTCACGTACGCAGTTATTTGTTTTTAAGTCACAATGCGGGCATAGGGGACTGCGATACGCGAAGAATGGGCAGCTCTCTGAGGAAATAAGTTTAGAGCAGTATAGGGAATTCCAATAAACTGGTAACCTTCTCTCGTGTATCTCTTCGCAAGAAGATGATCTTGTCTCGGCTACGTATTGGCCGCTGCAGTTTAACGCACGGTTATCTTTTGTTAGGGCGGGCCTGCTCTTCTTTGTCAACTGCGTGGCAAACTTGTTGGTCCGTCGAATGCTGCTAGTGTGTTTTTTTTCTGACGCACCTCCGAGACTCTCTGCAACTACCTGTCAGACTTCCAGAGGTGCTGACGGACGATAAACTAGCGCTCGAAAGAATTTTGAAGTTTTTATCTATAATAAACATCAATATAAGGATTTAGAATTTCAAATATCGAGATATCATACCTTTTAGGCATTTTTACATATTTGTCTTAATTCTGGCTTTTGCCTCATTAATTTAGTAAATTTATCTATATTTGTGATTTTACTAAGATTTTTATTTTCTACTGAAATTTATCTCTGGCTTTTTCCATGATCTGTTTTATAAGGGCGCTTGTGCCCAAGTAGGTGAACACCCTAAAATTATATCATGATGCGATGCACTACAGATTTTGCTGTTCCTCAAAGAATTAGTGAAGTGTTGTCCAGTGAGCGAGTAGTATTTAAATATGAACGTTCCCCAAAATGACTCTCCCAGAAGCGCAGAGTTGCCAGCTGTATGCACAGTAGCGCCATATTTTGGGAACCATAAGTAGTTAACTTCGTCTACTTATAGCTGCGCAATGAAATCTAGGAACATTAAACAGTGAGATTTGTTGTTCATACCTTCAAAGAGTAAAGGGCTGATAATTGTACAGTACTTCGGCGTCTAACACTGGGCATATCTTTGGAAACATCCAATAAATTAAGGAACTGCATTACAATCCTGGGAATTTTTCAGCAAAAGTTTCCTATGCCTTGTCGAAAGACATTCAGCAGGAAAATGAAACCGGATTTGAACCCGTGACTTTGGGATGAGCAGCCCAACGGCTGTGCTGCCGTATGTATGAAGAATGGGCATTAAACATCATCAAAAAAGAGATACCTGAACTCCCATTGCAAGAAGTAACTCAAGACGAAAGGGCAAAGGAAGAAAAATACAAACCGAAGATTTTCGAGAAAATCTCCCTTTTACGTCAGAGTACCCCGTGAAATTATTATATAAAATTATAGAGAAAGTGGAGTTGAAATACAAGTGGATTCTATTAATTTTTTCCTTTATAATAAGTAATTTAAATTCTTAATTAAGTTTATAAAAATGTTCTTTAAGAGGGAAGTAATCACAAATATGTTTTGTATTTTATTTCCTCAAACATGGCTTTAGCGACTTTATCACTTGATGCAAATTTTTAGATGACTAACAAAATTTAGGATCCTGAATAAAAATTTTATTGTAATCCCAATATCTCAAGCATATGATGTCTTAATCAGAATCCATAAGAGCAGTTTAAAATTAAGGCATTATTTCGGTCTAAGGAATACTTTGGAATGATAAGATTTCGTGAATCTGTCTACCCCATCTTGGAAGATATTGGACTAAAGTACCATGTTTGGCCAATTTTTTTTTATTTTTACCTTCTACCAAGTACCCGTTGGGTAGAGGAAGTTCTGACTTCTTTCCAAACATTTGATATCGATATTTCTTAAATAACTTCTGGAGCCCCTTCAATCTAGAATAAGTACTATTAGATATACATCAGTCTCAAAAACGAAAATTGAGTCAAACATCAAGCTTGAGTTGAATTCAGTATCTTCCAAAGATGCTATACAACAATTTTCAAAAATATCTTCATCCTAAAGTTACATAAAAAATGCATCGAAAATTTTTATTTTCCCAAAAATGGCCAACGATTTTTATTTAATTACCATGCGTGTAATTCATTTTCATAACAAATTAAATGTATATCCTGAATTTTCTGGGAATGTCCTCATAAGTCCTCTTCATTTTGAATGTCCTTTGCGCAACTGATAAACGTTATTATATATAAAAAGATCTTACTGCACAACAAATGCAGTTTGTAAGAATTGTTATACTTTTCTCAAATGGTTAGTACAAGAGTAGAGAAAGTCATGTGAGTGGAACAGATCAGATTTTGGGGGTTAATGTCCTTTGACTGGTTGTGTCATATCGGATGCTGACTGAAATAGGCGAAATGATGCTCAAATGAGCCCGTAGTCCATAGAGGTTAGAGTTATCCGACATTCGTCTCTAAGAATAAGAGAATCCCCCGGGAAATATTATCCAGTAACTCACCCTAACCGAGATTCGAATTCAGGACCTCTTGAATGTGAGGCAGACAGGTGGGCTCAGACGAAAGCACAACTTATGCAGATCTCGTTAAAGCACACTGTGTCAGATATATTTTTTGTGGAATAAGCAATTTCCGAGATATTCCTTGTTATTGTTCCAAATTTTCCAATGCTTATACTTCTTTTCAAATGAGAAGTCATGAAAAGAGAACGGAATTTCAAAAGCATCACATAGTGGCCAGTAAAGCTTTATAAGGGTAGTTCATTGATCAATTGTAGAGAAATTCATGTGAATGTAATTGTGAAATTTGGGGATTTTCAACCTACGTCTGCCCTTAAGTGTAATGGAAAGCTTCGGAGGGCCACACCCAGACAGTACATTTGGATGGGGTGTTGGATTTTGACCCTCTCTCCCCCACTCCCCCTAAAAGACAAGCGCGTGTTATACTTTCGCTTTACGAGGTGCGTACAACAGCATCGCCGTTTGATGGTAAACTCCATTAGCGCTGCAGTATAATTTGGTGCTGTATGCAGATATTTTAGCCGCTGGTGAATTGGGCGTTCATAAGAGGCGATGTAATTTTCTGCATATCTGTCTTATAATGAGTGACTTATATAATATGATGAAGAAAGTAGGCGAGTCATACCTTTTCCAAGCTTTTTATGGAGTGCCCGCGTTTAAATACTGTCTCCCCAGTCACTAATGCAAACAATACACATGCCGTTACATAAGGCACATTCACCCAGTGAACTACCGCCGTTCTAAATGAAATTAACAGATGGCAAACGATATTTAATCACAACTTGTTACGAGGAGAAGTATTGGCTGGTTACCGCACTAAATTATCCTGTAAAGTGTATCACACACTTATTGTAGTTAAGAGGGATTTATTATAATTCCACCCAAAAATTCGATATCGAGATTTCACTGGAAATATATGCACTTTCTAAACCCCCCCCCAAAAAAAAAAAACACGCGCCTATCTGTCTGTCTGTAAACAGCAGAACTAAAATTATCTTATTGCTTATTTCCTTGTAGGTACAAGGGGAATATTAGAATACAGTAGGCTTTGTGCGATAGTCAAATCTTTTAAAGCTTTGAGATTCCGTTCTCTTTGCACGCTTAAGCAGTAAAAAATGAACAACGATGTTGCATTTGAGGAAACGAAATAATATTTGCGAAATAGTTCACTCTACAAAAAATGTTATTCGTATATAAATTGTGTTTTAGTAAGATCTACATTTTTCTATAGTAAGATTTGGTCTATCTCTAACGGTTTAACGGTTATGCAAACGTCATCCAGGATAAATAGTACTTCATAGGCTATAGGCAGAAAGTTAAATATATACATTTCATTTGTCATAAAAATATCTTAAACATATGGCATTTTAATCAAAATCGCTAGAGCCATTTTCAAGAAAATCATAATTTTCGAAACATTTTCCCTGTAAGGGGTAGTTCAGGGTGGGTGAATTTTCTTCAAAATCTTAGTGTCGCACATTATTGAAAGACATTAAACTTAAATACCAAATTTGGTTTTTAACCTATTTTTCGTTTTTGAGTTATGCTGTCCACAGACTGACAGACACACACACGGACTTTTTTCTAAAAATGCTTCTTCTGGATTCACAGGGCCTCAAAACATATTTCCGGTGAAATATCTACATAGAATTTTTGGGTGGGATGCAATACTTCCTCTACTTTATTAAATGTGGTAGAGAAAGTAAAAATGAAAAGGTGATTAAATACCAAAATTGGTATTTAATTTTGTCATCCATAAAGATTGAGTCGTTTCCTTAGTGGTGGTAGCTTTGCTACTTAATGAACTGGAGATCCGGGTTCGATCCCTGATAACGATTTGGGGATTTTCTTCTCATAGGTCTAAGTTGCCTCTGATTCTCGCGGTCGCGGGTTCAAACCTGGCGTAGTGCGAAGCATTTTTTCGGGCGTAGGATCTTTAGCATGGTTTTCTTCGGAAGCCAAGGAAATCCGGTGGTCCCGTGTTGTAGATTATGGCAGTAAAAGAACCTCAAGCCTAATAATGGGACCTATGAGCAAAATTAAGCAATCTTTCACGCTCAATATAGAATAGGACGCTGAGAACCATATCAGTTAAAGAATATCCATAAATGAAAACTTGGAAGATGTGTAGTGTTCTCCGGTTAGACAACATTCCTTATTTGATTGTGATTGGACATTATAAAATGTGACAAAAAAAGCATGACACGGCATACACCCTAAGGAGCATGAGTCTCTAATAGTTTATACTGGGTGACCAGTATAAAGCAGAACAGACTTTACTGCTCTCAGCCAACCGGCTGTATATATATATATATATATATATATATATATATATATATATATATATATATATATATACTACGGTTTGTCATGTAAGTTATTTCTAACAAAGAAACAAAAAACGCTTAAAAATGTAAATACTCACATATATCAAGCCAGGAGATGTTGGAACTCCTTCCTTTGTTTGTTCATTTCTGGCTCCTGTTTAGTGGCATTCCATAAATACCTGTAATTATGATATTATCTAATAATATGTATAGGTACCATTATAACAATTTAAGTTTCAAAAGTTACACAAATATATGCAGGTGTTAGGGATATAACTGCAGATTCAGATTGGTTAGTGTCTCTAAGTAAGCGTGGCACAGAAGGCATGATGGTGTAGTGATACGAATGGTGTACCGGAACCAGCGCCAACGCTTTCTGCAAGGTCCATGGCCTCGCGCTACCTAGGCCATTAGGTCACGCCTAGATGTTGAAGCAAACGAATTGTGTATACGACGGGCGCTGTTCATTTCGTAGCGCTGTTACGACCATGCAGAAAACGTCAGGTAGTAAGCTTTGTGACTGGTTTGTGAGAAAGAGTTATAGGAGAGAGAGAAAACACTGACACATCGAAGTGGATACTTACTAAGGTACCAATTACCAAAATAGCTGCACTTACGAGTATATTGTAAACCTTTTCAAACCCAATTATTCCATATGGAGTCATTCATATATTAACCTTTCAAACTATTTTAATATGTTTGTTCTGTTATATTCTTTAGCAGTTAAAACATGTAGCTGAGATGCTTTTTCAATTGTATATTTTTACAACTTTCACTGTAGTTCTCTTTTTTTAACAGAAAGAATCATGCAATCGCAGTCAATTGATGCTTCGTCATCACCCACGCGTGCCATTACACCAACTATTTTACGTGGGCCCTCCCCTTCCTTTATCAGACAGTGGATGGCTCGTCAATTTTTCTCGCCGTAACAACTTCGGTTGTTCAAGTCAATTGCATGACGCAATAGCTTATGTGCATATGAAATGCAGCTTTATGAATTAGAGAAAGATCCACATAAGTAGCAAAACAAAATGGGATGGAAAGCGTTAACAGCCTGTATATGCAAACATCAAATTCCATTTTACAATATTCCACTGCTCTAACCATATTTGAACGTAAAATGACAAATGCAACTTCAATTTTCATATTCAATAACCCATTCTGTACCACTCAGAAAAAATTATATAAAGGTGGACTATACAAAAATAATTCTTAAATACCTTTTCTTCAATTTTCCAAAAAAATGTATAAAGTCTACTTAGTTCCTTTCACAGTTCACTGATCCAAACATATATCTTGAATTTCCTGGGAATGTCCTCTGAAGTCCTCTTCATTCATAATGTCTTTTGTGTAACTGGTAAACCGTAAGATATACACAATATCTTGCTGCACAAATAATTTAGAGTTCATTTAAACACACAATTTATGTCAAATACATCTGTTTGTAGAGTTAACCATTTTCTAGGATTCTTTGTCATTCGTTTGAAGTTCTTCGCACTTACACTTTTCTCAAATTCCGTATTTGTTTATTCATCTCTTGGCCATGCAAAGAGAAAGATATTTCAAAATAAATATTTTGTTTGCTAAGGACGCTGTCAATTGTCAAGATCACATCAGCGTCGCCAGTGTGCCAGAGTTTCGTTCCGCAGGAGTTCTTTTACATACCAGCAAATCTACTGCCATGGGACTGTGAGTTCTAAGGCTCTTTAACAACCATCCGGCAATGGTAATCAGAACGGAAACGAGAAGGGAATACATATTATCGATGATCATATAAAGAGCTAAATGGAAGTGGATATCCTGCATTGAGAATTCATTTGTTTCTAAGTGACCAATGATATTTTTCTAGCTTGCGACTAGAGAGAGTTTTAGCAGCTGTTTCATGGCACAGGCGTCTTGAATAATTTCTACAGTAAAAAGTCTAATATGCTCAATACACATGCAATGCCTGGTAATGGGAACAGAAAGTTGAAACTTGGTCAAGTCTTCTTTCATGTTCCCGGGGCCGCGGATAGCTTCCCGTCGTTTGTGAACACTCTTATCTAAATATATGTATCTCATCGTTCTCGTTCTGGTTGTCGTTACCATTACTGATGGCTGTGAACCAGTGGCTGGGTTTGAACTCACGACCTATGGACAAGTAGCCCAGCACTTAACCAACTGAGGCGCCGAGATTGACGGGTATTTCGAAGCAACGACATAGCGACCAGCTCTCAAAGGATTTCATTATCCCTTAAAGCCTATTGTATTCTCATATTTCCAATGTACTTATAATGAAATAAAGGGGTCACTAGATCTATATTGATGCAGTAAAATATGAGTAGTCATGGAAATATTTTGTCCATCCCAGTTTCTCAAAGTGTTCATCCTGGCACTGTATATAGCGTTCCATCCTCCGAATCCACTTCTGGAAGCATCCACGCCACTTAGTTACTGGCATTGCAGATAATTCCTCTTGGTATACAGAAACTGCTTCTTCAGGGCTAGATTTTTTTTTTTTTTTTTTTTTTTTTTTTTTTTTTGAAAGGGGAGACAGAAAGAGAGTTGGAGATGAAAAGAGTGGCTTATTTCGCCGGAAGTGGAAGTACGGAATGTAAGGATTTCACGGGAAGGATTGGGGAGGAGTGTTGCGTTGGGATGAGGTTCCGCTGAGCACCCTCGATAGTTCGGTGCTTGCCCGGTAATCGATTACCGGTTACGTAGAGGCTGGCCGGGTGACAGACATGGCCGGGGCCCTGACTGGCACACACGGGGAATTCGGCGGAAAATTTCTGGGCGATTCTGGATTATCTGGGTGGACGTCTGTATTGGTAATTTGGTGTTTTGCCGCTACAACGCATGTAGTCACACATCTCGTCACAAGGTGCATGACCATGGTTGTAGAAGCCGATTGACTCCTGTTCTCTTCGTTGCGGTGGTGGAGCTTGTTGAGGACTGGACGTATATGCTGCGGTGTGTGGATGATGAAGTTGGCGTTGGAACTGAAGATGGTGTTTCGTCTCTTGGGGTTGAGAGTTGTAGAGCTGTTCCTCCACTTGTGTTCCCACTTCGTGTGTTGTGGGAGGAGTAGGCGGGTCTGGAATTTCTTCAAGTCGAGCAAGCTCACCCCTGAGGGATTGAAGAAGTTCCGCGTTGTCTGACTCGATCACTGCAGCTCGAAGTTCGTTAAGAAGCCTTGCTGCAGCGCTGAAGCCGGTGATGTGGTGAGTGAGCAAACGTTTCAGTCCAGTAAGCCTCTTGTTGGTGGTCGTTCTTGAAGAGTTGAGGTGGTGTCGGAGTGTACGGACTTCTGTTTGTAGGGCTTTCACGGATTCTTCTGAGTTGAGTTCGGAGATGGTGTTGGTGGTGGTGTTGATGAAAGAGGAGACGGCGGTGGTGAGTTCTTGAAGTGAGAGCTCAATGGTGCCCAGGCGTTGACTGAGGCTATAAACCTCAGAACGAAGATGCTGGACCTCCTTGCTGGGCTGGTGTGGTTCTGCGGTGGCGGCGGCGTAGTTGAAGTTCGTTCTTGGTTGCTGCGTAGACTGGGTTGGAGTATCAAGTTGAGATGGTGCTGAGTCTGCGTTGACAGGTGCAAGTCTATTATGGGGCTTTGAGGCTGCGACGACTGGTGCTGGATGTCTGTTGAAGACCCGAGGATAGAAGGGGCACTGTGCTTGCCCTGTATAATGGCCAGAGCCATTGCAGGTAGCACAGTACCGGCGACGTCGACGCAAGTCGTGGGCAGTACACCATTGTGTGAGGCGATGAGCCCCACAATAGTGGCACCTTGGTGGTGCGGTGCAGGACGTCGCGTCGTGTCCGAACCGACAACAACGTCGGCAGGGCACTTGGCGAGTGGCTCGGCTGGGCTCTGCAAGATGACGTCTCCCAAGCAGGAATAGTCCTCCATTCAAGGCTGCCTCGCTGTCCTTGGTGTCGGCGAAAACGACTCGCACGAGGGTGGACGGTCCGTGGTTGGTGATGATGCGAGTGGCCCTCAAAACAGATGACCACTCGTGCTGTGCTGCTGTGAGGACATGCCTTTCCGGTATGTCCCTGGGGATCCCAAGGAACACCACACTGCACCCAGGAAAGGGAGCAGCTGGTGTCGGCGATGCATGTTGGTGTGTTGTAGCTGAAGGTGGTGTCGAGATCTCGGGGATCGGTACTCTCACTGCCTCCCCTCGAGGTGCGGTGACGGCGGATTGGGTTGATGCAGCTTGCAGTAGTGTTGAGGTCGCCGGGGCAGGCACTCTCACTGCCTGCCCAAGAGGTGCCTCGGTGACGGTGGGTTGAACTGTTGTAGGATGCCGTGGTGCTGAGGGCTCCGGGGCCGGCACTCTCACTGCCTCCCTAAGAGGTGCCTCGGTGACGGCGGAATGAGCTGTTGCAAGTTGCGATGGTGTTGAGGTTGCCGGGGCCGGCACTCTCACTGCCTGCCCAAGAGGTGCCTCGGTGACGGTAGATAGAGCTGTTGTAGGTTGCCGTGGTGTTGAGGTCTCCGGGGCCGGCACTCTCACTGCCTCCCCCAGAGGTGACTCAGTTGCGGCGGAGATTGGCGCTGAAGTTCGGCGTTGAGACTTCTTCTTCTTCAGGGCTAGAAAGTCGGTGACCTGGAAGTCTGTTCCTCACCAGGAAGAAATCACAGGTACAGGTGGATGGTCAATAGTCCTGCCTCAGTTCCTTGCAAAAACTCCATTGTTACATCAGCGGAATGAGTTAATTCGCTGTCATGGAGCAACAATGTTCCCCTTACGTGAAGAATGGTGGAAATACTCGGCGGAGTAATCCCTAATGCCAGCTCAATGTCCTTGTAGATTAGTTTGGATCTTCCCTGATCATTATTTCCACAGCGGTGACGCTTTTGTCAGTGGTCTGCCACTCTTCTCTTCATCTTTAAGAGATTGGCGCCCCCTCTTAAATTCTTCAAACCAGTAGATCATGTGACGGAATAGTCCCCAAAAGCCCCCTCCCCCTCAAACGCTCAGGTGACTGCCTTTCGTTTAGGCCGCATTTGGAGTCATAACACCAAAGTCCTCTCTTTGAATCTCCATTGTACTTCAAAAAAACGTTCTCACTTTCCATACTTTAAACATAGGCTGAGCAAAAATCAATGGCGCAACAATGGTCCGCATGGTACCATTGCATCGCCTGAGACAGCTATTTTGACAAAGCAACAATACTTTCCCCAGGGGTGACCAATTTTCTGCGTCTATATACATAACTAGTGACCCTTATATTATGATAATTTCTACAAATCTTTATCTCGACTACCATAAAGTGGAGGAATGAGTTGAGAAGTAGAATTAGAACTGAAAAATTCAATACCACAGCTGGGATTTGAACCACAGACCCTCCGATTACCAGGCGGGTGCTCTAAGCATTAAGCTACTGTGACAATCTGCCAGAATGACATTGAATTGGTTACAAATTGGTTGGAGAATCCAATGTCATTCTGTCAGGTTGTCACAGTAGCTTAATGGTTACAGTACTAGGTAACCGGAGGGTCTGTGGTTCAAATCCTAGCTGTGGTATTAAATTTTTCAGTTCCGATTCTACCTCTCAAACATTTCCCACACACGGCTTGTGTGTTTAAAGACACCAACAATAAGTTTGTTGGTATAAATAAATAATAATTATCATCTAGAGGAATGAGTGATTGTATGAATAGGTTGTGCATGGATGAGTAGAGAAAGTCGTGTGAATGTAGGGAGTCTCAATACGTGTATTTCCGGGGAAATCTCGATATCGAAGTTTTTGATGGAACTTCCTCTTCTTACCGTAGGAATGTGGCAGAGAAAGTAAAAAAGTTTAATTCCGCTCGGTGTAGCGATCCGTAAAACAATTAAGAAATACTTCACAAAGAAACCTACATGGGAAACAATCAGAGGAAACGTTTAACTCCAGATAAAATCATATTTCCACATATCCGATGCTAAAATAGCTTCTTGTTCAATACGAACAAAAGACTGATCCTGAACTTGGAAGGGGGTGGGGGAAATTTCCACCTGCAGTTGCAGGAATACCAACTGAGATAATGTTCAACTGAACCGAGAAAGCTGGCCAGCCTATCAACTCAGGAAATATTAAACCACGAAGATGACGATGGTGGGTGGGAGAAATATGAATGAAAAATATGGCAATCAAAATAACAACACGATAACCTTAGTGAAAGTGTTACAGTTGTTGCTGGGAAAATATATCGTCTGAACGGAACGTGACTGTCAATTGTTTATGTGTTTCTATCTCTCCCTTTTATTGCAAGTCCTAATAATAAGTATTAATTGCATTACTAGTATAGTGTTATACTCTACTGATGTAAGTAGGTACATAGGAAAGAAAGCGAGGATAGTGTCCAGAAAAATCTGATGTGTTGCATTCACATGACTTTCTCTACTCTTGTACCAACCATTCCTACATTCTTGTACCAACCATTCTTCTTCCTAGTCGGTCTGGGTGGCTCAGTTGGTTAGATGCTGGCCTACTGTTCCCAAGGTCGCGGGTTCAAATCCGGCCCAGGCCGATGGTTTTTGAGTGTGCTTAAAAACGACAGCTCCATGTCAGTAGATTTACTGGCATGTAAAAGAACTCCTGCGGGACAAAATTCCGGCACACCGGCGACGCTGATGTGATCCTGGCAATTGACAGCGTCGTTAAACAACAAAATAATTTAATTTCACACACACACACACACACACGCGCGCGCGCGCGCATGCACGGGCGTGGACCCTTTTCTAAAAATGCTTTTTTCATTCAGGGGCCTCAAAACAAATTTCCGGTGAAATTTGGACATTCAATTTTTGGTTGGAATATAATACATCCAAAGTAAAAATGGCTTGTCCGCTGGATTCTCGTTATAGAAAAATCCCAGCGCAATAGCCCATGAAGGGCCAAGGCTTGCCGCCCAGCCGCTGCCTCCCCCACCTCTGCCCACTACAGGCATCATTGGTGGGGTGCAGTACTGGAAGGTGGTACGTGGTCAGCGCCCCGAGCCCTCCCGGCCAGTTACGCGGCCTTCTCGACCTGGGACCACTACTTCTCCATCAAGTAGCTCCTCAATTGGTCCCCTGGGACCTAACAAGGCTGAGTGCACCCCGTGCTAGATCTCCCAGCGGGGGAAAAGAAATATAAGAACAAGTTTTCGTATGACCAGTTTGTATATAAGCGAGTAGAGAAAGTCCTATGAGTACACGACTTTTTCTGAGGAATGACATTACAGTTGATTGTTCTAGAGCAATAGGACCAGCGTTTACACCATTAACAACTGGAACATTACCACGCCCAATTCTTGTGGTTTAATCGAAGTTCACCTGACCTTACAGCGTAATTCTAATTGACAGTTTTCTGTCTCAAACAATAGTTTCCAAATGTCACGTAAAAGCAAAGGAAATGGACTAAATAACTTGTACACGTTTTTGTTGACTCGCACGTTAGTTGACACCATTTCCTTTTACTAACACCCTCTTATTACTTTCTCTAACACGTACATAATAGGTAGAGAATGCGGTTATTGTATTCCACAGAAAATTTCGATATCGGTGTTTTACTGGAAATACACGAATTCCCTGAATTAAAAAAGAACATTTTTAGAAGATATGTGCATCTTTTGTGTATGTGTGTGTTTGTGTGCGTATGTGCATGTGTGTAATTATATATAATTCAAAAACGAAGATTTTAAGAAAATTCAGATCCTTCAAAATTCTGCCAAAAACAGATGAAATGGAAATCTTTGACTTTATTGGCCTTCTGTAATTTTGAAAATTTTAGTTTGCTTATTTTTCTGTATGTTACGTTAAGTGAGATACATTAAACATTGTATTCCATATGTAACAGATAATCTGACTTTATACCACAGCTATGGGATTTTAATTGTATGCATGTTTTATAAGATTGATATCACTTTTGCACGTGTAAATACATATTGTTTATTATTATTATTATTATTATTATTATTATTATTATTATTATTATTATTATTATTATTATTATAGTAATCAATTATTTCGATCTGTTGTCTATTGTAGTCTCAGGCCCGCTTTTATAACCTATTTTCTTGTAGGTATAATGGGAATAGAGTAAGCTTAAGTTATAGTCAAACATTTTAAGAAGTGGTCTCTATTGATGACTTTGGAACTATATTTTCATGACGATGAGGAGGAAAATAAGAGAACAAAGGAATAACGATTTCCCATTTCAGAAAAGCACGTGTTTGATAGTGACAACCAATAAGAACCTCAAAACAATTTGGATACATAATTTTACATTTGTTTCAAAAGCTTGCATAAAGTAGTCAAATAATATAAAAATAAAGAACATGGTTTTTAATAAAAGATTACTATAAACCTTTTTGAAAATTGAGTATAAACAAGGTGGCATAATTTACAGTAAACAATAATACGAATTCAAATTTCCTGCACTATCCCTTTTTGGAAATATTCATCAAAATTTCAATTTTGTAACAAATTTGTTTACGAAAAGATTATATACAGGGTGAAAGGTACTCCTTCTACCATACATTAACCAAGGATTTTTACATTATGTGTGTAACAAATATGTTCAATACAATTATTGTTAATGAAAAACCGTTTCGATGAAAAAAAGTTATGTGAAATATTTGGAACGATCTAGCTCCTTGAAAAATTCCGATTAAAATACCATATGTTTAAGATACTTTCATAAATGAAATGTTGTAACAGTGTATTTTGCTATCGCAGTGTGCCAGCGCGCGTACGTGACCTGCGACACGAGCAACCTGCTGTTCCCTTTTCACATAGTATTTACATCTTTTTTTAACTTTCCAGTACCATTTCCATGTTACATTCCACAAAAATTCTTCTAAACTCCTTACTTGAAACCGTTCTAAGAACTTTTATTTATTTTTACAATACTATAATTTTTAGCCATTTCTGTATAATAAATATTCTCCTCCATTCATTGGTTGCTTTACATACCAACAAAATGTGTACTCCATCTTCAATTTCTCCACATATCTGACACACCTGTGAATCCCCCAAGCTTCCATATTTCTAGTATAAACCGTGCTATTGCTTCTCTTTCCCGTGTATTACAAATTTCTATATACTTCTGACTTCACCTATACCAATAGCTCAATACTCTTTCCATCACATCAACCTTTCCCATTGTGTATTCTGGGGCACCCCAACATTAATTTACAAAATGCCCTTAAGATAATATCCATTTTCTCCCATCCTTTTACAACTCCCCATATTTCCATATCACACAACCATCTTGATTGTACTAATGCTGCGTATAGTCTTTCAAACCACTTCACTTTCATCTTGGGTCAATATACAAACATTTTTTTAGTAATCGCATTGCCGACTTCCCTTTCACCATTGCCCATTTTTTCTGTTTTTGCTAATCTCCATTCATGATGAAGGCCGAATAATTGTGTTGCATTGGTTTATTGCAGCCTCTCATTTCACTTCACCTTTCAACTGTTTCGTTGTGTAAGCCCGGGGAGTTTAAATCTGTAGCATTGGGGACCCTTCCCTCTACTGTCGTTTCTCCACAGGTCTTTTCAACCTTCGTATCCTCTCACCTCATCCATTCCTTACTGAGGGCACTCCGTCAGTGGCACAGCCATAAAATATCTTCTATAGGTTCAGTCGTCCATATCCTTAACACATACGAATCTATACAATTATTGTAAAAATATAACATTTGTTTGTATATCTGGTATAATCTTAAAAACCACTCCATTGGCTTTGACAATTCGTTCACCATCAAAAACACCAATTCATTCCAGCTTACAAGCGGCATAAAGCACCTAATTTAATTTCATTAAGTATTAGTACATTTAAAAGGTTTTAAAAAGCCTCTATACTTGAATAACACATCTAGGGAACAGTACTCCGAAGGTGTGAACAGTGTAATCCCTTCCCTCCTGAGCTGTAGTAGCTACTAACACACATACATACACACGCGTAATGTGGAACCGGTTTTCCCTACCAGTTCACACCTTGGGAGTACTGTTTCCTGGGCCTGTTGAATGCGAACACATTGGAATTATAAAAAGACATGCTTACGTAATCTGGACTTTTAGTGGAAAATACCGTAGGATAGGAAAAATCACTAAATACAGCACATTATAAAATCAAAAGCCGTTTATATTGTATTGCAAGAGTATACATAGATGGCTATGATGTAACACAAACAGAAGACAGAATTTAAAAGGGGACAATCAATCTTGCTAATATTAGAACTCAGTGAACGTTATTTTTATATTAACTAACAAGATTATTTTTCTCGATGATCATAGACTAGGGCCTCTCAAAGTTTAAAATCGCACCGGCTGCAATCCAATGTGCAGAGGTTCGTGGCACCGTGCATCGTGGTGACTCGGTTAAGCTCGGCTCAACCACGTGCTGCGGAGCGAAGAAGCAAGGAACCGTGTGTTGATAGACCGCTAGCTTATCAGTGAAGCAGATAGGTGCAATACAACCACCCATAATGGAACAAATTGTCCCAAAGAAAGCAGAGTGCCAAAAGTGCATTTAAATCAGAGTGGAACTTCCTTATTTTTTCTCCAAGTCGTCACGTAGAGCAAAACGCGTAATTTACGGTACAAAAATTATGTGTACAATAAAATCATGTGTTGATGAAGACTATGACAGATTATACGCAGAAACATATGGGGAAGTCTTAGGGGTCGCTATACAGTTTAGTGTTTATTATAGTCAGTTATTGTTTGTCCTCTACAATGTGATACTTGCCGCACATAACCCACATTTCCAGTCTTCGGTCGGCTCGTGGTAATTCCTGTTTGTACATATTTTGTGGTAAAGCCCTGTATTGCAAGTCTTGTTGTGACGTGTGTTTGCGGCTTGCAGTCTTTGGTTCAGCTGTCCTCCAGCTTAGCTGACGTGGTGTAGATATCCAGATCTATTTCCGTCTTCTTTTTGTTCCTAAAGGGTACTTATATGCCATGCCTGAAGCATAAGGGCGCTTATACGCTCTACAGACGTTTCGCCGATGGTACCTCCCTTTGCGTGAATATCGTGGAATCTTTCATCCCCTATTTCGAAATCTCGGGACTGTAGGAAATTATAATAAAGGTAAAGAGAACGATTAGCCACCCCAACCGTCTCTATCAATTTATAATAATGTCAAATTAAATTAAATCAATAAATTCCTCAATAATTAACCATACAACTTCGTACAAGCCAACTAGAATTGCATAAAGTAAGCTGTGGCTTGAAAACAAATGAATCATAATAGCCGTATGTACTGAAAATTAAGAAAACAACTGGCACATAAATATGACTGCAACACCAATCGCGTACAAGGTCAGCAAGTATGTAAGCATGCTCAATTCTCCCGGCCCCGGCGAACGAAGGGGAACTCGCCCATAGGAAAAACCTACACGCGCGGAATAAAGCACATGTGATCGCGCTGTATACGCTTGAAAGTAGTTCAAATTAGGCCTTATAAAGAAAAATACATTCATTCTTCCATGTTTATATGCAAGAAGTGGTAAAGGAAATCAAAACTACTACAAAGCTAGCATTTTGTATGTGAAACGAAATGTCTTGCACTTACATTACTCTCTCTGCTCGCTCTTTTGTACACAATTCTTACAAACGCTTATTCTTATCTATTTATATTAATTTAGATTACTGTAAAAATTGTTTTATTATATATTTCATTGCAGCTATAATAGGAATTTGGAAATAAACATGGCTTAAGTGATAATCAAATCTTTTAAGTATTGGTCGCTATGTAGTGCCTTAGTTATCTCTTTCCATGACCAAGATAAAAAAAACAATGACTTCCCGTTTGAGGAAAGAAATATCTCAGAAATGGTTAACTCCAAAAAAGAGTATTTCACATAAATTGCGAGCTTTAACGAGATCTACATTTCTATGTGATAATATTCTATTTCTTACGGTTTACAAGTTCTACAACTCACTCAGAATAAAGAGGACTTCAGAACTATTCATGAAAAATTCAGGATATACTTTTCATTTGTTGTAAAAATATGTTAAACATATGGGAATTTGATAAAAAGCGTTAGACATTTTTGAGCAATGTAAAGGGTAGTTTGAAGATAGGATCAGTTTTTAGTATTCGTGTCCCAGAAGTATGGTATTTAAACAGCTTCACACAGACATGCACAATTTTCTAAAAGAAACGTAATATTTGCATTCAGGGAGTGTCAAAACATGCATTTCTAATAGTTGAAATACTATTTTACTCTTACTGTAAGTAAGCACTCACATGACTTTCTCTACTCTTGCACTAACCATTCTTACAAACTCTTATTCCTATATCTTCTTCGTGTGATAAACGTTTGCAAAAATTATCTTATTGTTAATTTTCTTGTAGCTGAAAGGGGAATATTATAATACAGTAGGCTTTGAGCGATAGTCAAATCTTTTCAAGCTGGTCGCTATAGGAAGGCTTTGAAATTACTTTATCTTTGCACGCCCAAGAGATAAAAACTGAATAACGACGTTGTCGTTTCTACATTTTTTCAGTACGATTTGGTCTATTCTTACAGTTCAAAAGTCATGAAGGGTAAACAGGACTACATGGGCTATAGTCAGAAAATTCAAAACATTCATTTGCCATAAAAATGTCTCACACTTATGGCATTTTAACCAAAATCGTTAGAGCCATTTTTGACAAAATCAAACTTTTTGAAATTTTTTCCATGTAAGGGGTAGTTTAAAGTGGAGGAATTTTCATCAAAATCAACGTTTCGGATATTAAACTTAAATAGCAACTTTGGTTTTTCACTGACACACACGGAAATTTTTTCAAAAATGTTTTTTTTTTTTTAATTTTGGAGACCTCAAAATAGATTTCCGGTGAAATCTCGACATCGAGATTTAAATTGCTCAAGATAATTATTTTTTCCCAGAAGATTGTTACAAAAATTATATTTAAATATTATATTCTGACTCAACCGTAAGGGTGAAAAGAATTTTAGGTATTTGCTAGTTTTATATGGTAATATTATCATTTTTTCAAAATTACAGTTTAGTATAGTAACAGTAAAAGAACTGAATAAATATTAAAGATTCCTTCAGAAAACCCTAATAATTTTGCGGTAGAAAAGTATGTGAGGAAGTTTTCAAAATATTTAGATAAAAATTGTTAGCTTTAGAAAATTCACTATGGCGAATGTCTCCATTATTTCAAAGTCTACGCAATATTACGCGAGAAGCACGATTCCGCTGACCGCAGTGTGAGAAACAGTTGAAACATGAGATGCACAAACAAGAGAAGCCTGCTGTTTTGACCAAACACTGCCAAAAGTAGAAAGAAAGTTCCCCAACAGATCATCAGCGAGTGATGGATTAATTACAGCGTTACGGAGCTTGTTTAACATTTTTATTGCCTTTGGAAAGAAAAGTAGTCAAATGAGTGTGTGTGCCCGACGTGTGAAAGAAAAGAAAAGGAACGACACGCGAAAGTGCAGTGCGGCTCGGCTCGATGGCCAGGGTTACTATAAAAGAGAGTATAGCGGCCTAGCTTGTCATTCAGCAACTGCTACCAACATGAAACAGTTCGTAAGTAGAGTGAGTTTAGTGTGCCTTAGTGATACAATAACGGATACAGCTCCAGCACGCGGTTCTTGGTTCATAACTCGTCGCCGACATGGTGCAGCTTAGTCAATAATCTAATGCAGTGCTCAACTTAGGATATTAACGCCGGTTAGCAATATTTCTGCGAGAACTTTTGCTTTAATTGCGCATTTGTTACATTCACATGAGCTTCTCTACGCAATCTTCAACAAATATTTCTTACTAAAGCTTACTCTTCTATCCACTTCGTGTTAATCCAGATAAACATTTTGTAGAAATGGTGTTGTTACACCTTTCCTAACAGCTACAATGGAAATAGGAGCCGATCGCTATGTGAGGACTTTGAAATTTCATTCTCTTTACAAGGCCACGAGAAACATCGATTTTGCTGCTAGTTAACACCACAATAATTTATATTTTATATAAATTGTGATATCGTTTAACAATATCTAAATTATTTTGTGAATTCGGTTTTTTTCTACCACTTACAGTTTACAAGTTATAAAAAGTTCATTTGAATAAAAACTCCTCAGGTTATTTTTTAAAACTTCAAGGTATACATTTTATTCGTTTTAATCAAGATTTTATAGCCCTTTAAAAAAAAAAAAAAAAAAAAAAAAAAACAATGAAAAAGTTTTACATATAAAGGACACTTTGGGGTATAGAAATAGTCTTCAAAATTTTCTATCGAACCTTTGGAGGGCACTGAACTTTGATGTGTAGCCATTTGTTTTTGAGTTATGCTGTAAATCATCAAAATGGACTCTAAATGTTCATTAATCTTAACAGGTCTATATTTTAATTTGACATACCTATTTCATTTTTGAAAATTTCTTTACAGATATACATTGATGAGAGCACATATTAACCCTCGTGCTAAGTCTTTCAAATAACAACAGACGGTTGTTAACATAAACCAATTAAGTTGCTTGTATTTTTCATCAGCAGATAATTACAGCGTGCATTAATTAAAAACCTGTACACCTAATTTTATTTAATCGTTCGAAATTTGTGAATATATTAGTCCAATACACACTCGCCACTTCTGTTGCTTTATATATTTAAGTTGTAGGGGGAACCAAACAAAAACGGTATAATCGTGGCTAAAGAAAAACCCCGCCTGGGAATCGAATGAGGACCTTTGGGCTTGGAAGCTAGCATGCAGAGACCCTCCGCAGTTGTTAATTGTAACTGTAAGACAATTCATAACTATCAACATATAAACTGACCAGAACCTGCCAGGAGCGTAGTGAATCTAATATGGTTTCAGTGCAAGGTTAACCACAGTGAGGTTAGGTCGTTGTAGATTCTGGGGTGAGAGAGGGTATAGAAATTACTTAATGGTTTCCATTTTTGGAGGACGGCGTCCTCGGTCACGACATTACTGGTGTAACTGTGTGTACAAAAGGTCTTGTGTTTATGATTTTTAATTTTGACTCGTTGCTATATAGGTGCCCTTCTGTTCAGACTGTCAGAGGCGGTTACAGTATTTCTTTATGGTTGGCAGTAAACTCATTTTGAAACATACTCTTACATAAGCAAAAGACATTCAATAATAGAGCATTTTATCTTTCTAGATTTTGAAATATAAGTGATTAAATATTTGCTGAAAGGTTTTGCTTGTATTCTTTGAGAGCTTAATTCTTATTCAGAGGTTATTTAGAGGTAAATGTAAAGCATGTCTGTTTCGGTCTATGTTTCTCTTTCTTCTCGAATTAGTGTAACATCTTTTGGGATATAGTTCATAGGCAAGACAAATTCACTCGCTGACTCTGAACGTGCATCTGGTTTAAGTAAATATAAAAGTGTCCGTTTTCATTTTACCAAAGCGAAGCAACATTATAGGCTTAAGTATAACAAATGCCATATTTTTCTGTCATTAACGTGATTCGTTCAATTAGGCAGCCATCTAATACCCACAGGAATACCTTTAGTACGCGTCTACTCCATATTTCCGGCTCCGAAACCTAGAAACACTCCTGGAGAAGCCAACGGAATGAAAGGGAAGTAGTGATATATAAGAAATAACTCCAGCATTCCCATACCAACCAGGGAAGACTACCGAAAACCCATGCTCAGAGTGAGCAGCTTGAGGGTTCAAACCCGGCGGAAGGCGGTGGAATTTTTCGGGTATAATGGCTTATTTTGGAAGGGAAGTAAAGCTCGTTGTCCCATGTTGTAGATTTACGGCACGTAAAAGAACTTCAAGCCTGATAAAAGAGGCCTCTGAGCAAAATTAATCACAGTTTTTCACTTCCCACGCGGATCAAAGTACATGGCATACATGCCTGATGCCTGGTGATACGTGGCAGGTATTCCTTCAGGGATATTCTTAGAGTATCATGATTGGACAATCTCTAATACAAATGCTGAACCTGGCGTCTACTGCCAGGCCTCAGACTTCCTAACCATACGATATCAGAAGTATACAACTTCCTGGTTGTTATCCGTAACCATGTAAACAGACACTTTCAGAAACAGTTTATGTTCGTTCCTTTTTGAGGTATTCCTCTAACATATGCTCCAGGAAAACAGAACTATTTAGTAAATACACTTACTAATATTCTGTATCTAACAAAGGAACGTATTGTCAAATGGTTTAATTCTTCGAATTCGATAAGTGTGGTACTTAGACGCAGTAGAGACATCTAACCTCCAAAATTCAAATCTTGAGAGTTGTTCAGTGGCAACATTAATACGTAATCAACTTACCTTTGTTTGTAAAGATTACTTAAACATTCGCTTCAAGTTAAAACAATAAGGAAAACATACCGACTTAAATGGACCCTGCATTAGGACCTAATACGTAGTGATTTTGGTAATACAGATACGCTCTCTTCTGTCAGCAGCGCAAATAGGGGTAAGAGCTACAAATATAGTCTGGAAATGGGGTGTGTTCCAAAACAGTACGATCACAAGTGGTAAATCTGACCGTACAGTTACTATACACTCAACTTGAAGGTTGTATCTTGTTTTGAAGATGTTTGTTGTTTCATGTGTTTGCAGGTGTGTGTGCTGTTGGTCCTTGTGGCCTTAGCAACTGCTGAAGAGAAGAAGCAAGCCGAGACAAAGGCTCAGACTCAAGAACAACCCCAGAAGCGCGGTCTTGAGGAATATGGCTACGGTGGCGGCAGCAGCTACAGCGAGGGCGGCCATGGAGGTGGATTCGGAGGCGATTATGGAGGTCATGGATTTGAAGGCAATAGTTTCGAAGGACATGGCTACGGCGGCGGTCTAGGAGGCTATGAAGGCGGACATGGAGGATATGAAGGCGGACAGGGATACAGCTTTGGCGGTGGAAGCGGAGGTTACGGAGGTGGCCACGGATTGAGCCTGGGTGGTGGCTACGGAGGTGGTCATGGACTGAGCTTGGGTGGAGGCGGCTATGGAGGCGGCGGCTACGGCGGAGGCTACGGCGGCGGCTACGGTGGTGGTCACGAACAAGAGCACCAAGACGTGAGAACTATCGTCATCACCAAGAAGGTACCCTACCCAGTTCCCAAGCCATACCCCGTCACTGTCGAGAAGAAAGTGCCCTATGAAGTGAAGGTTCCCGTGCACGTTGCAGTTCCCAAACCTTACCCCGTGGAGGTTCCCAAGCCCTACCCCGTTGTCGTCGAAAAGAAGGTTCCAGTGCATATTGAAAAGAAGGTGCCTTATGAAGTGAAGGTTCCCGTCAAGGTCCCATACCCCGTGCCACAGCCCGTCCACATCCCCAAGCCTTACCCCGTCCATGTGCCCAAGCCCGTACCTGTCCCCCACCCCGTCTACGTCGAGAAGAAGGTGCCCGTCTATGTCCACCATGATCAAGGTCACGGAGGTTATGGAGGCGGTTTCGGTGGAGGTTATGGAGGCAGTGAAGGAGGTTATGGAGGTAGCGAAGGTGGTTATGGAGGCAGCTATGGCGGCCATGAAGGAGGTTATGGAGGAGGTCATGGTGGAGCCTCCAGCTACTCCAGCATCAGCTTTGGAGGTGGCTCAGGAGGTTCCCACGGATATGGTGGTGGTTCCCATGGTTATTAGTCTGTTAATGCATCATCCCTACTTCATCATCAGTCATCATTTTGTATAAACAAACATCATTCAATAAAACTGTTGACATAACATAAAATATTTGTGGTCTTAATTTGTTTGCTTCCCATTTCCCTACGAGCAAGTGTTTAATTCTTTTTTTAATCTGTCATTCAGTACAGAGAATGTTGAATGGAAATAGTGATATACAATAGACCTAAGCGATAGTCAAATCTTTTAAGAGCTGGTCGCTATGTGATGCTCCACTTTACATAGCAACGAGGGAAACAAACGAACAGCGACTTCCCAGTTGCGAAAAATTAAGCATTTGAACATTTAAACCAATAATGAGTATCTCGGAAATCGATAACTCCAAGAAAATATGTATTTGACATAAAAGGTATGCTTTAACGAGACCTATACGTTTTATACAGTAAGATTTTGTGTATCTCTTCGGCTTATCACTTATGCAATACTCGTTCAAAATGAAGAGAACTTCAAGGGCTATTCTTAGGAATTTTAAGATGTTAATTTCATTTCCCATAATAATGTTAAATGTATGATAATTTAATCCAATTCGTTGATCTCAATTGTTAGAAAATCGAAATTTTTGTGGGATCCTTGGCAGATTTTGAACTTGATACAAAGTTTAGAATTTAACCAGCTTTTCGTTTTTGAGTCATGTTGTTTACAGACACACACAGACACATCTTTCTCTAAAAATACTCTCTTTAATACAGGACATCTAAAAAAAAAGTATTTTCGGTAAAATCTCAATATCGAATTTCTCCTCTACTTACTATAAGTACATGGTAGAGAAAGTAAAAATTTTAGTAAGAATAGTTTGTCAAAACTATATAACATAAATGAAAGTGGGTAGAGAAATTCATGTGAATGTAGTATATCAGGTGTTTCAGCTAAGGTTTAATAAATATGCTAATATATTAATCCCATCCTAGCTGTCAGACCAGTTGTAGGGGATGCACATATTATGCCAATATTTTCAATGACAAAGGTCCATTGTGACAAATTTTACAGACCAAGCTGGGACCTCTTTTTAATCAACGTAGGTCGAAATAAAAATACTCGCGCCTCTCCCATTGGTCCAAATCTGACAATAAAAATTATATGCAAGTTACACTGATTCACTAATAATATCTAATTCCTTGCACATATCGGTTTTAAAAATATTTAACGAGAAAACTTACATAAATGAACAAATCGATCTTTTTCTTGCTCTATTATGTATGCTAAAGCAGAGGAAGTATTGTATTCCACCCAAAAATTCGATGTCGAGATTTCACTGGAAATACATATTTTGACGCCCCCTGAATCCAAAAATAGCATTTTTACGAAAAAGTTCGTGTGTGTGTCTATCTGTGGACAGTATAATTCAAAAACGAAAAGTGGGTTAAAAACCAAAGTTGGGATTTAAGTTTAATATATTTTAAGAATGCGATTCGAAGAAAATTCCTCCCCCCTAAACTACCCTTTACATGTAAAATTTGTCTAAAATTTTTATTTTCTCGAAAATAGCTCTAACACTTTTGATTAAAATGTTTAAGACGCTTTTATGACAAATGACATGTATATTTTGCATTTTCTGGCTGTAGCCCATGTAGCCTCGTTTATTCTGAATGACTTTTGCATAACTTCTAAACCGTAGAAGATCATGGTTTTTTTTTTTTTTTTTTTTTTTTTTTTGGTGTGTGTGTAGAGTGAACCATTTTGGAGATTTTCCTTGTTATTTGTGAGTTTTGCAATTCTCATAGATTAACCGTGGTCAATCCGACATTTAGCATCGTTTAACGCGATATCTTACGAACAAGTTGAAAACTTTCGTCAAATGGAAGATGGTTATTCATTTTTGTATATGTTGGCCGTGCAAGGAGAACGGAATCTCAAAGCTTTGAAGCATATGCCTATCGCACAAAGCCTACTGTATTTCCATATTCCCCTTGTACCTACAAGGAAATAAGCAATAAGATAATTTCTGCAAATGTTTATTTTGATTAACTCAAGTAAATAGAGGCATACGTATTTGTAAGAATAGTTTCTGCAAGAGTAGAGAAAGTCATGTGAGTGTAACACATAAGATTTTTATGTACTATAAAAATCTAGGCTCAGTCTGTAAACAAAAAAGTAACAGTGGGTCCTTGTGAGGGCTAAAATCCAAGTGCTCAAACTGGTCAAATGCGGACCATAAAATATGAGTAGAAGTAATTCTTCAAAGTTGTAAGTCACATTACGTTCACATATATTTCTCTACCCATTCTTCTTAAAATAATATTCCTCTACTTCATGTTAGTTGAGATAAACATTGCCAGAAATGTTTTATTACATATTTTCTTGTAGATATAATGGGAATAAGAGGATGGTGCAGGGTTAATGATAGTCAAATATTTTATGAACTGATCGCTATGTTATGGCTTTGAAAATGTTTCTCTTTCCATTACGAGAAAGGAAAAATGCATTTGAGAAAAGCGCATTGGAAAATTGAAATCAATAATAAGCTGCACAAAAAATTATTTAACGTATTTGTGTAGTAAGATTTTATTCGTTTCTTATGGTTTACCAGTTACACGAAAGTTATCCAGAATGAAGAGATTTTGAGGGATTATTCTCAAAAAATTAAAGATATACATTTCATTGTCATATATCTTAAACATATGCTACTTTAATAAACATTTTAGAAGCATTTTCTAGAAAATCAAGTTTCGAGAAAGGTTACATGTGAAGCGCATCTTGAAGTAGAATGTGTGTGTGTGTGGGATTTTACCTTAATGTTCCATCACTGGTAGATGCTGTATATAAATGCCATGTTTGATTATTCACAGACAAACCGTAGACAGACATGCATAGATCTTTTCCTAAAAATATTGCTTTTAGGGCTTTCGTAGCCTCAAAACATGTATCTCGGGTGAAATATCGATATTAAATTTTTAGGGTGGAATACAATACTTCTCTTATTTACTATGAGTAGGTAGTGGAGAATGTAAGATAATTTTGATGGCCTAGGCCATGTGGCCTATGTACCTATTCCCCGTGGAGGAAGGGATGAGGCAAGGTGGGAGAAAGGATGGTCAATCCAAGAGCCTCAACATGGCAGAGCGTAGGGTCCCAAACAGTTCAACCGAACCGTCTAGTTCAACCGCCCCCCAGACCCTCCGGGACCTTCAAGCCGGAGGCCACACCGCCAGGGGACGAATTTTCACAAACGCACCGCCATAGGAGCGCCCGAGGTAATTGTCAAAACGGTTCAAACCGGCTAAAACAGTTTTATTTCAAAAAATAAAAAATGATAGTCGAATGTTTTAAGACTGATCGCTATATGATAACTTTGAAATTACGTTCGTCGTGCAAAGAGAAGGGAATTTCAATTCTTTAAAAGATCTGACCATCGCTCAAAGACTACTGTATTCCCATATTTTCCTTGTACCTACAAGGAAATGAGCAATAAGATAATTTGTACAAATGTTTATCTCTCTCACACACACACGCACACGCATACACACACGCACACACACACCTTTTTTAGAAATGCCTTTTTTGGATTCAGGGGGCTCAAAACATATTTCCGGTGAAATATCGATATTGAATTTTTGGGTCGAATACAGTACTTCCCCTACTTACTATACGTGGTAGAGAAAGTAAAAAAAAAGTGGATCAGATATGATGAAAACTGACAATACACTGCTTTGTCAGTATTTTGCGGTATATCAGCATCCCTGCTTATGATATTATTACGGCACTCAACAATGGCGATTTGTAAATACTCGAGAAATTCGACTTGGCCCAACTGGTCTGCTTGATATTCAATTACAGTGATCTCAGAATGAATTGCATAACGGAGGTGTTGATGACGTTGTCACGTGGTCATCGGGCTGCACCACAAGTTATATAAATGTCAACATAATATACCGGTTTGCAACTTGTAGAGTGTAACATTCGATCAAGATTAATGACCCTGCAACTCTCACCGGAACCTTTAAGTGGAAGATGTTTCATTTCCTTTACACACGTCTATGTACTTTGTAACATCGTTTTATCACTGCCACAGGTGCTGCTTATGATGGGCAAACTCAACACCATGTTTTATTAGCTAATATAACATCCTTTCGCTTTTATTGCACTGTATTTGTCACTGCGTTCCTGCCCCAAGTCACGTTTGCTATTCAGAGAACTAGTTTTGGCACACACCAGATTTACCACATTAAAACTCGTCTTGAAAATGTGTTACTTTCCAAATATGGGAAATAGTACGTGGTGTATGAAGGCTAATCTCAAATCTGAAGTGTTGCACTCACATGACTTTCTCTACTCTTGTACTAACCATTCTTACAAACGCTTATTCCTATATCTTCTTCGTGTTAGTTAAGATAAACATTTGCAGAAATGTATAACGATGCTCCATTTGACGAAAGTTTTAAGTATTCCAAAACTCACACATATAACAAGGAATATCTCCGAAATGGTTCACTCAACAGAAAAATTCATTTGGACATAAATTGTATGTTTTAACCAGTTGTACATTTTTATAGTAACATTTCGTCCTCTTACGGTTTACCAGTTACGAAAAGTCGTCAAGAGTAAACAGGACTACATAGGCTATAATCAGAAAATTCAAAATATGCATTTCATTTGTCATAAAATATCTTAAACATGAGGCATTTTAATCAAAATCGATAGAGCCATTTTGGAGAAAATCAATTTTCTATGTAAAAGGTAGTTTAGATTGGTAGAATTTTCTTCAAAATCTTCGTGTCGTATCTTTGAAATATATTAAACTTAAATACCAAATTTGACATTTGGTACATGCACGCGCACACACACTCATACACACACACACACCTTTTTCTAAAAATGCTTTTTTTTTATTCAGGAGACCTCAAAACACATATTTCCGGTGAAATCTCGGCATCAAATTTATGCGTGGGATACAATACTTCCTCTACTTACTAGTAGAGAAAGTAAACAGCGAACAACAAATAAATATAGCAATTACGTCTCAAAGCTTACAAATTACATCTAAATAAGAAAATTGCAATTGAACTTTTATTTATAGACGTTCTTTCACTGCTGTGGTTCTTGGTTCCCAGCGTCCCATTCTATACTGATCGTGAAAGACGCTTAACTTTGCCCAGAGGTTTCTTAAGCAGGTTTGAGATAATTTATGTAAATCTATGACAAGTAACCATCGGTTTTTTTCCTGTCGAAGAAAGCCATAGGATTCTTTGAGCCCGAAAAAAATCCATCGCGCTCCGCCGGGATTGAACCCGCGACCTTGAAAACCAGAGGCTAACATGTTATCTAACCCACGGAGGACACACTCCCGGGTTCAATTCCCAGCCGAGACGGGGGGTATTTTTGCTTAATTAGAATCTCTGAGCACTATGTTTGTGCCCGTAAAATAGGATGGAAAAAATCTCCATGTGTTGCACTATGTTGTTTTCCACTCACTATCGTTTATTTGTGTATAGAGAACCTTATATTCCTATCTACTTTCAGATAAATCTTTAGAGGAATAGCTTCATTGCGCATGGCATTATAGATATAATGGGGACAGTGAAAGTCAACTGTTTAAGTACTGAAACCTATATCCTGTATCGACTGGACGCTAAAATAATGACAAAGCACTGACGCAATTAGATATTAACACCAGAGTTTCCATTATTCCAAAGCTGCAAATACAATTTACATTACCTGCAAATAAGCTCCACAGTTTCGATTTTACAACTGCAAATCACATTACGTGAACTGCATTTCTATACTTTCAATGTTGCTTATACAAATCACAGTACGTGATGTAATTGTTTACAAAATCGGCCGCTCGAGAAAACGAATGAAACATGGTGTAATGGATGCAATTTTTATTGCTGATTACGATTTTAATGTTTTATTTGGCGCTCAAGTTTCGTTTTCGTTTTGCCTGTGCAAGGTTAGGTTTAGTGTGTGCATAAGAGTGGGGTAACAGGGTCCTGTGTTATCGAAATTTTGCCCGTGTTAGGTTAGGTTTAGTTTGCGTAAATGAGTGTGGTAACACTGTCCTGTGTTATCCCAACCCGTGTTAGATTAGGTTAGGTTTAGTGTGTATATATGAGTAGGGTAACAGTGCCCTGTGTTATCGAAATATTTACAACTTAGGCAGTGTTTATGCAATAATTTCAACATAAATGCATTAATAAATCATTCTAGCATATATTATACTCGTTTATACACATTTATTTGCTAAATATCCGCCGCATAAGCTGCATCGCACGTAAGAACTTTGCTCATAAATCAATAACGAAGCGTGAGTGCCAAATAAAACTTTCAAAATGGTAACCAGCAATAAAAATTGCAACCATTGCACTATGTTTCCTTCGTTTTCTCGAGCGGCCGATTTTGTAAACATTTACCATTCACCGTTTCAAGGTTACGAATACAAATCACATTGCGCGAAATGAGTTCGCACGGTTTCAAAGTTAGGAATTCACCTGCCCCATTAGATCATTTGACTTCTACTACTTAAAATTAAAAATTAAAACATTGATTGTGGACAATTACACTTAAAATTGTATTAAATCTTGGTCGTAAAGGCACATAAATTTTACCATTCACTTCTATAAGCTTGACATAATGAGTCAATGAATATTACAACCAAGGGTTATACAGGAAACATTTCTGGTGTTCAATTTCAATTGTTAACTCATATTAACCAACATACACCATCACGTCATACAGGGAAATTCAATATTGTTATTTCTGCATAAAGAACTTACCAAATCAAAAATCAGGCGACTGGAGGTCCCAACCACTATCAGTCACTAGTCCTAAAGGGCTGGTTCCAAAGTGCCAAAACAACCACCAGCGATAGCAACGCCGCCGAGTGGGAATCCACCGCACTGGGAATGCAAAACAGAGCAACGTAAATGTACACAAGGCTATATAAAAACAAATACATGGTACAGTACAGTTACATACCACATCCAGTCCTTTAATCCGGTGTTTTTGTTGTCTCTAATATATACATATTTACAGTAAGCGTCTGGGCGGTAGGCTTTGGCCCGAAAAGGGCTCTTGCGCCGCGGGGTGAGGGAGGGGGGAGTATTTACAGGAATAATGGATACAATAATAAGACTGAATTAAAACAGAACATTTTAATAAAACGTTCAGCGTCTTGCACAGATGCGACATGAAGACTTTAAAAAAAATACCCTTATCTCAAACTATCCTTTACATGAAAAATGTTTCGAACATGTTTATTTTTTCGAACATGGCTCTAACGATTTTGATTAAAATTCATTTTTTAAGATGTTTTCACGGTAAATTAAATACAGAGCATGAATTTTCTTGGAATGTCCTCAGAAGTCCTCTTCATCCATAATGACTTTTACATAACTGTAAACCGTAAGAAATAGACAAAATCTTAATACACAAAAAATGTAGATCTTGTTAAAACACAATTTATGCGAGGTACATATTTTTGTGGAGTTCATATTTTCGAATTTTACTTATTAAGGGTTTGACTTTGTCAATATTTAATATTTTTCTTAAATGGGAAGCCGGTATTCTGTTTTCTCTCTCTCCGGGCCATGCAAAGAGAACGGAATTTCAAAGTCATTACTTAGCGATCAGCTCTTAAAAGATGTGACTATGGCTCACAGTCTACCGTTTCCCCTATTCCCATTGTATCTACAAGGAAATATGTAATAAAACCATCTCAATTAACTTGAAATAGAAAAATAAGCTTTTTTTAAGAAAAGTTTTTTGAGGAATGCAAAGAGAAAGTCATGTGAGTTATTAATTTAAATATTTGCAGTAATGTTGTTATTACACATTTCGCTGCACGTATAAGAGAAATACTTTAGTGAGAACCCATAGTCAAATTTAAAAAAAAGAAAAGGAAAAAAAGGGGGGGGGGGAAGAATCACTATCTGTGGGCTTTGAAATACTGTGCTATTGGCATGAACATTTGAAAAATAATAATCAATAACAAATATAGGAAATGGTTCATGCCACAAAAAATGCTTTAAAATATGTCATCTACATTTGTGTATGTGTGTGTGCGTGCGAACATATGTTCTGAACATATTACGTACACAAGACAATGGAAAGAATTTTGGAATTTTGAAATGTAAAACTTCAACCTCTGATATGATGCAATGTATCCTATCAGCTCAGGGAAGACCAGAGAAGAGAAAGCAGTTCCATATCTTCACCATAGAGGGCAGCGCTATCGATCCAAGCAGCTACTTCAGAATTAGATTCGAGCTTCAGTACACTACACCAGATGGCAGCAGACTTTCCTTGTACTCTTTATAATGACGGCCAGCCGACCAAATTCTGCAGTCGACATTTAGCTGAAGATGGAAGACATCTTCCTGTAAACGTTAAGATATGAAGATCCACAAGAAGTAACAGCGTTAATATCTCCAGCTCGATACCAAGATATTAATTAAAGAGAAAAACTGAAGGGCTCCAATAATTTGCCAACCATGCACTTCAGGAATTAGTGTGCTGAACTAGTGGTAATAATTTAATAATAAATACACATAAAGCAGTTTAGGTAAAATTTATAAATAAATAAGTAACCACTCTATTTACACAATAAATCTAAATAATGCAGAATTGCAATTAAATGATAAAACTAAATTTTTAGGTCTGTGGATTCTTCTTCTTTATCTGATTACCCTCCCCATACGTAGGACTTACACCCCCTAGAACCTACAAGCCAGTGCCTAGGATCAGAGGCCTGTCAGGGAGCAGAGGAACCTTGGACCGGACAGAGTGAAGACCTGGAAGTGGGTGGTCAGCCAAGCACCAGGTATGAGAGTGAGGAAGAGGGGGATATAAAATGCAGATGAAATCGATGAATGGAAAGGTGATAATGGAGAAAATTGGTGGAATGGGTGGCGGCGGAAACCGGAGAACTCGAAGAAAACCCGCCCAGACGCCACTTCGTTCGTCAATTGCAATTTAATGATGAAATTCATGTTTATAGCACTACATCAATAAATAACATACAAATTCTTTCAACAAGTACTAAATCAATGGAAAATACAGTAATTCATGCAGTCATAAAAATATACAATGCTCAACCAAAAGAAGTAAAAGCTGAAATCAAGTTTGACATTTTCAAAGCAGCCTAAAAACTTTTATACAAAATGTTTTGTAGTTTATGTTAGTAAACAATTTGGTCAAATTGTAAACTGGTGCGATAAATGATTTATATTGTGACAACGGCCGCGGCAGCATATCAAGATAGGTCACAGCACTGCGTGAGAATCCCTGACCAACAACAATAGAGTGGTAGAACAAAAGGATCTCCAGAACGTTCGCGAGAACTTTTGACCACCGGCTTGTGTGTGAGGCAGAGAGATTATAAAGGAAGACACAGAAGTGTGTATGAATTAGGTGTAAATTAATAATTGTAGCTATAAGTTTAGGTAAAAATAGTTAGGTTTAATATGCAAGACATTGTATATACATAGTGATTGTGGCCAAACCAATATCTTGATTATGTGTAAGACTTTGTATCTTTAGTTACTAGGAAGGTATAGAAATATTGAAACACTTATGAGCGAAAAACTTAGAAAATATGATGATAAATATGACCTAAAATTTGTGCATTTTCGAATTTTCAAATATGTAATGCTGTTTAAATTAACCTATTGAAAATCTACTGCAAAAATCTACCACATTCAATAATAAATAATATTAATTTTATTGTTGCGTTTTGAATTTATTCAATCGCCCTCAGCTCTGCACATAATTAAATGTCACATTTTGAAGGCCGATCGGAAAGAAGAATTACAACAGCAAATTACATATATTTTAAGGTTTTCAAAAAGGAACGACTTCTATTTGCACGCAACACTGATTTGAAACGGGAAAAAGATATTTCAACATTGCATGATGTTATTGGGGCATATTTCAAATAGGTCATATCATTAGAGTTCAACTGTCTGTGCTCTTTTGTATCAGTCACTTCCTGTGTGTCTGTCTCTTTCTATTCAATACAAACTCGCGGAGACATAGAGTTCTAAGAAAAACAACTCTGAAATATTACAGACAAGAATTAGTCTTTGGGGCCATGAAAGTGTGTATGGGAAAATGGAATGTACGTATAAGAATATAACAAAATATGCAAATTTAAGGGAAAATATGAATAAATATGAAAACTTAGGAGAAAATGAAAAAAAAAAGTTTAAAAAATCCAGAATATGACCTTATATGCACATGAAAATATATAAATGTAATCACCATTGATAAAATCGTGCTTCGCTTATATTTCCCATGGAGAAAACCCACAAACAAAAACTATGACACTTGATAAATATCCGGGCCCTGGTAATCAAGTAGGTCTGAGTGGCTCAGTGAGTTTGACGCTAGCCTACTGGTCCCTAGGTCGCGGATTCAAATCCAGCCCAGACTGGTGGTTTTTAAGGGTGCTTTATATAGGATTTAGTTCGTTGCTTATACCAGCGTTGAAGTCTCCAAGCACTTGTATATGTATTAGTTCGTTGCTTGTACCAGCGTTGAAGTCTCCAAGCACTTATATAGGATTTAGTTCGTTGCTTATACCAGCGTTGAAGTCTCCAAGCACTTATATAGGATTTAGTTCGTTGCTTATACCAGCGTTGAAGTCTCCAAGCACTTATACAGGATTTAGTTCGTTGCTTATACCAGCGTTTAAGTCTCCAAGCACTTATATAGGATTTGGTTCGTTGCTTATACCAGCGTTGAAGTCTCCAAGCATTTGTATATGATTTAGTTCGTTGCTTATACCAGCGCTGAAGTCTGCAAGCATTTGTATATGATTTAGTTCGTTGCTTATACCAGCGTTGAAGTCTCCAAGCACTTGTATATGATTTAGTTCGTTGCTTATACCAGCGTTGAAGTCTCCAAGCATTAGTATAGGCTTTAGTTTGTTGCTTACACCAGCGTTGAAGTCTCCAAGCACTTATATAGGATTTAGTTCGTTGCTTATACCACCGTTGAAGTTTCCAAGCATTTATACAGGATTTAGTTCGTTGCTTATACCAGCGTTGAAGTCTCCTAGCATTTATGCAGGATTTAGTTCGTTGCTTATACCAGCGTTGAAGTCTCCAAGCACTTATATAGGATTTAGTTCGTTGCTTATACCAGCATTGAAGTCTCCAAGCATTTGTATATGATTTAGTTAGTTGCTTATACCAGCGTTGAAGTCTCCAAGCATTTGTATATGATTTAATTCGTTGCTTATACCAGCGTTGAAGTCTCCAAGAACTTGTATATGATTTAGTTCGTTGCTTATACCAGCGTTGAAGTCTCCAAGCATTTGTATAGGCTTTAGTTTGTTGCTTACACCAGCGTTGAAGTCTCCAAGCACTTATATAGGATTTAGTTCGTTGCTTATACCAGCGTTGAAGTTTCCAAGCATTTATATAGGATTTAGTTCGTTGCTTATACCAGCGTTGAAGTCTCCTAGCATTTATGCAGGATTTAGTTCGTTGCTTATACCAGCGTTGAAGTCTCCAAGCATTTGTATAGGTTTTAGTTTGTTGCTTACACCAGCGTTGAAGTCTCCAAGCACTTATACAGGATTTAGTTCGTTGCTTATACCAGCGTTGAAGCCTCCAAGCACTTATATAGGATTTAGTTCGTAGCTTACACCAGCGTTGAAGTCTCCAAGCATTTGTATAGGCTTTAGTTTGTTGCTTATACCAGCGTTGAAGTCTCCAAGCATTTATATATGATTTAGTTCGTTGCTTATACCAGCGTTTAAGTTTCCAGCACTTATATATGATTTAGTTCGTTGCTTATACCAGCGTTGAAGTCTCCAAGCATTTATATATGATTTAGTTCGTTGCTTATACCAGCGTTTAAGTCTCCAAGCACTTATATATGATTTAGTTCGTTGCTTATACCAGCGTTGAAGTCTCCAAGCATTTATATATGATTTAGTTCGTTGCTTATACCAGCGTTTAAGTCTCCAAGCACTTATATATGATTTAGTTCGTTGCTTATACCAGCGTTGAAGTCTCCAAGCATTTATATATGATTTAGTTCGTTGCTTATACCAGCGTTTAAGTTTCCAGCACTTATATATGATTTAGTTCGTTGCTTATACCAGCGTTGAAGTCTCCAAGCATTTATATATGATTTAGTTCGTTGCTTATACCAGCGTTGAAGTCTCCAAGCATTTATATATGATTTAGTTCGTTGCTTATACCAGCGTTTAAGTTTCCAGCACTTATATATGATTTAGTTTGTTGCTTATACCAGCGTTGAAGTCTCCAAGCATTTATATATGATTTAGTTCGTTGCTTATACCAGCGTTTAAGTCTCCAAGCACTTATATATGATTTAGTTCGTTGCCTATACCAGCGTTGAAGTCTCCTAGCACTTATATAGGATTTAGTTCGTTGCTTATACCAGCGTTGAACTCTCCAAGCATTTGTATAGGCTTTAGTTTGTTGCTTACACCAGCGTTGAAGTCTCCAAGCACTTATACAGGATTTAGTTCGTTGCTTATGCCAGCGTTGAAGCCTCCAAGCACTTATACAGGATTTAGTTCGTAGCTTACACCAGCGTTGAAGTCTCCAAGCATTTGTATAGGCTTTAGTTTGTTGCTTATACCAGCGTTGAAGTCTCCTAGCATTTATATAGGATTTAGTTCGTTGCTTATACCAGCGTTGAAGTCTCCTAGCATTTATATAGGATTTAGTTCGTTGCTTATACCAGCTTTGAAGTCTCCAAGCACTTGTATAGGATTTAGTTCGTTGCTTACACCAGCGTTGAAGTCTCCAAGCACTTATATAGGATTTAGTTCGTTGCTTATACCAGCGTTGAAGTCTCCAAGCATTTATATAGGATTTAGTTCGTTGCTTATACCAGCGTTGAAGTCTCCTAGCATTTATATAAGGTTTAGTTCGTTGCTTATACCAGCGTTGAAGTCTCCAAGCACCTATAGAGGATTTAGTTCGTTGCTTATACCAGTGTTGAAGTCTCCAAGTACTTATATAGGATTTAGTTTGTTGCTTATACCAGCGTTAATATCTCCTGACGTTATCATGGAGTTTAGTTCGTTACGTACACCATCAACACAGCTTAGCGACGACGCTGATGTGATCCAGGCAATTGACGGCATCGTTAAACAGCAAAATATTGTTATTATTATTATTATTATTATTATTATTATTATTATTATTATTATTATTATTACTAGTTCTACTACTACTACTATTACTACTACTACTGCTATTGAACGAGGAATACATCGTATGCATTTTCTTTGTTTAAGTATTATTTAGCTTCTTGTTTTCTCCCCTTGCGTCAGGGGAACACACAAAAGTAACTGGTGAAGTTAACGCTAGACCGCGCGGACCAGGTGGGAGTAGTTCATTAGAAAATGCTTCGTCTCTTTCCCCTACACCCTCCCGTTCATCGGAAAACATTTGGAGCTGGCTGTACAGGGGCTTTCCAACGCTTTTTAATCGTTTAGTAGTTTATAAAATGAAATTACTCATACAAAGTGTTTTGTTTATACTAAGTATAGACAGACGTTGTTGTGAGAAGCTGCCTGTATTGGAGAGTGTGAAGGCAGTTAGTTTATTGCCCAGGTCTGATGTGCAAGTGTTGATATACAAGGGCAATAAAACCAATAAGCTGATGTGACCGTGTAAGATGTGGGTTAAGACAAGTGACTGTGGTACGCGAGAGGCGATCTAATTAAATCGGATGCCATTGAAGGAAAACAACTAGGATGCCTTTGTTGAGCAAGCGGCCGAGATCGTGATATATGGACGGAATACCAGAGAAGGCGACGTTTCCAACATCACTATATAAAGGGATATGCTACACTCTAGTAGCATTCACAACTTGTTCGAACCCCGGCAACAGCAACATGAGATTCCTTGTGAGTATACAGACTATTTGTATCACGTACCACTGGTCACCAGAGCAAAGCTTTCTGCTTCAAAGTTATCAATTATAGTTAGAAACCAATATAGGTGGTAAAGAGAGAAACATGTGTATGTGTGTTTGTGTAAGTGTGTAAGTTTAACATCTTCAAAGATTTTTATTTCAAAAAGTTTCCTCTGTAAAATGTACGGGCGCATCCTGAAAACGTTGCAAAGCCATTCAACATAGAAATTATTACATTATACACGAATAATCCCGATTAGAGTTGTGAAACTACCTTAGTCAACCGTAGACTATCATAAGTAAGTGTAGACTACGATAGTTTTCCTGGTGGAATTGCTCAGTTAGGGACTTACCCGCAATACCTGTATGTTAGGTGTGTTGCATAGCCATTAGGCGTTACTTCATATTGGTCGCATTGTTTATACATATTTTTACTTTCTCTACTACGTTTAGTAAATTAGAGGAAGTATTGCATTCCACCCAAAAATTCTATGTCAAGATTTCACCGGAAATATATGTTTTGAGGCCCCCTAAATCCAAAAAAGCTATTTTATAAAAAAAAGTCGGTGTGTGTGTCAGTCTGTGGACAGCATAAAGATGGTTAAAAAGCAAAATTGGTATTTATGTCTTTCAAAGACGTGACACGAAGATTTCGAAGAAATCTTATGCCTTCAACGATGTGTGCAATGAATCTATTTCTGCAAAGGTTTATCACAATAACGTGAAGTATATAAGAAAAAAATTTGATATGTTGCACTCACATGACTTTCTCTACTCTTATACTAACCATTCTTACAAACTCTTATTCCTATATCTTCGTGTTAGTTGAGATAAACTTTCGCAGAAATTATCTTATTGGTTATCTCCCTATAAGTACAAGGGGAATATAGGAATACAGTAGGATTTGAGCGATAGTCAAATATTTTGAAGCTTTGAAATTCCGTTCCCTTTGTACAGTTAACATATAAGAATGAATAACGATGTTCCATTTGACAGAACTAAGTTCTCCAAAACTCACAAAAATAACAATGAATATCTCGGAAATGGTTCACTCTACAAAAAAAAATTATTTGGACATAAATTGTTTTGTCAAGATCTATATTTTTGTATAGTAAGATTTTGTCTATCCCTTACGGTTTACCACATATGCAAAGGTCATCCAGAGTCATCCCCCTGAATAGAGAAAAAATTTTTTTAGAAAAAAGTGTGTGGTTTTTTTTTTCTTCTTTTTTTTTTTTTTTCTTTTCTTTTCTTTTCTTCCTCAGTGTGTCAGTCTATGGGCAGCATAACTTAAAAACGAAAAGTCGCTAAAAACCAAAGTTTGTTCTTAAGTTTAATACCTTTCAAGGATGCGACACGAAGATTTTGAAGAAAATTATTCCGCCCTAAACTACCCTTTACATGGATTTTCTTTTTAATTTTGTTTCTGATAATGGCTCTAATAATTTTGATTAAAATACCATATGTTTGAGATATTTTTATGGCAAACAAAATGTACATTTTGACTTTTCTGGCTATACCCTATGTAGTTCTAGTTATTCTAGATGACTTTTCACAAAATCGTACTATACCAAAATGTAGATCTCGCTATACACTCTCTACTGTTAACTACAGTAACTAGACGATTTATTGTATTCCACCTAAAATTCAATTCGGTAATTACACCAGAAATACATTTTTTAAAACTTCCTTAATCCAAAAGAGCACATTTTTGGAAAAAGATCCGTGTTGCTTCGCGCGCGTGTATGGTACATGTGTTGGTGTGAATAGTAGGTATAACTCAAAATCAAAAAGTCGGTTAGGTACAAAACTCGGCATTTCAGCTCAACGACGGGACACGAAGATTTTCAAGAAAATCCCTCACCCTAAACTACTCTTTACATGGAAAATGTTTCCAACATTTTGACTTCCTCAAAAATGGCTTTAGCATTTTGACTAAAATGCCATATTTTTAAACATTTTCACGACAAAATAGTATATATTTGCATTTTCTGTGAATAGCCTAAATCCTCTTTACTCTACAAATTTTAGTTGGCAGTGCTGGTGAATGATTAAAGACATTTTAACCAAAAACAGAAATTTAAACATATATATAACTGTGTACTACATTTTATTTTTAAATATGTTTAGATATTTAAAGTTGTTTAAGAAATGCATATATAAAATAACACATAATATAACAAAAAAGCTTCTTCACCAGCTGTTTAGAGCAACATATTTTGCTTATCCACAAAAAACAGTTTTGGTAAATGGCAAAGGAACACACCCAGGGATGCTGGCAGCCTCATTTAAATCTTGATTTAAAATCCCCATTTAAATACCCCAAACACACGTATACCTTATATGGGCATATCCTGGACACTATGTATAGATTCATATTGTGCATAAATGCAAAAGTCGATGTTTGAGCCATATGTCTACGAAGTGTTCTTAAGGTTTTAGTTAGTTTCGGTAAATGTTACGGAGCGGGATGGCTCAGGTGGTAAATTCTGTGGCCTGCATTCGGGAGGTCGCAGGTTCGATCCTCGTGGTCGACGTTCCTGACCCATGTGGTTTTTCGGAGGATTCTCCGGGTTGCCAGGCGAATGCTGCGAAGGATTTCCATATCTTCCGAATTTCCTGTCCCTCCATTACATTAATCATTTCATTTCACCCATCATCCCGTTAGGTTTCTTTCAGGGTTGGAAGTGTCGGCGAGCGTCGCGGCAGCAACACGGCAGGAGGAACAAATGTGCTAAGGAAATCTCGCCCAGTGAATTGGAAGGCGAGCCTACAGGTTTCCATGCCCCTTATAGGATGGTACAAGCCCTAGGGAGGAGGGGAGCCGGTTTTCCGAGTCCCGCGCCTCCCTTGGGAGCATGAAACCCGAAGGCGCGGGGGAGCAACCGGGCTGTAACAGTCTCCGCCGGCGTGCTTCTAACTGGAAAAATGTAGGGATCCTACGCTCTGCTTTGTCGTGGCAACGTTCCGGCCGCCATTGGATCAATTCGTCTCATTCATACTCCCAGGGGATGCCCCGTCAGGGGCAGAGGCACAAAAGATCACCTTTCGGTTGAGGTGCTAACTCCCTCTCCGCAAGTTGTCATTGAGTCATTGGTAAATGATTGTAAGCGAAGTAGCAACAGTAAAGTGAGAATTGTTTTGATTATGCATGGGTTGTTTCTTTAGTTTTGGTAACTATATTATAGAATCCAAAACACTAGGGTTGGCAATTGTGTTTATTGCACGTGTAGTTTACATACCTCCCCTCCATCCGAGCATATGGACGCACATTTCCCCATCCCTTGCTCACACAATAATGAGCCGAAGGCCATCAGTTTAGGTCTAGGCGTCGTAGTATAAGATGGTACAATATTTTCAAAGCACGAGCAGAGAATCTAGTTGAAAACGGACGACAGTGTCACCAAGGTTTCCGAGAGGCTTGTGGTGCAGATGCATTGCCATACCAAACAGTGGCAAGATGGGTACAAGCTCTTAAAGGAGGACGTATGCCCAGATTTGGTCATCCACTGGTTAGTGACTATGCGTGCAGACGGTGTCCCCGGCCGGTATCTGATTTGTTCCATCATCTGAGGTTGGGAGGTACTCTACCACACCCATACTCTCTGGACACAAGTCCCTGCGACTTCGATCTCATTCCTAAGCTGAAGGAACCACTGCTTGGGAAGAAACTAAGAACGGTGAACGACATTCTGAGTGCAGTTGATCGGTCTCTATGTACCATCCAGAGATTAGGCAGTGCGACGGCTGCCACATCGTTGGGAACACATTGTATGGAGTGCTGGTGACTGCATCGATGGCCTGTAAAACTTACAACATTGTGTGTATGCTATGTGTCAAGAAAATAAATAGTTGCCAAAATTAAAGAATCAACATATGTGTTTTCATTGGGACTATTTCTAACCCATTTTAATTATATAAAGGCTGATAAAAAGGTAACTGGCTTGAGATTTTATTACAATATTGTTGCAGGTGAAGTGTGTGGTGGTAGCCCTGAGCATTACAGCTGCTCTAGGGGGTGAAGACAAGGCTAAGGATTCGAACCTAAAGAAGCGCGGACTACTGGGTCTGGAGTTCGCCCATGAGCCCCTGCAATTCCATGCAGCCCCCGCCCATGTCATCACCAAGGAGGTCCACGTGCCAGTGCCCCACCCAGTAGGCTACGCCGTTGAGAAGAGAGTACCCTTCCCGGTCAAGGTCCCAGTGCCCGTGCCAGTCGACAGACCTTACCCTGTACCAGTGCCCAGCCCATACCCCGTCCACGTAGAGAAACGCGTGCCCGTGCATGTGGATAGACCAGTGCCCTATCCCGTCCACGTGCCCGTCAAGGTACCCTACTCGGTCCCCCAGCCATACCCAGTGCCCAAGCCCTACCCTGTGCCCGTCCATGTCCCCAAGCCCATTGCAGTCCCCGTGGCACACCCAGTGATACACGCAGCACCCGTCATCGCCTCCGGCCACGGCTCAGCAGATAGTTACAGCTACGTCAACTTCGGCAGCGCTCATTCTTATGGTCACTAACAACATCAATGTAACATAACTAGTGTCATTATTTAAATAAACCATGTGTATCTAAATGAAAACCTAATTCCTTCAAAAACCTAATAGAAAACCTAGTTAAACAAAATTCCCTGCCTGTTATCATGCATTTCCTTCGGTACACATTCCAAGAATTACAACTGGGTTCGATATTGTCGATAGTTTGAACACAGGCAAACAACTGAACAAATATGGTAACGAATATAATTTCAAAGCACTTCACATCTAAGAACAACAAATCATGTACATAACAATTTCAGATTTAAACCAATGAAAGGCTTCATTGGCAAAAAATGCATCACATTTCATTACCATTCCTCTGAATTTTATCACCTCCTGCGCTTTTATTATGTTATGATCAGGTTAGCTAGCTACACTGTCTACCTTAGGTAATTTGATGCAACAGAGCCGCTAGGCTTAAATGTCAACAATGGCTGACTCTCGCTACGGTGAAGCATCTAATGCTGAAATAGATGAAATAATTCGAAGAGGGAAACCTCAGAACACAGAATACAACAAGAAATATGTCTGAAATCAGTTTGACAAAGTTTCTATTGAACGAAATTATAAATTAACACTAGATACTTCAAATTACCAACATCTTAAAAAACTGGAGCATGAATATGACAATCTCGTTGTCCGTACCAATGAATGCCAATTTATGTAATCATGTTAGATGTTTCTTTTAAGGGGTTAGTAATTACAATACATTTAAATAATATTTAATATGATATATCACTCTTTAATTCGTGAAATAGTCTTTGTAAATGCAACTCGTGAGTCAAATTCTCCAGATAAATTGATAATCACTGGTGGTATTACTAATTTTATAAATCCTCTTGGGTTATGTTAAAGTTTACTCTATATATAAACTAGTTCTCCCTTCTAATCACGCCCATTCTCCGTAACTCAGTACTTTAAAATGTGGGTGCGTTGCATAACTTTCTCTTAAGGAAGTTCATGTATTGTTAGTGTGTTGTTATCTAGATGGACGTCACGCCTATTGCCTAGAGACACTTCACGGCGCTTTGCTGCTGAAGTTCTTCCTGCCAGGGGAAACACATCAACACAAACACAATTAGACCCATTTTCCTTTGGTTCCGCACTGGAAACAATGTGGCATTAGCGTCGCTGGAGCTGTATCTCTGTTTCTGGGCTAATTTGCTCCATGTTCTCTAATATTAATTACATGCAAATTTGCCAGTCTCACTTTGTTTCACTAGACAGTAAAACGAGAGCGTAAGTCTATGCATAGCTTTGCACTTCAGACGCATTCACAATATTTTATCTCTTTGATTCTGTGTATTGTAAACAAAAATTCGTCTGGTTGCATTTTCTTCGGTTCCACCTCACATTTATTCCACCAACAGCTCCATCATCATCTTTCATTTCATCTCTCTCACTCTCATTTCATATCATCTCCTTCCTCAATCTCGTACCAGACTTCGGTCTGATCACCAGTCCTGGCTACTCTCTCTGATCCAAAGTTTGTCTTCTCCTCGAAGGGCGACAACTTGTAAGTTCTGGGAGGTATAAGTCCTCTACAGGAAAACTGAGTGTTTGTTTATAGACGCTCTTTAACTGATATAGTTCTCAGCGTCCCAGTCTATATTGGGCGTGAAAGACCAGTTAATTTTGCTTAGAGGCCTCTTGATCGGACTTCACGTTCTTTTATACGCCATAAATCTTCGACAAAGGACCAACAAGTTTAGTTCCCTTCCGAAGGAAGCCATCCTAAGGATTTTTACAACCGAAAAACAAACATTTGGTGTCGAGATTTCACCAGAAGTATATAACATGTGAATAGACGAATACAGGAGGCTTAAGTGATTGTCAAGTCTCTTAACAGTTGGTTGCTTCAAATTAAACATTATTTTGTTATTTAACGACGCTTTCAATTGTTAGGATTACATCAGTTTGGCCGGTGTGCCGGAATTTCGTCCCGCAGAAGTTCTTTTACATGCCAATAATGTTCTCTTAGTGTAACAGTTTTCCACAAACCAATCACTAATTTTACTACCTGATGTTTTTTGCATGGTCGTAAATATGCCGCGAAATGAGCAACGTCTGTCGTATATATATATCCGTTTTGCTTCCCATCCCAATGCGCTTACTGGCCTAGGTAGTGCGAGGTCGTTGCCCTTGCAAAAGGCATTGGCACTCGGTTCCGGTACACCATTCGTTATCATGAAATCGTCATGTCTTCGGTGTCACACCTGCTTAGTTACCTACAATCTCAAAACATATTATTCTTAATAAATAAAAGTATAAGTTCGCAAATGAAGTAAATGTTGATGTCATATTGTTGATTACACTGTCCTCATTGGCAGTACAAACATCTGAAGTTATAACACTATAAGACTACACAAAGTGTCCCATACGTTTATTATGTTGTGCGGGATGTTTTTGGGTCTTAATACGAAAAGTATGCAGCCCTTTAGCCATGAACGACCTGAGCATATGTACTGTCTAACAGACTAACAGGACCGATGTATATGACGTTCAATAGAGAAGCTGTGCCTACCCTTTTAGATCTAGTGTCATTAAATATTCGGTAATTTATGTGGCTGCAACACGATGGGGTTCCAGCACACGTTGATGTAAATGTGCGGAATCACTTCAGTTGAATATCCCAATCGATGGATTGGTAGAGGTAGACCAATTCCATGGCCAGAACAGTCACTAGATCTGACACCTCTCGACTATTTTGTATGGAGTTGTAAGAAGAGTAGGGCACTCCTGTAACTTCAAGCGGAGGACCTTATAGCTCGAGTCCACGGAGCGATTGAAAATCTTCCAAGACAACCGCACATATTGGGTCATGTGCGTGAGGCTCTGCAATTACTTAGGAGGTACACACTTCGACCCCGTTTGTGATGTAGACAGCCCGATGTTGGGTTTATTGACGAAATGTGAACGTACACCCATCTCACACCTTGATGTGCTACACAGACATGGGTAAAATCGGCTCAACTGGGCCACTCCCCTGAAACACGTTTTTGCCCCACTCCACCTACCATCCCTCTCCTTCAGTGCTGTTCAGGTTCCAACGCGCCTGTCAGTGGCGAGTATGGATGTTTCATGAAGAGTATCAAATGTAACTTTGACCAGAAGAATAAATCAAACCTTGGTTATCTTAGAGATACTTATGTACAATTTTAAAAGGTACTTTCTGAATACTGTACTTGTAAACATATAAAAGGGACGGTATGATTCCACTTTTAGTGGTTTAGTTTCTTATTAGTTTTTAATATAAACATGTATTTCGTGCTTCAAAGTTTGACCATAATCTTAAGTTTAAAACCGAAGAATTTATGTTGATCGAATAATTTTAAAACATTTTAAGACTAAATAGCAATGGAACTTTACTGTTTTATTTATTGTAAAAGAGAAACAATTTAGTATGGTAATCATAAGGCAGCGTAAGGATATTATGTGCATAAGATAAAGGAAGGTTACAAACTTAAAAATTATGTAATTTGCCTAACCACAGTAAGTGGCTGTAATAATTCTTGTATGCAAAATATGTTTAATATAAACAAAATGGTTAATAACAGTGTAGGAATTACTACTGCGCAGGTGGAACGAACCCACCACTGCACGTGTTGTATTCAAACAACCTCTCGGCAAGAGAATGTGGAATGAGTAAGGCAAGTGCAATCGCGCGCCAACGCCTGCGCTACAGCGTCCAAACCGTGCATTTCCGGACAGGGGTTCCTTCTTAAAAACCGACCAGTTTGCCTTCCCACACAACATAACAAGCGTTGTCGGTGTTTTTTGAGGCACCCTGTATAAATAGACTTCATACAATTTACTAGTACGTTCTTCAGGTGATCACAGTGATATAACTTATATAGTATTTCTTAATTGGGCTGAAGTTTGAAATTATTTAAAATAATCTTGAAAATTAGGCCAGAGAGTAAATTCCCCGCTATGCAGCATCGATGCGGATCAACCCTTAAAGAACCAAGCAGATGAAGGGTGAAGTTAAGTGAGAAGCGAGGTAAAATGGGCGGAGGGAAAATTTGGGGGAAGTAATGAACCTTCTAGTATTCGCCTAGTGACCCGGGAAACCCAGGAAAAACCCATGGGATAGAAAGGTCGGCCGGTAACGAACCCACTAGGCTGAGCCAACCCGCTCTAGGAGTAACTCTACTACAGAAGTTCTCGAGTAAATTCCTTCGAGTTTGCGGAGGGTTTCCAGCCTTAGCCTTGATGTCCAGTTTCGCCTCTAAATAAGCCCCATTGTCTTGCAAATGAAGTAGCCTGACAGATGCGCATTACTCACAAATATTAATGACCGAGACGAGTTTGTCCCATCGCCTAATGCTTCCACGTGCCAGGGAAAGTGATGGCGGAACAACAATGCTTCATATAAAGGCAGAAACAACAACCCAAAGTAGGCACAGTGCTTCCTCTACTCACATCGGCAACATGAACATTCCAGTAAGTACTCATTTGTTTACATCGTAGCAGTTTGTGCTTTAAGACAAAAAGAATATATATATATATATATATATGTCTTAAAGAATATATATAATTCTTTTTGTCTTAAAGCACAAACTGCTATATATATAATAACCCTGGCAGCTAATTATTTAAACCAGGGCTACTATGCTAGATTTTGAACATTTACTCATTCTACACAACATACTTTACAGACAAAATTATAAACATAACAATTGTAATATATAACAAATTATAAAGTAATGAGAAAAAAATAATAAATATTAATATAAAATAAAATACAGGGAAAAATTTTACAAAAAGTATCTCAATACAAAAGACAAAAACCTAAATTATAACATTTCACACATAATCACTCTCTCAAAGATACAAATACTACTAAACAACAGTTCATTCTACATAATCATGATACAATGAAGTTTCTAAATAAGTTTATAAAAATAAAAATAATTTTATAAATATATAACAATTATAGGATAAAAATAAATAAAATAAGGATGAAATTTAAACAAATTTATCACCTTACTACAACAAAATAAAACAAAATATAACATTTCATACATACCAACAACACTGTCACAAAATTACAACTATTACTAAACAATAAAAAACAAATATGTAAAATTAAATTATTAATTACATTATTAAATATTATTTATTATTTAAATTATTAATATTAAAATCATTAATACTATTTTTAAAACAAATATTAATGTGTTTCACGACATAGCGTATTTTCATATCTTGAGAAAACAGGTTGAAAACTCTAATGTGTTGCACTCACATGATTTTCTCTACTCATTATTGAACAGCCGTGGAAAGAATTATTCAGAGGACTAGGGGAACAAAATAGTTTTAAGTTTCACGTCGTGTGGCAGTGCGGTTTACACAAGTCGATAGGTATTCCAACATGCAGCTGACTTTATTTGCAGTCTCTTATCCATATGTTGTCATCTGTCAGACACTCAAGTAGCCTGTGTCTTGAATCATCACCCGCATTTGTATAATACTTGCAAATACTATTGCAAGTGGCGATTCAATAACCTCAGCTGAATGTTGCAATATCGACTTGTGTAAACCGCACTGCTACACGACTTGAAACTTAAAAATATTCTGCTCTCCTAATGCGCCCAATCATTTTTCCATGGTTGTATAAACTATCCTTACTAACACTTATTACTCATCTTCTTCATGTTAGTTGAGATAAACATTTACAGAAATTATTTTATTGTTAATTTTCTTGTAGGTACAAGGGGAATATGAGAATATATTATTAATTATTATTATTACTATTATTATTATTGTTATTGTTATTATTATTATTATTATTATTATTATTATTATTATTATTATTATTATTATTATTATTATTATTATTATTATTATTATTATTATTATTATTATTATTATTATTATTATTATTATTATTATTATTATTATTATTATTATTATTATTATTATTATTATTATTATTATTATTATTACTGTTATTATTATTATTTGGCATAAATTGTGTGCTTTAACCAATCCACATTTTTCTGTGTAGTAAGATTTTGTCTATCTCTTACGGTTTGTGCAAAAGTCATTCAGCATAAACATTACTTCAGAGCCTATTCCAAGAAAATTAAAAAAATACATTTCATTTGAGAGGTAGAACAGGACTGAAAAATTCATTTGTTGTGAAAATATTTTAAGCATATGGTATTTTAATCAAAATCGTTTAAGCCATTTTTGAGAACATTGACATTTTAAAAAATCACATGACTTTCTCTACTCTTGTGCTAACCATTCTTACAAACTTCTGTTCTATTATCTTCTTCGTGTTACTTGAGATAAACATTTTCAGAAATTATCTTATTACTTATTTTCTTGTGGGTTCAAGGGGAATATTGGTAATACATTAGGCTTTGGGCAACAGCCAAATATTTTAAAGCTTTGAGATTCCGTTCTCTTTGCACGGTTAACATGTTAAAATAAGAATAACGATGTTCCATTTGACAGAAGTATAAGTTCTCCAAAATCGCAGAAATAACAAGGCATATCTCAGAAATGGTTCAATATACAAACAAAAATTTATTTGGACACAAATTGTGTGTTTTAGCAAGATCTACATTTTTGTTTAGTAAGATTTGGTCTATCTCTTACGGTTTACCAGTTATTCAAAAGTCATACAGAGTAAACAGGACTACATCGTCTATAGACCGAAAATTCAAAATATCCATTTCGTTTACCATAAAAATATCTCAATCATGTGGTATTTTAATCAAAATCGTTAGAGCCATTTTCGAGAAAATCAAAATTTAGCATGTAAAGGGTAATTTAGGATGGATGAATTTTCTTCAAAATCTTCGTGTCGCATCCTTGAAAGACATTAACCTTAAATACCAAATTTGGTTTTTAACCGACATTTTGTTTTCAAGTTATGCTGTTCATACGCACACGCGCGCACGGACCCTTTTACTAAAAACCTCTATCTGCTTGTGTTAAAAGTTGTATTTATTAATTAGATCAATGAATGTTGTTTTGGCAGGTCGTTGCATTGTTGCTCGCAGCGGCATCCTTGGCCGTGGCCACGGAGGAGTACAACCACGAGGCCATGACCAAGTCAGTCGTGATCCACAAGGAGGTGAAGGTCCCAGTGCCACACCCTGTACCATACACCGTGGAGAAGGAAGTTCCGTACCCTGTTCATGTTCCTTACGAGGTCAAGAAGGAGAAGAAAGTTCCTTATCCCGTCTACGTGCCCAAGCCCTACCACGTGGTTGTCGAGAAGAAGGTGCCTGTCACTGTAGTGAAGAAAGTGCCCTACCACGTCAGGGTAGAGAAGAAGGTGCCTTACTTCGTCAAGGTGCCCATCCACGTGCCCAAGCCTTACCCTGTGCACGTGCCAGTACCCAAACCCGTCCATGTGCCTGTCTACATCGAGAAGAAGGTTCCCGTGTACATCAAGGTTCATAAGCACCACCACGGACATCACTATTAGTGCTTAGACTCTGGCGACTGTAACTGTGAAACATAAGGGTATGCATTTCATCACCAAGCGATATTATCACTGCCTTCTCGTGTATACAGACGTGGAGCTTCTTTGTTATTCTTCTTATCTCCATCCGGGCCCCTATATCTCGCCAGCACAGCTCATAAAAACTTTATTACTCTCTGATTTGTGATAAACTGCTGGAAGTCTTCGCCATCGCTATGCAGAAATAACAGCAAACACAGCTAAAATTGAACAAGTGATTTTTTTCTGGTAGTAATTATAGTAATAATAAGACGAAATGCTCTGGTTTCAGGTTTCCGAAGGATCCTAAAAGGCAGGGTTTAGATACATTAACATAAAAACCTCGATAAATGCCTGTATTATTCTGTCTTAATCCATATGTCAATTTCAGAAGAAGCATTTGACTGTTGCGCATTTTAACGCTGCAGGTAACTCATTGAACACCTACCACTTCCTCTATAAGGCTGAGTCTAGCTATATTACACCTCTGCTCCATATAGCTTTGTCCCTTATCTCTTAACTGTCACGTGATACTAGTCACCTCTCATTGGCTTGTATCGTGGAATTGGTTTTTCTGCGATACAAAATAATCCCTTATTATTCATGATCATTAGCTTAATATATCCATAAATGTCACATTTACACTGTGATAACCAGGTGGATTTAAATATATTACGTAACGAAGTTAATACACCTGGAATGTATATAACTTCTTATCAACAAGTCTTATTAACTTTGGTTTAAACCTATCTCTCAGGATGACTAAAAAGCGTGGATCTGTCATGATAGTGTTTATAGAGCTATTATCGCTCATCCTTGCATTGCACACGGCTTCTTTGACATCATTTGAAGGAAATGCAACGCGAGGGAGGGCAAGGTTACAAAAACAGGGTTTCTTATAAAGAAAAAAAAATCACTGTTACGATTTAGGAATGAGATTCATTTTATACTCAATTCTACGTTTCCGTGCTTTACATTTGCTATTAGTTTCGCATATTCAACGAGAAATGAAACGCCTCAATATTTTCTAACCTATAAAAGTACTGGTATTTAAGCGCTTTCAATGGAGTAACCATAGAGATTGTACAGAATTCAGGTATCGCATACAATTCCCTGTGTGGAATAAGATAATAATAAAGCAAAATTCATTCTAAGATGCAGGCAAACATTTCATCTGTCTCATATATCATCAAAAGTAATTAAATATGCATATTACTGTAACATATCCCATAGAAATGTATAGCTATATACTATTTAAATAAGCAGTATCATTCTATGCAGAAGAAATGTCGAGTTGAAGTGGCTAAATATTTGTAGAACTTCACTCAGCAAACAAATGACATATGATATGCGTATACAAGGTCTTAAAAAGCTTTAGACCTCGGCATATTTCCTTACATAAACGATGATAATATATGATATGGCATTACTTCTGCAAGCCAGGGTACCAGTTTATGTTAAGAGATATTCGTAATGTGCATGTGAAGTGCATGCAGCACTTACATATAAATAAGCTTTCTGTTGCTGACTGAAAACAACTTCGCATCGGCTGACAAAAGAACGAATGCTTCTTACTAGCGAAAAATTTGTGACTATATTAGCCTGTAGTAATACTACTAATGAGTTATGATCGAATGACATTCAGTTAAAAGCTATGAAATCAGAATATTCCACTTCCCTGGCCCTTTTAACAGACCAATAAATAAATCAACTCCACAAAGCTGTCTGTAACTTTGTGAGAGTTTTCGTGTCCTAACCTCAAAATGTCACCCACTGTATTACCAGATAAACTGCTATTTTTACAGTTGCCATTACAATATTTAACCTCACTAACCTGTGTTAAGATCTCAGCTGCTGTAATGTTCTCACTTCAACATTTACTATTCATCATTTGCCTCTTCCTGTTTATCCTCGAATTCCATCTCAATAAATCATCTCACACCAATTCAAAGAGACAGTCATTTGTTTCCCATTCACGCCTGTGACTAACTTGAAGGAATGAAAACTCTCTGTTGCAATTACTACCACTATTGAAATGTGATTAATTTGTTTGTTATTCTAGTTTTGTTAACGATAATAAAATGCCAAAGATGTGTGTACTTAAATTGTTATATGCAATAAATGTTTGAACTTAATAAATGGAAGCTTTTATGTTCATTTCTGTGTGGTGTAAATCCTTTAAACTTCCCATCTCTGCAATGAAGGTAGTTTTATTAAATGAAAATAGCATTTCAATTGCAGTAATGCGATAGGGCTATTAATTCTTAGTGTTTAATGTATTGCAGAGCAATGAAAGCTCCACAAACCTAAAAAGTAAAGGCCAGTATTGCGTATGTGCTAAAACACTTAACATCGCTTATTGCACACATATATTGCTCTCATTTATTGCACTACTTGTACTAATACATGTAACTGACAATAATTCACACTCAGTTACAGTTATATCTGTAATTATATATGTTTACATCTGAAATAAAGGTATATAAGGGACGGCCGGTGGCCTCAGTTACTTTAACGAGGCAATATTATGTTCATAAATCACTACTTATTAATCTAGGATAGTCTTGCACCTACCTAGGATTTGCTTACGTAAGTATTTCTGACCAAACAGCGCTTTTAGCAGATACGCAATCTTTATCAAGATAACTTTATTCAGAATGTATTGCCGACCGTATTTATTTTATATACTTATTGCTAAATATACACTTAGGAACAACAATAGAAAAAGAAGCCTTGTTCACTAAGAAATACTCCTTTTTTGGATGGTTAGCCCCGGGTTCGACTCCCGGCTGGGACTGGGTATTCTTCTTTAATGAGAATCTCACCCTATGCAGTGTGTAAACGCGGGTGGGTTTCAATACAAAAATGATGAAACATTTAATATACTCGCAAATCTTGAAATTCCATTCGGAAAGACTTATATAATCGGTAAACAATAGCACATAAATTCTTACTGCACAAAAAATATGCATCTCATTGAACCACATAATTTATGTGAACTAAAATTTTTGTGATGCATAATTATTTCCAGATTTTCTTTGTCATTGGTTTAAAATTTCAAATATTTTTTTTTTTCAAGTTTTTCAAGCTACTCGATTTTTCTAGTGACCAGGCAAGGAACATGGAATTTCAAAGCTATTACATAGTGAACCACTCTTTATAAATCTGACTATGGCTTTAGCCTGCTGTATCCCTCTTTTATTTAAAACACGGGACATGAGATTTTGTAAGAATATTTTGTAAAAGTTATCTGAATGTAAGACATAAGATATTTAAAGCTCATAATTGTATTTCTCTGATGTAGTGCAAAGAGAATGTAATTTCAAAGCTAGCATACAGCGATCCACTTTTAATCAGTTCATTGTCCCTTTTGTTTTCTCTATCCTTTTATGTACAACGAAAAGTGTAATTAAACTCTTTAGTAGCTACAAATGTTTATGGAAAATGCAAAATAAATAAGGCAATAACACTTCACAGGTTACCCGGGATTTGCACCACGGATCTTACTGTTTCCGTGTGGGTGCTCTAACCTACTGAGCTACCGGCACATGTCGGCACAACTTTAAATTCCCCAATTGACTCCTTTTTTCCCTATAAATTACAAGTAGATCTGAAATCATTTAAGAAGTCATACCCCAATGGCGACTTAAATTACTTATAGCCCTGTATCTCAGTGTGAAAGAACATCAAGTTAACATTTCGTTTTTTAGTTAAACTATTCACAAAACTAACAGACAGACAGGCGCGCGCACACATAGCTATTTTCTCTAAATATTCTTTTCTATATTCAGAGAGTCTCAAATTTATTTTTAAAGAATGCCGATATCAAAACTTTGGGTAGACCACAATATTTCCTGTTCATACTATAAGCAGTTGAGAAAGCAATGGATAAATTCATATATATGTAATTCATAAAGATTTTTATATTTTTGTGGATTATAATGCTGTTATAATTTTCACATATTTAAGTATAGTATACACTTGTAAACATGAAGCTGCAAAACAGCTGATATGTCAACTTCCATTTTCCTTAGTGTTTGTTTTCACTTTAGAACCAAGCACATTTTGAGTTGTTGCTGTTCGGAACTGCAAGCATTACACTTTACATTAAGTCAGTCACTTTTCTGCCGAGTATAGTTCAAGAATTTAAACATCACAACTTGATATAACATAACAAAAGCGTCAGATATGAAACCCATGATGTTCCTTTACATATATGGGTACCTTCTTCTCGACGTAGTGCGGCACTGTGACAGCGTAAGGTTTAGGAACGTGCACGAAGACAGGGTAAGGTTTGGGTACGTGGACGTGTTTGGTAACTGGTACTGGAACTTTGACCTCGACCTTGACAGGGTAAGGCACCTTCTTCTCCACGGTGTAAGGCACCTTCTTCTCGACGTACACAGGGTACGGTTTGGGCACCTCTACTGTGTAGGGTTTAGACACCTCCACTTCAACAGGGACCTTTACTGCATAAGGCACTTTCTTCTCGACGTGGACGGGGTATGGCTGGGGTACAGGTACCTTGACGTGCTTCGTGATGATGGTTGCCTTCACGTGCTCTTCCTCGTGATGCTCCACGTCGTGGGAATCCCCCAGTCCCTCATGCTTCGTTACTCCGGTGTCGCCTGCCAGTGCTATTGGCGCCAGTGAAGCTACCAGGATGATCACCTGCGGTACACAATCAATTTCAGAATTAAAGCGAAGTCAGAATGAAAGAGCTGAATAACTACGGAAAGATTAATAATTTTATTAAGAAATGATAGGGAGATAGATAAATAATTACCATGTGTTAAAATCAATGTGTAACGTAAGAAGTACGAGTTGGAATTTGTCAGGTGAGTAAGCTAGGCAATTTCAAAGATAAGGAAAAACAATTAGAAATCAGTGTAATTGAACTTCCAGTGAGCTCAGAAAACCATTAACTCAAGGTTTGGAAAATCTGAAGGTACACTTGTGTGTAGGAAAAATTGAAAAATTGTGTTTCAGTACGAATTACTAACTTAAAATTTGGCAATATAAAGTGAGAAAGTTGGTGGGGTAGTAATAGTGTAGGCAAGACTTAAGTTGATAAAAAGCATCTCTAAAATTCACAACTTTGCTTTCGTGTTTTAATCTAACGGAAGTATCCACTGTGATTGAATATCGGCAGTCCGCAGCGTCTAAAGACCGCGCTCGGGTTACACGCGAGAGATTGCTGCAAGAGAATTCTCCAATTAACATTTCAGTGACTCACAACAACTTACACTTCTCGTTGTTACTATGGAAACAGTAAATATATTGATACTTCAGAAGTTGTCAGATATAATACTTCAATAGCTACAGTTTCTTGTACTAAGATGAAGAAACAGTTTCATTATATATCTTCAGTCAACAACTAATTTGAAATAGTTCATTTATTAGTCTACATTAAATTTATCAGCTAACTTAAGTAGTGCTGTGTATTCTCACATCCACTCGCGCAAACCCTGAAAAAAGAATACATAATTCACCACTGGAGCAGCCGGCAACATACTGAAGGTGGCATCTAAAGAGTGTCGCACTTAGAAGAGAGTGAGTGAATGTATACGTGTGTGAATGAATTGTGAGTGAGAGGGTGAGTGAATGTGTGAGTGAATGGGTGGGTGTGTGCGTGGGTAGGTGAGTGAGTGAGTGAGTGTGTGAGTAGGGTTTAAGAGCCCGTCGTCAACTAGGTCATTTGGATAACAAGTTTTCATATAACAAATCTATCGGTGTAAAAGCCATTATACTTACAAGAGAGTTCATGGTCCCGGAGTGCCAGGAAGCGGAACAAATAATGTTGTTAAGGAGGAACCATATCCGTCTTTTATACACTCCAATCAAACTTTCCCTCAATCTGTCCCTTCCTCAAGGTCAGCCACTCTCAACAAATAACTATCACCAGCGTGCACTTCCTCACCATTTTTCTATTTGTCGTTTCAAAAAATATCGGAATTAATTTTGTTAAGTTTACTATTAGAAACAATGCATTTTTTCTAAGGAAATAAAATAATATAAAAATATGAGATGTTACCTTCACAAGAATTCCTCTACCCTCTCTTTACAAACTATTCTTTCGAAAGCTTATTCTTCAAATTTGACTACATATTAGTAGAGGTAAATATTTGCAGCAATTCTACAATTAAACACTTGGTTATAAATATAATATGTATATATAGAATTGAAGCCATAATCGACTTTTTAAAAATTGGGTCCACATTTGCTGGCTTTGAAATTCAATACTCTTTGTACGACAGCGAGAAACAAATTACTTATTTGGCACTGAAAAAGTATTTGATAGTTCAGAATGGGACTTCCCGGTATTCACCGGACATTCAAGATATGTATTTTATTTGTCATGGAAATATTTTATGGGTGCAAGGTAGACTAAACATACATAAAGAACACATTCTCGAGTTAAATTAGGTTAAATTATCACTGCTCTTAGAGTTTCTAATGGCTTTTTTAAATTTTTTTATCAATTATTCTGTAAATCATGAAAATTATTTTAAGTGGTTATTTGCTCTGATACCTTATATGGCTGAGTCTATAAACATTATTTCGTCCAACAGAAAAACAGAAAAATCTGCTCTTAAAAAATTTGAATTCACCTATCTTTTTCTCAAAAAGTATGAGAGGTAGAGGGCTGATTACATGTATGGAACATCTTGTTAAACTTTCTGAATCACAATAATAATTGCATAATATATGTTACTGATTATTAAGAAAACAAAAACATTGTAAATTTTAACATTTTTACTTTTTTGACTGCATTTTTTTTTAATTTATAGTAAACTGATACAGATTAATAAATAATTATAGTCCAGAAGATAGCTGATTATACCAAGAAAAAGTATGCGAAAGTGTGATTCTGTATTAAAAGCAGTTTCAGAGAAAAAGGTACACGAATTCAAGATTTTAAGAGGACATTTTCTCATGTTTCTGCTGGATGATTAATTTTTACAGACTCAACTACATAAGCTATCGATGCTAATAATCACTTGAAATTATTTTCATGATTTATAGAATAATTCCTAAAAATGTCACTGAGAATTTTAAGAGTAGTGGTAATTTAATTCACTAAGGTGTAATTTCGGTATGTTCAGACCAACTTGTCCCACTAAACACCATGGAGTTTAATGGTACATAATCAAAATCACTAGAAATATTTTTGAGAATGTGAGGAATAACGACAACCTTCTTTTATATTAAGAATGGAGACCTTTTGTGGTATCCTTGGATCCCTAATCACCTATTTTCTATTCATCTGATATTTCATTTTACATACATACACACACGTGCGCACACCTTTTTCAAAAATCTGATGTGTTGCACTCACACGACTTTCTCTACTCTTGTACTAACCATTCTTACAAACTCTTATTCCTATATCTTCTTCGTGTTAGTTGAGATAAACATTTGTACAAATTATTTTATTGTTTATTTCCTTGTAGGTACAAGGGGAATATTAAGGTACAGTAGGCTTTGTGTGATAGTCAAATATTTTAAAGCTTTGAGATTCCGTTGTCTTTGTACGGCTAAGATATAAAAAATGAACAACAATCTTCAATTTGACGAAAGTTTAAGTATTGCAAAACTCCCACACATAACAAGGATTATCTCCGAAATGGTTTACTGGACAAAAAAATATTTGGACACAAATTGTGTTTTAGCAAGATCCATATTTTATATAGTAAGATTTGGTCTACTTCTTACTGTTTACCAGTCATCCAGAGCAAATAGGACTACATAGAACATACACAGAAATTTCAAAATAGACATTTCATTTTCCATAAAAATATCTTGAACAAATATCATTTTAATCACAATCGTTAGAACCATTTTCTAGAAAATGAATATTTTCGAAGCATTTTCAATATAAAGGGTAGTTTAGGGTGGAGCAATTTTCTTCAAAATCTTCGTGTCTCATCCTTGAAAGACATTAAACTTAAATACCAACTTCGGTTTTTAACCGACTTTTCGTTTTTGAGTTACGCTGCCCACAGACTGACAGACACACACGCACGCGCAGACCTTTTTCTAAAAATGCTTTTTTTTTATTCAGGGGTTCTCAAAACATATATTTCCGGTGAAATCTCGACATCAAATTTTTGGGTGGAATACAATACTTCCTCTGATTTACTATATGTAGTATAAAAAGTAAAAATTGATGAGGAAGGAGATATTGTAAAATATCTGTCTAAAAGCCAAAGAAATTTAAAACATATCAGTGAAATGAAGATATTTCTCACTCGTGAAAAGGAAGTAATGAGAAGCCTTAACATTGAAGTGAAGGGAACCGTAGATCCAGTCAAGTTGAGGAAGAGTGGAAGTATCTGAAACAAGGATGGACTATAAAAAAGTTCTTCAAATACCCAATTTGAAGTATGCGTAATATTATTTTACAACAGACATATTAACGAATTTGCTTTTTCTCTTTTCTTAATAATTTGTTTTTTATTTTTATTTTTAGCAGGAAGAGATCATGCTAATATTTTATAAGCTCAAATTCAGTGTTTTATATCAAAGTACGAGTACTTCTGTAAAAAAACTACAATATGGTAAAAATATCTAATGTTTTCTGAAATAAGAAGCACGTAAAAGAACTTTGTTACACAATTGCAAAATGTTCATGGCGTCACTATTTGGACCAGCTGCCTATAAAATTTGTATTCTTATAAAGTACATCAAATATGTAGCATTAAAACTGAATATATTAAAAATAAACCAGATGTTGACCTCCAGAAAACTGTTCAAATCTGAAAATGTTTAAGTAATTCGTGCAAAAGCGAACATGTCCTTACTTAACTGTGAATTTTAAGGAAATAGTTTCTTCCTAGATTTAATTACAGAGTCAAAGTGACTTTTATATACCCAAATTGATGTGCATCAATTTTAACAGTTTGTTCTTATACTCAAATATAGACCAGATGAGTTTTCTGCTCCCCAGAGGTATACACACACATACGTAGACATAATCATTTTTAAAACGGCTTTTTTACTTTCTCTCCTACGTTTAGTAAAGTAGAGTAAATATTGTCTTTCACCCCAAAATTCGATGTCTATATTTCACTAGAAACATGTTTTGAGGCTCCCTGAATCCAAAAAAAAAAAAAGAATTTTTAGAAAAACGTCCGTCCGTCTGTGTGTGTGTGTGTGTGTGTGTGTGTGTGTGTGTGTGTGTGTGTGTGTGTGTGTGTGTGTGTGTGTGTGTGTGTGTGTGTGTGTGTGTGTGTGTGAACAGCATAACTCAAAAACCAAAAGTCGGTTAAAAACCAAAGTTGGTTTGTAAGTTTAACGTCTTTCAGGGATACGACACGAAGATTTTGAAGAAAATTCCTTCATCCTAAACTACCCTTATTTCTAATAATTTCGATTAAAATTCATATATTTGAGATATTTTATGTCAAACGAAATGCATATTTTCTGGCTATAGTCTGAGTAGCCCTGTTATCTCTGGATAACTTTTGCATAACTGTTAACTGTAAGAGATAAACCAAATCTTACACACAACACACAAATAATGTATAAGTAAACATTTTTTAGAGTGAGCCATTTCAGAGATACTTCTTGTTTGTGTGAGTTTTTGAATACTTAAAACTTTTTTCAAATGGAAGACTGTTATTTATTTGTTATATCTTAGCCGTGTAAAGAGAACGGAATTTCAAAGCTTTGACTATCGCTCAAAGCCTACTGTATTCTCATATTCTCCTTGTACCTACAAGGAAATAAGCAATAAGATAATTTGTACAAATTTTTATCTCGATTTACATGGAGAAGATAGAGCAATAAGACTTTTTAATAATAGTACAAGAGTAGAGAATGTCATGTGAGTGCAACACATCAGATGTTTATTCCGGAAGTGTCATGGCATGTATTTCTGTTCAAATTTCAGTATCACAATTTTTGGATGTAATACAATACTTGCTCTAATTACTAAGTACGTAATAGAGAAAGTAATAATGCAACATTGGTAGGTAATCTAATAAAGGAAACTGTAGGGAATAATCGATTATTACTGTCACACGGTTGTTTAAAATGTGAAATGGTGGGGGAAGGAAATACGTTCAGGAGAAAGGCAGACTGGAGAGAAACAAATGAACACTAAAACATCTGAAGGATCCTAAACACATTAAAACAACTCGCAGCTACGTCTCTGGCCCGTCATAAAGTCCATCTCGTTTTTACGATCACTTTCAATAGATTACATTAACTAACTGATTTCCTGGATGCTTCAGTAAAGTTACATATTAATTAGGGTTCCTTTCTAATCTCGAGCACTTCAGAGTTTTGACTTCTAAATCTTTAACTCACTGATGTACCGGAAGTGGTTAAATGAATCTCAATATTCTATTGCGACACATCCTGTGAGATGTCTCGGTTTTGGGAGGTCTCGGGTTCAGTTCCCGTGCACTGCTCACACTGATCTTGGACTTGAGTAGTTTTCCCTGATCGTTAGTGAATGTTAGGCTAATTTCTCACCTTCCATGATTTCTTTTCCATCATTTATCTTTCATTCTGTTTCCTTTTCTCTCTTAGACGCGCACCTAGGTTTCGTGACGTGACACCTCGAGCACTACGATCTCCACACAGATCTATTATTAAAATAAAATAATCTGTGTAATAACCCTGGCACCTAGTTACTTAAACCAGAGCCTATATGCCAGAATTTTAACATTTGTTTATTCTACACATTCATACACACAACATATATAACAAATTATAAAGTAAGGGAAAAAATAAAAAATGTTAAAAATGTATACAACTTTAATATAAAAGAAAGAAATAAAATACAGGAAAAATAATTTACAAAAGTTATCTCCTCAATACAAAAAACAAAAACACAAATTATAACATGTCACTCATAATTACTCTCACAAAGATACAAGTAGTTCTAAACAACAATTCATTCTACAAAATCATAATAGAATAAAATTTCTAAATAAGTTTATAAAAATAAAAACATTTTTTATAAATATATAACAATTTATAGGATAAAAAGAAATAAAATTAGGATAAATTAAAACAATTTTATCTCCTCGCCACAACAAAATAAAATATATCTCATATATACCAACATCAGTGTCACAAAACTACAACTATTACTAAACAACAAAAAACAAATATGCGAAATTAATCTAAATTAAGAACAAATTAGAAGCCAAAAGCCTCACTTATATTAGTAATATTGCAAGTTCTTCAAACGCTGACTAGTTTCAAGTTGCATCCAACTTATTCTCAAAGCTTTCCAAACAAGTTACCGGTGGTACATAGTTTCTAATTTGTTCTTAATTTAGATTCTGTTGCTTCGCTGTTAATAGCTTCAATTTTTCCTTAATGTAAACTTAAATTATTAATTATAAATATTAACACAATTATTAATTATAGTATTACTTATGATTATTATTCATTATTCTTATCATTATAACACTATTGTTATACAGGTCTACAGCAGCTAACACCCCCATGTGGAAGGGATGAGGTGAGGGAACCACAGGGTACCACAGTTTCGCAGGTAGACAGGTCACAGAGACGTGCAGAAGTCAAGTGAAGAACCCTCAAATCGTTTCAAAGCTGCCACCAATCTTACACAGTTTCTATGCACAGTAATGTTCGATTGTTACTGTATTGATAGTTTGGTCAAAGAAGTTAGGTGTAGAGATATGTTTACATAATTGCGAATTTTAACATTCAAACCGGCAACTGAGTTTGTGTTGGCAACACTGACCGGAAGGCGTAAATTATCAACAAGCCGTTGATTATGGGGCCATGTACCGCTATGTTGTATTAATTGAAAAGATTATTTTTCTTGATGGTCACAAATGTGTATTTTCCGAAAAGGTTAATTTGATGGTTTGAGAGTGCGGAGTTTAGGATTTCTGTATTAGGTGAAAAATGTGTCGTTTTTACGTTATTGACTATGTGATCAAAAACAACGTATAAAATGCTAAAGTTTAAACTAGTATCATCATGTCTCCGGTTTATAACAGCTGGCACCGTCTTCCGGAAGCCAAATTCCATGTCTCTCTGTTTCTGCATTGTTCTGGGTCCAAATTTCTTGATGATAAGACTGTACATCATCCATCCAAGTTGTCATCGGACGTCTTTCTTCTTTTCTCTGGTATCCACTCCAGTATTTCCTGTGGCAGTCGTTGCTCTGGTATTCTTTTAACGTGCCCATACTACTGGAGTAAGTTATGTAAATGAAAATTACTCGATCATTCCGACTGAGAATTGTTCCAACACCAAAGGGTACTTATACCCTACACAACATTTCCAGAACTTGGAAGACCATCGGGAGAAGGTTAAAAACCCAAGCGTTCCATCGATGTATCACATCCTTTAGAGTGAATATCGGAGAATATTTCACCCGTTATTTGGAACAGTTGAGACCGTGCAAAGTTACAATTATAAGGGACAAAGGGAAGGGTTTACTATAAAAACCCTCAAGAGCAGTGTACAATAATTTCATTAATTAATTCGGGGATTAAACCCGCGACCTCACGAATGCGCGCCACAGGTATTCACCGAGTGGGAGGCACAGAGGGCAGCGTCCAAGAGCCAAATATGGCCGTTGAGTTTGGTTTTGGAGATCCCTGTTCCAGTAATTTACATATCCAGTGCTCCATTTCACTTTCAACACGTGTGATTTAATAAACCCGGCCAGTCCACTTCGTGTACATTATTATCAGTCCATTATGTTGATGTTACCGTTACATCCAAAGAAAGCTTGGAAAACCTTCTCTCAGAGCGAGGATCGGCGTACTGTGTATAACTTATATGGGAATTCATTACGGCTCGACTTTATAACGATATAAACAAACAGTGGCGTAGCATCTTCGGGAACCAATCACTAGGCAAGAATTAATAGAAATAATAAATCAGCTGAAGCTAAACATACAACTTTTAACACAAGACACAGAAATTAAAAGTTGTACTTTATTGTGCTATAAAATGTTTACGCCACTCAATTATTACCAACTTTGGTTTCAAGTCCAATCACATACTTCATAATTCGACCTGGTTTGATTAGCTTTTACATTTCATTATGTCTTTTTTCACTGGTTGATTGAACGAGCTTCCGTACACCACGGGAGAAAATAAGTGCAATAAGCGTTAATAATATTAATTATTTATAGATCCTTAACAACTATTTCTAGAGTAGGTGTTAACAATTCGGAGTCCTGTAACCATCCCCTCTCGTGAGGTTTTCTCAAAGTCATGGCGTGCAGATATAAACGGCACCATGTTTAGGATATTGCGCATGCTCAGATGGGATCAACCTAAGCTAGGGAACCGACATTTTGTAGTGTCCCAGCCCAGTTTGGAGATTATCAAAATGCTTCAAACACTCATTCTAATAACACAAAAAGAAGCACAATAACTTATTAACTATTTAGGCAGTTCAGGTAATCGCGAAGTACTCACTTAGCGCAGTAAATACCAATGCGTATCCTCTTTCGCAGAGCTTAATGAGGTTACGTTGGCTTACGTTAGGTTAGCTTAGGTTAGGTTAGGTTAGGTTGGGTTGGGTTAGCTTAGCTTAGGTACAATTAGGTTAGGTTCTGTTAGGTTAGAAGACGATTCTTCTACTTATTCTTTGCTAATATATCCATAAAATGAATTAGATACGAAGTTGGGTTAGGTTAGGTGTACACAAGCAATTTTAAGAAAACTGGCGCGTTTTTAACGATGTATAGCCGAGGGTGAAATTGGGCCACCATATTAAAGAAGGTCCGTGAAATCTGCTAGTTTTAGGTTTTCTTCTTCTCCTTCAAGAACTGCTAAAGGTAATTGTTTTTAATGGAGAAATAAACTTGAGAAAATGACGTGTAGAGTCTGTGTTACTCTTAATAAATGTTATATGAAGTTGTTATTCCTCTTTTTCTTCTTCTTCTTCGCTTCCCGCTCAGATAAATATAAATGCTATACCTTCGCCGCCCTTACTTTAAACTTAATGTAAACAATAGCACGTGTTTGAGTAACGCTTCATCAGTTGATCGAACCGCACAACTTCCATGTCACCAGCCGCGAATGAAAATATAGTCCGTTAGCTAACATGCAAAATAGCATTCAATTTAAAATAACTACAAGAATTATTTGCAAATACATTATTATTATTATTATTATTATTATTATTATTATTATTAATTATTATTATTATTATTGAGATACGAAATGCACGCGGAGGAATACAATTTTGCACTTTGTTTACATTGTAGTTTAAAATAAGGCCGGCAAAGTATAAGAGAGGGCATTGTTGATAATTCATTACACGGCACAAAATGGGGCGAATTATAATCCCAGGATTATACATATAAATAGTAGGACAATCATAAGCTCGCCTGCTTTGATGTAACATTGGTTGCTAATTAACGTAAGCTTAAATAAACACTAAACCTAACCTAACTTTTCTTGTAGTGTAATGCTGACATTTGTCCACTTGGCCTGTTTGTTAGTCTGTAGTTGGTAGTTGGTCACTCCGGCGGTGGAGTGACGTAACTGACGTTGCTAATAAATTGCTATATAGAAGCTGATACCGGATAGAGGAAAAACTTTATTCCCACCCGGGGGATACGGAAGCTTGTCGTGGCTGTCTGTCGCATTATTTGCTCACATTTCAAATCGCCATTCTTCAATTTACCTTACTCCATTCTCCAGTTAACCTGTTTCCTGTCTTTCATCTTAATCGTCATTCTTTTTTCTATGACCTGAATAAGAACTGATAAAATGGCGACAGGTGAGAATATGGATGAAATTGAATTCCAAGAACAGGACGATATTCTGGAAGCTGCCGAAAGAACAACGTTGGAATTGCTACAAAAATGCAGAAAACATTATTGTATAGCATATAATTTAACTTCATTGACTGGTGGTAACTGCTAAGAATCAACAAAACCTAACCTCTAAATTTTTGCTGGACACCTCTGTTGATATGGATCTATACGTCATTTCCCCTAATTGCATACAGGCCTGGAAACAATATAGCACTATTATATTCTTGTTGTATAAATTTCAGGGCTGTCAAAAACAGTGTATGCCATACATTTTCTGCTCGTAGATTGCTAGTCGCAAAATGAAACCCTACGTTTAATACTTATATCATAAATAAATAGAGCATAACTAAACTGCAGAAACACTTAATTTTATAAAACTCGATATTGCTTAATTGTTTGTATTTCAGCTCAATCCTTCGAATGTAAAATTGGAGTAAACATGTAAATTGCATCACGGGAATGTATGGACGAATTTGTACTAGGTGACTCCATTTTTAATAACAGAAAAAATAATATTACACTTTGCGTGTCCAGTCGAACCCCCACTCTGACCTTAGATTTTTCGTGGTTTTCCCTGGTTCACAGGCGAAATCTGGGGTTGTTTTTCAATGATTTCGACCAATAGTTCCTTCCCATCATTTTCCTTTTATTCCCTCTTCTCATATTTCAGATGTGGTTCTGTGTTTTCTGGCGTATGTGGTGCCAGACATGGCATTGATACTGGCTTAAAGGAAAGAGTATTCCCCGTGGATACCAGAGGGCTGCTTGGTCGACGGGTCGTTCATCGTCCTCTCAAGGTTAGTTGCGGCACCGGGACTAGTCTTCCAACCTGGAAATATTAGATACTTCCGCGCGTCTCTATGGCCTGCAGCCTCCTGTGGTTCCTTCACTGCGGTAACCGCAATGGTCTATTCGCAGTGCACGAGGTGTTCCCCTCCATTATATGACCGTAAACCTAACACCACCATTTTATGCGCTCTGGCGGTTTTCAAGATTTACAGTTATTCTAGTCTGATCAAGTCTTGGAAATAGCTTAGATGTCTATAGAAATATTTGATGTACGTTTGGTAGAGCTAGTTTTAGGGATGTTATCTGAAATCACGCTGCAAATAGGGTTTGATTTGACGTAGGAAAACAAAAAATCCTCAGGTTTTACTTAACCGAAATGTCGCTATGTTAGATATTATATAAAATTACGCGTCTACTAATTGCAAATATGAAATATGTTTGAAATCACTATACGTGTGTGATTTCCAAGAAATCGTAAAATTATAATACATTAATAATTACCTGCAATATTAGAAATTAACTAGATTTTAAAATAACAACAACAACAATAATAATAATAATAATAATAATAATAATAATAATAATAATAATAATAATAATAATAATAATAATAATAATAATAATAATAATAATAATAATAATAATAATAATTGTTTTAATTATTATTACTAGTACTTTATTCTTGCAGATAATTGTGTATTTAGGGGAAAATTGTGGAATATTGTTGTATTTAAGAACTGTATTTGGTGGTCGTTCGGACACTGCCACTGGTGTGCTGCAGTTTCATCCCGCAGGAGTTCTTTTACATGCCAGTAAATCTGACATGGGGTACCGCTCACTTAAAAACCGTTGGTCTGGGCCGAGTTTGAACCCGTGACCTTGTAATCGGTAGACAGCCCCTAACCAATCGAGATCAACAATGCCTTTATCTAGTGGAATGATAAGGTACAAAAGTCTTGCAGAACTGGGATAGCATTTGTTGGTCTTTTTAAAGGATTTGAAGAGCAACAGAAAAGAGTATATACATATAAAAACAAAGTTTATTGGAGATCAAAAACACAATATTTTTGGTACAGAGAGATAAACAAAACAACATAGAATGAATATGAACGAATGACTAGGTGAACAGATAACATCAGTGGTAGCTATATTCATGTTCTCCATGTTCCTCTTTGTGGTGCACAAACACAGGGACTTTCTTCTCCACGTAGACAGGGACTTTGACGGGGACCTTGACAGGGACATGGATGTGCACTGGGTAGGGCTTGGGGATGTGGACGGTGTGAGGCACGGGAACATGGACCTTGACAGGCACTTTGAAAGGGACAGGCACTTCCTTCTCCACGGGAACAGGGACCTTCTTCTCCACGTAGACAGGATATGGCTTGTCTACCCTCACAGCGACGGGCTTCTCCACTTTGACCTCATAGGGGACCTTGACAGGATAAGGGACCTTCTTCTCGACGTGGTAGGGCACGGGATGAGGGACTGGCACCTTCACTTCCTTGTGGATCACGATGGACTTTATCCTGACTTCAGGCTCGTGGTGATAATGATGTCCATAGTTCCCCAGGCTCAGCCCACCCTCTCCCCCGTAACCTTGACTGCCATGCTCGTATCCATAGCCCTCCCCGAACACACCCCTCTTGTCCTGCTTCTTCTCGCCCTCAGTGACCTCCTTGTGCTCCTCGGCGCGAGCCGCAAGGGTCAACGCCAGCACCAAACAAATCTGTGGACAAGACAATCGTAACGAACGTTTCACTCAATTTTAAGATCCAGACATGTAAGTTGCACTCACATAACTTTCTCTACTCTTATACTAACTATTATTATAAACATTTATTCCTCTATCTTCTTTATATTAGTCGAGATAAACATTTGCAAAAATTATCTTATTGCTTATTTCCTTGTAGGTACAAGAGAAATATGGGAATACAGTAGGCTTTGAGCCATAGTCAAATCTTTTAAAGTTGGTCGCTATATGAAGGCTTTGAAACTCGTTTTCCTTGCACGGCCAAGAGATAAACAAGTGAATAACGACCTTTCATTTGTGAAAAGGTTAAGTATTGCAAAACTCACATAAATAACAATGAATATCTCCGAAATGGTTCACTCCAAAAAAAATGCATTTTAACTTAACTTGTGTGTTTCAACAAGGTCTACATGTTTTGTACAGTAAGATTTGGTCTATCTCTTACGGTTTACCAGTTACGCAAAAGTATCAAAAGTAAAAAGGACTACATTGGCTATAGCCAGAAAATTCAAAACATACGTTTCATTTGCCATAACGATATATTAAACATATTGCATTTTAATCAAAATTGTTAGAGCCGTTTTTGAGAAAAAAATTTGACATTTTCGAAAAATGTTCCATGTAAAGGGTAGTTTAGGGAGTAGGAATTTTGTTCAAAATCTTTGTGTCACATCCCTGAAATATATTAAACTTAAATACCAACTTAGGTTTTTAAAGACTTTTCGTTTTTGAGTTATGTTATTCGCAGACACACACACACACACACACACACACACACACACACACACACACACACACACACACACACAAACACACACAGGAAGTATTCCGAACATATTGATATGTGTTTTGTAACTAGAATAGTAAGATTTCCTTAATTAAATGCTGATTTATACACTTGCTTGTAAGGAAAGAAAATGCTACATTCAAAATTGTATAAGAAAAAACAATTTAAGCATGCATGTATGATTAGTTCTGCAATGTTATAACCCACATCGAATCGTAGAGTAAAAAATTTTGAAATAGATTGCATAATAATAATTGCTGTTGACTTTTATAACGGACGACATAAATGTTTTTAACAGAAACACTTTTTGTGGCAATAAATCTTTGAGTGTAATTTTCCAATAACATACGCCTCTTTATCTTTATGGATAGAAAAGTTCAAGCCTGTATCTTAAACAAAAACTGCAGTTGTAATGATGTTTTAAAGAAAAGCTTACATTTACCGTAACACTCCCACTAAAGTATTGGAAAGTATAAACCAAGAGCAATTAATGTATATAAATGGCTTAGCTTACACAAACATTTATCACAAATTGTGTTTTAACGCAATCTATAATTTTCGTTGAGAAAGTTTTTATTTATCTTCTATGGTTTGGGAGTTATACAGCAATAAAAAAACTGTAGTGTTGTGCTCGATGACTTTTTCTGCCATTGTATAATTTCTTATCGCAAACATATATTCCTTTATCTATTTCGTGACAATCGAGGTCAACATTTGTAAAAATTGTTTTATTACATATTTCCTTGTACGATAGGTATAATGGGCATACGAGTGCACTGCGCTTAAACAATAGTCAAATGTTGTAAGAGCTGTTCGCTGTGTGATGGTTTAAACTTTCGTTCACTTTGCATGCCAAGATAGGGGAAAAAATATAAGTATTTCAAAATTGAAACTAATGACAAGGAATTTCTCGAAAATGATAAGCTCCACAAAAAATGGATACTGGATAGAAACTGTGTTTTCTTAAAGAGGGAATATTCCCAGAAAATTCAATATACATTCATTTCTTATAAAAATATTTAACCATATGGTATCTTAATCAAAATCGCTAGTCATTTTTGAGCAAATCAAAATGTTTGAAAAATGTTCTGTCAAGTAGTGGATTTTCTTGTAAACCTCTGTGTCGCAACTTTGGAAGATGCTAAATTTGGAAACTAAGTTTGATATTTAACCAACTTTTGTTTTTTCAATTAAACTCTTCATAGATCGACACACACACACACACACACACACACACACACACACACACACACACACACACACACACACACACACACACTTACACACACAAGGACCTTTTTCTAAAACCACTATTTTTACTTTCTCTGCTGCGTATAGTAAAATAGAGGAAGTATTGTATTCCACCCAAAAATTCAATGTCGAGGTTTCAGCGGAAATATGTTTTGAGGCCCCTGAATCCAAAAAAGAAAGTTCGTGGGGTGTGTGTATGTGGGTGTATCTCTCAGTCTGTAGACAGCATAACTCAAAACCGATAAGTGGGTTAAAAACCAAAGTTGGTCTTTAAGGTTAATGTCTTTCAAGGATGCCACACGAAGATTTTGAAGAAAATTCCTGCACTCTAAAGTACCCTTTAAATGGAAAACTTTTCCAAAATTTTAATTTTCCTGAAAATGACTAACGATTTTGATTAAAATGCAATATGTTTGAGATATTTTATGCCAAATGAAATGTATATTTTGAATTTTCTGGCTATAGCCCATATATTCCTGTTTACTATGGATGACTTTTGCATAACTGGTAAACCGTAAGATGTAGACCAAATCTTACTAGACAAAAAATGTACATTTTGCTAAAGCACGCAATTTTGTCTAAATAAATTGTTTGTAAAGTGAACCTTTTAGGAGAAATTCGTTGTTATTTGTATGACTTTTGAAGTACATACTTCTGTCAAATGGAACATCGTTATTCATTTTTTATGTTAACCGTGCAAAGAGAACGGAATTTGAAAGCTCAAATTCTACTGTATTCCCATATTCTCCTTGTGTCTACAAGAATATACACAATAACATAATTTCTGAAAATGTTTCACAACTAACACGAAGAAGATATAGGAATAAGAGTTTGTAAGAACGGTTAGCACAAGAGCAGAGAAAGTCATGTGAGTGCAACACATCAGATTTTTAAATTCAGGTGCCACAAAACATGTATTAATCTCGATATCGAACCTTTCGGTGGAATGCAATGCTTCCCTGCCGTGCATAGTGGAGAAAGTACGTTCCATGATACTGAATATAAATTCAAAGTTTGTAAATGTTTACGTGTGTTTCCAAAGAAATTTTGAAAGTAAATTTTTGGGCACAATACAATACTTTCTATAATTACTACAACAAGACAATTTTCACCGGGTTATGAAATTACCTGCCAAAGATTCAAAGCACTTTCAGCAAACCTGAAGTAATATTTAAGTGAAGTGATTAAAAAAGCTGTTATAATGAGATAATTACTGGAGCATTAAACTCACCTGTATCTTCATGGTGAAGTTGTGAGAGCAATGAGTGGTGTGAGGGAACCATGGCCTTCCTTATATACTACTTGTGTCTCTCTTCCGATGTTATTCCAACTTTCTCCACTTCCCTTCCACCAGCGACCAAAATGATCCCACATTCACATATGTATACATACGAGCATACACTTAATCAAAACTTCCTAACCCAATTACAAATCTTTCTGACTTCCGTAGATGGCATCTGTGTCCCACTGGTCCGTTTTCTGCTCTAAAACAATCAACTGTAAGATTATTCCAGAGGGAAACATATCTGATGTAATATTCACATAAGTTTCACTACATATTATTCATAAAAACCTTATTCCTCAATCTACTTCACACTAATTGACATAAACATTAATAGAAATGCTCTTATTACAGATTTCATTGTAGATACAATGGGAATAAAATAATACAGTAGACCTAAGTGATATTCAAATATTTTAAGACCAGGTAACTATGTAATGGCTTTGAAATTCCTTTTCCTTTGCCTTAGCAAGAGAAAAAGACAAATCTGTAGTGCTGCACTCACATAACTTAGTTGAGATTAGCATTCGTAGAAATTATCTTGTTGCTTATTTCCTTATAGGTACAAGGGGAATATGTGATTTGAGCAATAGTCAAGTCTTTTAAAGCTTTCAAATTCCGTTCTCTTTGCACGGTTAACATATAAAAAATGAACAACAGTTTTACGAAACAAAACAAAAAAATTATTTGGACATAGATTGTGTTTTAGCGACACCTACATTCTTTGTATGGTCAGATTTGGTCTATCTCTTAAGGTTTACCAGTTATACAAAAGTCATCCAGAGTACACAGGACTACATGGGCTATAACGATAAAATTCAAAATATACGTTTTATTTCTCATAAAAATATCTTAAACATGTCATTTTAATCAAAATCGTTGGAGCCATTTTCAATAAAATTAGAATTTTCGAAAAATTTTCCATGGGAAGGGTAGTTTAAGCTGGAGAAATGTTCTTCAAAATCTTCGTGTCGCGTCCTTGAAACACATTAAACTTAAATACCAACTTTGGTTTTTAACCGACCTTTGAGTTATGCTGTCCACAAACTGACAGACACACAGAGATACACACCCACACACGCGAGTGCACCTTTTTCTGAAAATGCTTCTTTTTGGATTTACGGGGCCTCAAAACGTATATTTCCGGTAAAATCTCGACATCGATTTTTTTGAGTGGAATACAATACTTCCTCTATTATGCGTAGTAGAGAAAGTAAAAATGTATGTAAGTGTGTGTGTGTGTCTGTGTGTGTGTGTGTGTGCGTGTGTGTGTGTGTGTGTGTGTACATGCTTTCATTTGAGAAAGGTATAAGAATTTAAAAATTCAAACCAATAACAAAGAATAATTATGCCCTTTAACGAGATGTACATATTTTGTATAGTAAGAGCTTGTCAATCTCTTATACATAGTTACGCAAAAGCTCCCCCAAATTTCGTGTCTTTTCACTTCACTAATTATTTCATTCACAGTATATCCCGTTGGTTCTTTCAGGGCCGCAAGTATCAGCGAAGGCTTTAGGTGTAGTTTGGCAGGGATGATGTGCGCACAAGAACTCCTTCCGTACCTCGTCCATGGAATCCGGTTGGGAGCGGCATGTGGGGGGGTTGGACCCCTCTAGTGCCCCCCCTCGGGAAGGTTCAGCAAGATCTAAAGACCTCAAGACGTGAAACTTTAGAAACCTTAGGGAACTCTGTCAATATCTATACCGCTAGTCTGGCCACCCGTGTCTCCTCTCATCTGATCCTTCTTATCCGGGGTGCCCCCTTGGGAGCATAGGTACAACAAGCCTAGCTCCAGTGCCCATCCCTCTCCGTATCTCTTCTATTCCTGTTCCTACCAAAAGCTACGCGAATGAAGAGGGTTATCCTGTAGGAGTGCGTCCTCACGTGGTCAATAGGCAGTTGTTTTGTGACTGCATGACTGCATTGTGACTGCAATTTTTGAGAAATTAAAAATTTTCAATAAAGTTTCTACCCAAAAGGTGGTTTGGGTTGGGTCACTTCATGTAGTACCCTAGGAAGGTACAGCATTTAAATCCAAATTTTGGTATTTATTCAACTTTTCATATTATATAGTTTTATCTCCCTCTCTCTCTCTCTCTCTCTCTCTCTCTCTCTCTCTCTCTCTCTCTCTCTCTCACATACATACACTCGAATAACAAGATTTTTTTTTTTCTAAAAATGCTCCTTTTGTTATCAGGGAGCTTGAAAACGTGTATTTCTCACGAAATTTCGGTATCGAAATTCTAAATAGAATCAGATGCCTACTTGGGATACGTATATAGCAAAGAAAGATGAAAGGTTGTTCACCCATTGTTGTACACGATATGACGTCATCGAAAAATATTTTAAATGGAAAATATACTACTTTTTTCTAAAAGGTATTGGTATCTAAATTCAGCATCTTCCAAGACTACAACATGAACATTTTCAAAAAACATCGACCAACCACAGACTACCCTAATGGTAAAATATGTTCGAAAATGTTTATTTTCTACAAAATGGTTCTTAACGATTTTGATTAAAATATCATCTATTTAAGATATTTTCACTACAAATGAGGGTAAGTATTGATTTTTCTAGGAATAGTGTCTGAAGCCTTATCCATTCTGAATGACTCGCATAACGGGAAGAGAGAGACAAAATCTTACTACCCAAATAAAAAATATAGATCTTGTTAAAGCCCACAATTCATAAATTCACAATTTTACGCCTACTGTATTCATTCCCCTGTTCACATTGTTCCTACAAGCTAACATGTAATAAAGCCATTTGTACAAATGCTTACAATAAGGCATTTTAAGAATGATTTGTTGAAGAATGGCTAAAGAAAGTTATATGAATGTAAGCGAGCACTTGTATTGCAAATTGTGAACGACGCTGCATGTATGGTTAACATTTTTAGTGTTTTTTTTTTTTTTTTAAGTATTACTCCAGTATTTTGGGACATACTTAAAACTAACCTTTTAAAATTATTTCAAACATCAAACGACTAAAAACACGAAACGGAAGATTAAGTAAGTCAGAATATCGAAAGTCAGAACTAATGCTAAACCGTATAAAAACCAAGCAATGAGAAGTCCATGTTGCCATATGAAGTAAAGTATTAGCATGTTAAATCATTAACACTAAAATCATGAATAAGTATTTTCGAAATCCTGCACGATTTCCGTCTTGAGATGCCTTTTCTGTTACACAAACATCACAAACCAACTTTTCTTCTTATGAATTAGTATTACACAAGGAAAAATATTGTAACTCATTCTCTCAAGGTTCACAAAAGAACAAAACGTTAATTTCAGGTAACCGAAGACTTTCGAGATAAGATAAAAACAAAACAATTGCCTATAACTTCAGGGCTGCGCTCAAAAATTTATGATCTTAGATATGCATACTATTTGATACTCTGTGTTAAGCATTTCCAAAATGGATGTACTACACTCACATAACTTTCTCTACTCTTGTATAAATTCTTCAAACCTTATTCGTCTATATACTTTATGTGTGTGTTTTTTTCAGAAACCATTTCTTAAGTAATTTCTTCAACATGTCCAGAACATGGCCATCAAATATTGTGTCTCATTTGCCTTTAAAATATACACGTTGGCTGCTCTTATTGCACAAGTGCTGCTATCTGTTGACAAAAGTCAAAAACATAACAAATGAATTATGTTGTTTACAAAACAGCTGAAGCATAGATATGTCTTTAAGCAAATATAATGGGAATAGTGTGGAGTGGAAAGAAATACAGAAAAAGAAAGCAAAACTTTAAGCTCAAAGTAGATGGTAAAACTGGAGAACCTTATGCTAATAACTTTACAGCTGAAGTGCTGTCCTGTGTACAGATAAAGTTGCAGAGACAGATTGCTTTCTTCACAGTAATGCTTTGAAGAACTTGCTTTCAAGAGTAATATGCAGTGAGTGTAAAGAAGAATGTGTTACTCTGAATTTGAGAGAGTCCTGTGGCTTTTATCTGAAGGTGTAGTGAAGTGGCAAGCCTGGAATATACGAGTATAAAGAGCAGTATTTCCAGTAACTGTGGTCCAAAACTTTAAATAGCTTATCCTCCATAAAACAGTTTTCGTACACTGGGGTAAACCTTTTTGCAGTAAATATTGATGGATAAAGCTGAAATTTTCAGGACTTGCAGAATAAACTTATAAAATAAAACTGTGCATTGGCTTGCTGATTACATCCATACATACAAGTGTGTGCCTGTTTTCTTTGTGATTATTAGTATTATTTCTCTTTAATTTGTTCTAAGTACAAAAAGATTCATATTTCTAATCAATATTAATGTTTTGGCAACCAAATGCAGAATTTTATTGCATAGGATTGAAAAACTAGCATAATAAATTTCTAGCCTCTATTTTAATTATCAACCGCAAAAAGTGTGCCTTTTATTACTATTCAATTCTTTCTAAAAATATCATAAATTATTTTAATTACAAAATTAATCTAGAGCAATTAAAGTTATACTAACAATATGTGGTGGCAGATTCAATTTAACCAAAAAGTTTCATTAAAATTGGTTAGTTAGAGAAGTTGGTCTGGGTGGTTAGTCGCTGGCCTACTGATCCCAAGGTCCAAGGTCACGGGTTCAAATCCGGCCCAGACCAATGGTTAAATGTGCCTAAAAACGACAGCTCCCTGTCAATAGATTTACTGGCATGTGAAAGAACTCCTGTAGGACAAAATTCCGACACACCGGTGATGCTGATGTGATCCTGGCAATCGACAGCGTCGTTAAACAAATTTATTATTATTATTATTATTATTATTATTATTATTATTATTATTATTATTATTATTATTATTATTATTATTATTATTATTATTATTATTATTATTATTATTTATTATGTATATACACACTCACTAAAGAATATTTCTCTTGAACTATGCAATAAGACAATTTGTGCAAATATTTATCTCGATTAAGGGAACATTTTGGTAGTACCAAATTAACTTTCTTCCCTAACCAATAATAATAATAATAATAATAATAATAATAATAATAATAATAATAATAATAATAATAATAATAATAATAATAATAATAATAATAATAATAATAAAACTATCAAGAAGCATTTTAATTGAAATCTCAATATCAAAGTTTTAGTGGAATGCCTACGTGGCAAATGAGTTAAAACTAGACAACAGTGAAACAGATTCCAGTAAAGAAACAATTTTGCAGATCCTTGATCGGAAGTTATAATGATTAGAAGCTATTAAGGTTTTTTTCCAAATAGTCCCTTCTAACGAACATAAGAAGTTACAGCAGTTCATTTTGTAATGTGAAAGTCTATCATTATTAGAACTAAAATTCCCCATGAGGGAAGTCGACATTTGAACTTCCTTATTGGTACTTCCTTGGCGATGCCATGCAAAGGCTGTAAAAATGACAGACGCCGTGGATTCAGTTAACTCTGTGTGGAAACTAACCATCATAAGTTAATAACAGGGATTCATCTTGTACTGCTAACTGCTGGATTAGCAAGCATGCTGGTTTTAAAAGATGTTCTCGGCAGCAAAATCTTGCCAGCGGTTTCCCACAGGATCACAGAGTCTGTTTAAGTATAGTGATATTGTTCTGGAAAACAATTGTGGAATGCCAAGTATTTGTGGCTCATTCCACTGGAGTAGTTCAACTTTTGTGTGTTAATTACGTGGCCTCTCAGGCCATTCACATCTAACAGAAGTGCAGCCAATCGTGTACAAGGTGCGGCAACTTTTAGGAGCGTTCGCTATTGCAGGCCACCTATGCATCTGCCCGTCAGTACACGTCAAAGCTGGTTCACAATAACCCGAGAACGGGAACCAAACAGTATTAAACAATGTCCAACGTTTGCGAGAGGGGAGTTTGCGTTTACCTCCTTCCACTACACCTCGACTTTGCCTTCTTTAACTCCCAGCCGTACATCATGTTACAGTGGCGGTTTTGTTATATATACCTTGCGTTTGATTTACGACAGCACTTTCAAATTTGGTGTGATAAACATTTGTTCATTACTGATTTCTTTGGTACTGCTTACGTTAAAGAAGTCTGTCAATATTTGGCAACAAAGTCAAAGTGCATAGCCTTAGAAGATACACCAAGTGATCGTCGTGTAACATATTGCGATACATACTTTTAATATAGTTCAATTTGGAGAAACTCTGTTCAGAAATACAGGGTGAAAGGGAAGTCATTACATTCCTTCTAATATGTGCTTCATAGAAGCACTACAAACAAAAAAGTCCAATGACATTTTGTTCTTTGATCAACCGATTTCGAAAAAAAATAATAGTTTTTTTATCCAAATTGGATGCGCAATTCCACAAGAATGTATGAAGATAACAGTTTGTTACTTGTAAGATGCGCAGAGTAACTTACTCCTGACACAGCTTCGATAGTAATTATGGAATATTACAGTGTTACGAAATAATTAATCACTTAAAAGTCGTGAAGGAATACCCCGAGCAGCTCTTTCAGACGTGAAGTAAGTTGACAACGTTACGCTGTTTGTTTATGTACTGAGCTAGTGAAAGTGACACCCACACAATCTGCAGTGTTGCCAGCTTGTATTCAACAAAACTAAAATATCTCCTTAGGAAATGGCCAGAAACAAAAACGTAAGAGACAAAATGTGTTCCAAATACCGAGATCTATCACTGGTTTAAATTAATTTAATGACTTCCCTTCCACCCTGTATATCAGAGCTCGTATGTAGAGCTATGCTTACTCTTATACAAACTATTCTTGCAAATGCTTATTTCTCTATTTACTACATTTTAATCAGCATGTCAGTCTGGGTGGCTCAGTTTGTTAGACCCTGGCCTACCGTTCCCAAGGTCGCGGGTTCAAATCCGGCCCAGACCAATGATTTTTTAAGTGTGCTTAAAAACGACAGCTCCACGTCAGTAGATTTACTGACATGTAAAATAACTCCTGCGGGACAAAATTCCGGCACATCGGCGACGTTGATATGATCCTGGCAATTCACAGCGTCGTTAAACGACAAAATAATTTTAATTTTCGACATAAACATTGCCAAAAAGTATATTAATGCTAATTTTCTTGTAAGTGCAAGGGGAATATGGGAATACAGTAAGCTTTAAGGGATAGTGAAATGTTTTAAGAGCTGGTTGCTATGCGATGCCTTTGAAATTACGTTCTCTTTGTAAGGCCACGAGATAAAAAAGGAATAATATTTCTAATTTTTTCTCTCCTTTCTAATTTTCAGAACTGGCGTCCATGTGTATTTGTAGCTCTGGCTTCTGAACGTCCTGAGTTCCAGGTACTGGAACTTTTGAATTAATGGATTTATTGCTGATTGAGCTCACTGAAACGTTTAATTACCTTAGCTACTCTGACTTAGAACTAATTGCTTTCTCTCAACACACACCTTGCCTTGCACACTTCTTATTCCCTGTCAAAATTGCAAATTCTGCTTTTTACATTATGCATTGGTTTTAACATACGTAAATGCTGTGTTGTAATTATTTATCTCCCTATCATTTTTTATAAAATCATTAATCTTGTCATGCAATAATTCCGGTATCAACGTAAAACCTTTTGGTTCACAATACCCAGAAGGGAATGGGCCTGTCCTATTGGAAGTGAAAAGTCAATTTTGTGCATTGCGACGTCATTTGTTTGTAACTGACCAATAGTTTTTACTTTCTCTAGTGGTAAGTAGAGGAAGTATTGTATTCCACCCAAAAATTCGATGTCAAGATTTCACCGGAAATGTGTGTTTTGAGACCCCTGAATCCAAAAAAAAGAAGCATTTTTAGAAAAAGGTCCATGTTTGTCTGTCAGTCTGTGGACAACATAACTCAAAAACGAAAACTCGGTTAAAAACCAAAGTTGGTATTTGAGTTTAATGTATTTCAAGGATGAGACGAAAATTTTGAAGAAGAGAGCCCCACCCTAAACTACCCTTTACATGGAACATTTTTCGAAAATTTTGATTTTGTTGAAAATGGCACTAACGATTTTGATTCAAACACAATATGTTTGAAATATTTGTATGACAAATGAAACGTATATTTTGAATGTTCTGCCTATAGCCTATGTAGTCCTGTTTACTCTTGATGACTTTTGAATAACCCGCAAACAGAACATCGTTGTTCATTTTTTTATATGTTAACCGTGCAAAGAGAACGGAATCTCAAAGCTTTAAAAGATTCCCATATTGCTCTTGTGCCTATAAGGAAATAAGCAATAAGATAATTTGTACAAATGTTTATCTCAACTAACACGAAGAAGATATAGGAATAAGAGTTTGTAAGAATGGTTAGTACAGGAGTAGAGAAAGTCATGTGAGTGCAACACATCAGATTTTTACACAAGCTTTCGATTGAGACGTCAAAATTCTGTACGGCAAATATTTTCAAACATAGATTGGTTAATATTTCGTTGCAGTTTTTGTTATTGGTTTTTTGAGACAACAGCCAGCGGATGATGCTTGAATTAGAAGCAATGAATCTAAGGGAGTGAGGATGCATACCCGCTGCAATTTCCTCCGGTTTTATTTTCCCAGCTTACGGCGGCTGTAAAGCACTTATCACATCGCCGCCTTGAATAAGCGAAGAGCTAAGTTGTACATATGCCGGGCCCGAAAACGAGAACTAGAAGTTAAAATTCCCTCCTTCCCGTTTCCGGGATTGGAAGAAACTTGCCGTTGTGAACGTTCATATTACAATATATGTATTTTAACTAGTTTAGCTCTAATGTTATTTTCCCCCCTCATTGCCATTACTTTTGTTTATGGGATAGATATTTTCATATTATACTTTTGTAAGATATTGCTTAATTTTGTTACATTAACTTGAATATGATCTTCCGAATCCGGTAAGAGAACTTGGTCATCTGCAAAGAGTTTATTATTTATTTTATTATAATTTCCAATGTGTACATGTGAAATGTTCTCTTGTTTCCATCTGAGAGATCGACAGACAAATGCATGGCTCGGAAAAGTCAATTACACACGGCTAGTGTCCAAAAACATTAATTACATTAATTGACCTTATAGTTGGTTACACTAGAAGCCCTGGACTTAAATACTTACAGCACTGTAAGTCGCCATTAAGGTGTGTTATCTCAAAGTAAAATTGGGATCTCCTTGATTGGTTTACCGGGAATACTGTGGGTGAGTTGGAGAATTTAATATCATATCGGCACGTTGGCCATGGTAGCTTAGTGGTTAGAGCAGTCTCTCACGGCTTGCAGGGGTCTTTTAGTTGGTGGGAATCCAACTCGCCGGGTGGGTCTCTAGTAAGATTTTTCCCCTGCCTTAAAAAAAACTCTCCAATGACAGCAGTATTAATGCTACTGGCTGGACATAGTTATGACTAAAGGCCGGAGGGATGTGCGCTCGGGTGCGATACAGGTTAGCTGGACGCACAGTATGAATGACGTCAGAAGTACAGCACGGCTATCATATGCGCAAACAACTGCCACTAGAAGCAAGAGTCAAAAGCAACGTAACATAGTACTCTGCAAACTAGCGAAGTATTGCAGACGCAAGGTCAAGGTGTAGCATAACGCGACTGTTTTGTTTCTTCTCGCAGTGAGCTGCAGACGTAGTGATAGTGTTCTTATGATGCTTGTAGGTTGTGCTGCAGTGAGGCGGTTTTCATGGTCAGGCTGTACCTACCTGCAGTTGTTTACATGCGTGAGCGATAACAGTAAAGTTCATGCGCAGTATACATATGGAAAAACACACACGTCTCCGGCCTTTAGTTATAACCAATGACACGTCGGCATGAAAGGGAAGTACTGATTATTTACGGTGGCTCACTTAGATCGTTACTCGTTAGCTTGACTGTTGTTTGTTTCACATCAGAAACTACACGTGGTCTGATTATTGGTGGTAACACAGTTCAACAAATGTCAGAAACTGTGCAAATTCACAGAAATGTAAGTAAATTTTAATGCCAGCCAAGAAAGTCGGTTTATTGCATAGATATTAGAAGAAAACCTTTCACTCAAAAGTATAAACTGTATTATAATATAATACAACAAACATGTTTACAGCTATTACGATAGGAAGTTTAATTAATTGTTTTTGAGATTCTAAGGACTTTGTTTCAATACATAATCGTTTGCAGATAACCTAAAAATGCTATGCTTAAGATTTTCATATCGGGCCAGCTCTATCTATCCTTCCCACAACACCATCTTCCCCTGTCCTCATTACAGCGCCACGCCTCTAGCCCCATATTGTAACTTCATTGGCCAGTAGTAATACTTCACGCACTTTAAGACTCCTAAGACGATGAGCAACCGAGAAATCTCCCAAACAGTGCGCTTCACTAAATTCATTTTGCGTACATCAAAGACAATTACTCCAAATATTGCAAAGAGGGAAAAGGGTACAAAAAGTTCGACAAGTGAATTAGAATTGAATACAATTGTAAATATCCAATGTAGTACCAATATACATAACAGAGGAACTACGAAATGAAATGTTAATTTGCTCTATTAAGAACCCAGTAAAATGCAATGCGAAGTATTTTTATTTCACCTTGCACACACAATCAATTCTGTCAATTAAAAGTGCAGGCCTTTTGATATTGCAAATCTTACAACCACCACTACCATTCCTTCCACTTGTGTTGAACTTCCATTCTGCCCGCTTCCAGCTGTCCGAGCATCGGGCTAGAGTATGACGTCACAAGGCATTCAGTTGAGCTTCCTGGACTAGTGGAAATGGCTATTTGAGGACACACCACAGGAAACAAAACAAGGATATGCAATACGTAATGTATTAAATGTGTTTATTTGAGCCAAAAATTACTATAACTAATGATAGTTAGGTAATAAGTTAAACCTGAGAACTAAAGATGAAGATGAATGATGATTCTAATGATGCCCTCCAAAAGATTCGAAGCCATAGCCTTCATGACCACCGTGGCTGTAGAAGTCGCCCAGGTAGTCATGGCTGTCATGACTGTCGACGTACACGGGGTGAGGTACAGCGATAGGTTTAGGCACAGGCACGGCGACAGGTACAGGCTTGGGCACGTGCACAGGCTGGGGGACGGGGTATGGCACCTTGTAGGGTACCTTGACAGGGTAAGGGACGACCTTCTCCACAGGGACTGGGACCTTCTGCTCAACAGGGATGGGATAGGGCTGAGGCACGGCGACTGGGTAGTGCTTGACTACGGGAACAGGGACCGGCTGTGGTACAGGGTATGGAACCTTCTTCTCGACGTGGACGGGGTATGGCTGGGGAATGGGCACCTGGACCTCCTTGTTGATGATGATGCTGGTGATGCGAGTGGTGGGCGATGATGAGCCTCCTTGATCCAGGAGTCCTAGGCTCTGCGCTCCTCCCAGCTCGTAACTGCCGTGACTATAGACGCCGGCGTAGCCCCCCGGACCCGCGTGACCTACTGCAACAGACGGGCTGATAGTGACGTGTTCTCCGGAGCTGTGGAGGATCTCGGAGATACCTCGCTTGTCAGTCTGTTTATCCTCAGCAGCAACAGAAGCAGCCGTGTTCTTCTTGTCCTCTTTGGTCACCTTCTTCTTGGAGATCTCCTCCTTGGCGCACAGGCTACACGAGACGCATAGCAGCGCCAAGGCCAATATCTGGAAAATAAGATACGATGTTAACCTCCGCTAGACTTGCCCACATGCTGCTCTTCAACTCAAGCGTAGTGTTCAACCAGTGAGCTCAGCATTTGTCTTTTTGGATCTTTGTTTAGAACGATAGGTACTGTATATGTAGGATGTCCCCAAACTTTAGGGTCAACGTCATACAGATAGATTTTTAAACTAAGAATTTTGACATAAGAAACCAGCAGCCACAAATGCATTTTTTGGATGTCAAGTGATCTTAAAGATTAATTTCGCAAACCAGCTAGGGCTCACAGTAGGTATTCGAAGCGGCAACCAACTGCCTCGATATGGCAGCCGCAACCTATCCAAAATCTCCGGTGCCCGTTGCACAATGACAGCGCCAGGGGGATCTTCTTCATACACCAACGTCTACTCGTGTCACCATAAGAAAAACTACACAGGATTAGAGCCGGCGATCGAGTTGGCCATGGTACAGGAGGCAGCACTGACTACTCAAATGGGGTCGCAGAAGATAAGGTCCTATCAAGTGATACAATCCCACCCCACATGTTAACACCAGTACATCTCCGCCAGTAACCAGATATGTGGGTGGCATGAGGATTGTTGCCACTCCAGATATACTTATCAAGATGAAGGGTGAAATTATATGAGTAATGCACCGAAATGGTGGGGAAGGAAATTGATAGAATGTGGAAATCTTTTCCAGCATTCGCCTGGGGAAACTTCCGAAAACACCCATGGTTCAGGAAGATCTGTGATCGTACCCGCGACCTCCCGAATGCGGGCCACAGACGTTACTACCTGAGCCACTGCACTCGGTTTTGTAATACGCTACTAGTACCTTTTACCTTTGAAGCTACAGTTGTGAATATCACAAATATAAAATAAACATTACTCACTATTCTCTTTGAAGACACAACTAGATACGGAACACAACGTTTTGCGCGCTGCGAGTAAGCCAAAGTATCACACCGCTTACTCCGAACAAGCTAATTACAAACAATTGCTAGGGTCGGCAGTCAAGGCCACAATTCGAGAGGTGTTGGTTCTATATCTGTGGGCTTATTGCAACACTGAGAGACGATGTTCTGTCCTTGAGAAGGGAACTATTATGGCACCTGTTGTCTGTCGCAGGTCTAGTAAGATTGCATCACCTGCAGAACTGGATCACCAAGGAATTAATTCCGATTGAGGTCGTTGCTGTGTTGCATCACATTGCCTTTCACGCCCAGCTACTGTGTACACGACATAATATTAAGTTTCATATATGGCTCGCACTTTATAAGGTTCGAGTAAACGCGACGCTTCAACAAAAGGGCAAATTAAGTTTCCCAATGTCACAGTAAAAGCAGAAAAATAGCATGTGATACATTCACAGCAATTTGCCTGCCAATGAAGAATCTACGCATATTTTATGTATACGCTGAACCCACATTACTTTCTCGACTCACTCTTTTACATACTATTCTTAAAAAGCTTACTTTTTCTACTACGTATAGTAAAGTAGAGGAAGTATTGTATTCTACCCAAAAATGCGATGTCGAGACTTCACCGGAAATATGTTTTCAGGCCCCCTGAATATAAAATAAGCACTTTTAGAGAAAAGATACGTGTGTGAGTGTGAGTGTGTGTGTGTGTGAGAGAGTGTGTGTGTGTGTGTGTGTGTGTGTGTGTGTGTGTGTGTGTGTGTGTGTGTGTGTGTCAGTCTGTGGACAGCATAACTCAAAAGTGAAAAGTCGGTTAAAAACCAAAGATGGTATTTAAGTTTAATGTCTTTCAAGGATGCCACAAGAAGATTTTGAAGAAAATTCCTCCACCCTAAAGTACCACTTACATGGAAAAATTTTCGAAAATGTTTATTTTCTTGAAAATGGCTCTAACGATTTTGATTAAAATGCCATACGTTTGAGATATTTTTATGGCAAATGAAATATATATCTTGAATTTTCTGGCTATAGCCCTAGTAGTCCTATTTACTCTGGACGACTTTTGCATAACTGGTAAACCGTAAGAGATAGACCAAATCTTACTATACAAAAACGTAGATTTTTTTTTTTTTTTTTTTTTTTTTTTTTTTTTTTTTTTTTGGTACAGTGAACTATTTCGGAGTTATTCCTTATTATTTGTGCGAGTTTTGGAGAACTTATACTTCTGTCAAATGGAACATCGTTATTCATTTTTTATACGTTAACCGTGCAAAGATAACGGAATTTGAAACTTTTAAAATATTTGACTATCGCCCAAAATCTACTGTATTACCATACTTCCCTTGTACCTGCAAGGGAATAAGCAATAAGATAATTTCTGCAAATATTTATGTCAACTAACACGAAGAAGATAAAGGAATGAGAGTTTGCAAGAATGGTTAGTACAAGAATAGAGAAAGTCATGTGAGTGCAATACATATTTTTAAAAAGGTGCGCTAAATCACTGACGCACTGACCTCCTCAATTGTATAACAGTTTACCTGTCACAAGACTCAAGCAAAAACAACATAGAAAAGCTGTCCCCGAAGACTCGTGCTAACAAAGAAAGCACAAAGATTTTGGAGAAAAGCATCTTCATTTCTTAACATAGTCTCCTTTCAGCTTGATACACTTTTCCCAGTGATGCTTAATAGCTTCAGTACTCTGGTTATAGAGAGAACCGTCGAGCTCTGCAAAATAGCCATCAACTGCAGACTCCACCTTTACATTTTTGATAATTTTTTTACCACCAAACCATTTCTTCAAGTTTTGACACAGAAGACAATCCAGAGGGGGCTAAATCTGGCGAGTGCAATGCATGAGGAAGCAATTTGAACTTTAACTCATTAATTTTGGCCATGGTGATAATGAATGTGTAAACTTGTGAATTGTCTTGAAACATTGTGGCCGGTTTTACTTGATTTCATCACTCAAACGCTGCAGAAAGTTCCTATAATTTTGCTTTTTGGAGATAAAGAAAATTATTCCACGCGCATCCCAAAAAACCGAAGCCATGACCTTGCTGCTGAAGCGACTGTCTTCGCTTTCTTTGGAGCCGATTCTTCCCTTTCAATCCACTGTTTTGGCTGCTCCTTCGTCTCAGGTGTGTAGTGGTGGACCCAAGTTTCATCCATGGTTATGAATCGACGCAAAAACTCAGCTTTATTGCGGCGAAACATCGCCAAACACTCGACTATGCTGTTTTTGTTCAACTGTGAACAAACGCGGCACCCATCTTGCGCACAACTTTCTATGTCCAAATGTTCAGTTAGTATGCGATGTACAGCACTTTTTGAAATGGTTGCAATGTCTGCTATCTCGCACACTTTCAGTTGATGGTCATCCAATACCATTTTGTGGGTTTTCTTTAGAATATCTGATGTGGTGACCTCATTTGGTCAACCAATGCAATGTTCACCTTGGCCATACGAGCTGCATGGCTTCGCTTAAACTCTACCACTCAATATTTCTTGTGGTAAACGATGGAGCCGGCTCTCTCAGAGTAGAATCTAACTCAGCTTTATTGTACTGTACCACTCAACGATGACCAGTATTATCCATGTTTATAAATTCGCTGATAGCATTCACTATTGCTGCTGCCAAACAAATACTAAACACGTAGCATCGTCAAAATTCAAACTTAAGCTTTATAACGTTGGTACTTTCTATCATTGCTTAATTAGTCCACTATATTACTCAATTCAAAAATGTATCGATACTAATAACTGATCGCTAAGTTTATAAAGGCTTATTATTTACTGTCTGTACTACTGTAAAATTGTACTATTCGTTGATACTTAAGGTAATATACTGTATACTGGCGAGTTTGTTATAAACATGTATGTTAATATCTATATTACAAAACCCACGATCGATCTGGGTGACTCGCTTGATTAGGTGATTGCCTACTGACCCCAAGATCGCGCGTTTAAAACCAGCCCGTTCTGATGGTTTCTAAATGTCCTTCAAAGTGACAGTCCCATGTCAGTAGATTTACTGGCATGTAAAAGAACTCCTCTGTGACAAAATTCCGGCACAACAGTGGCGCTGATATGATCCTGACTGACAGAATGGTTATTGATACAACTCGCATTGTACATTGACGTTGTCTATTGCTGAAAAGTTTACGACTGCAGAACAGTTATTATTACTATTATGATTACTGTTGTTGTGAAGAAATGGGCTGCAGGGTTTAAATGTGACAATTCCTCCAGTTAATGACGGATGTTCCGGACGTCCGGTTACATATACGTTTGAAGAAAGCATCGCAACAGTTTATAATGTCGTGTCAAATATCAGACAAATCAATGTTACATGAGCATTTTGACACTGCCGATCTTGGGCCAATTTATACAAGCATGGCACATGAGAAAGCCTGCAACGCGATGAGTGGCTCGTTTGCCAACCGCTGACCAGAAGCTCAAAGGAGTGCTTGAACATGTTCAGACCGAACTTGACCGACTTTTTTGCGACATAACGTTGATGAAACATGGTCACCAGAGACGATGCAGCAGTCCATACAAGAGGGTGGAACCGCCCCGAAGAAGGCCAAACGTGTTCCTTCAACAGTGATGACCAGAGCTTTCTTGGATGCCCGAGGTGCAGTGTTGTAGACTACCTGGAAAAAGGCAATATCATCTATGGACAGAACTATAAAGAACCCAAGCTACTGGAATTCACCAAAGGCCAACTGTGGTACATTTCCCCCATTAAAGTGCTCTCTGGTTACATTTGGTGACATTCCATCTGTTCAATTGGCACCAATACCAGCAAATGTTTCTAGAGGATACTCCTGAAGATAAAGTTATGACCGTAAAGCTACTGGGTTGGCGACACAGGCCTTAAATACTAACTTTGGTTTTTAACCGACTTCTCGTTTTAGAGTAACGCTGTCCACAGACTGACAGGCGGCGCCGTGGCCAAGCGGTTAGCGCGCTCGCCTACCACCTAGGCGGCCCGGGTTCGATCCCAGGGACCCGCATGTGGTATTCGTGGTGGACGAAGCGGTGTCAGGGCGGGTTTTCTCCGGGTGCTCCGGTTTCCCCCGCCATCTCATTCCACCGGTGCTCCATCTTCATGTATCATCAGTGTCACCGCCTGCGGTGCCGTAGTAGTAAAAGCGGGCGTTAAACACTACAACAACACACTGACACACACACATACACACGCGGACGTTTTTTTTTTTCTTGGGGGGGGGGATGGGGTTCAAAAATATGTTTCCGGTGAAATCTCGACATCGAGTTTTTGGGTGGTATACAATAATTCCTCTACTTTACTATATATAGTAGAGAAAGTAAAAATTGGTTTGGGAAGAAATTCACACCCAATAATGACATCATAGGAGAAAAAGCCTGTACTTCGCAGACTTTCAAAAAATCATATTTTCGGATCAACAAATGTTTCTTTAAAACCGCATGGACTTATCAAATGCCCTCGTATTAAAGTAGAAAGTTCTTTGCAGTGCACCGGCGCATACTTCAACCGCGATTGTAAATTTGTATTTTGAACTGTTGCCACATGGTCCAAATTTGGCTTCCAGTAGCTCTTCCTCTTTGTAAACCTAAGAAAATGGTTCACTTTACAGAGATGTGTTGTGTTTTTCTTCTGAAAGTAAACAGTTCTTGTGTATGTTGCAGTGAAGTCAGAGAGAGAGAGAGAGAGAGAGAGAGAGAGAGAGAGAGAGAGAGAGAGAGAAACAACAGAGAAAGGGGAGTTGTTTACAACTGACGACACTTGATGGAACAAGACCATTAAATGTAAGCAATACACAGAAGCTGCTCGAGCGTGGAAACTGATAAAACGGTACAGAAACCTTTCTGCCCCGGAGCTACGGCACCAGATTAACCAGAACACATTATGTAACTTGAAGTGCATGTTTAATGGAGTAGGACCATTTCTGGCTTGCGTGTTTACTGGACGGAGAAAGTGGAGTGGACTAATATCCATATCTACCTCTCACATCACATTCACTCCAGTTTACAAATAGAGCTTCGGCCATCTGTTGGCCAGAGGGGGTACTATCCGCTGCTTCCCACGCTGTCACGTGCACACTCTTACTTGTACTTGGGTAAAAGTGCCTCAAACTTCCCTCGTCTTTAACTAATTATTGGTCTTTCACACTTATGAAGGCGAAAGTTTGAAAGGTAAAATGTAATGCCATAGATTGGATTCGAACCACAGATCTTACGCTTAGCGTGCTGCTGCTCTAACCAAATGAGCTACCGTGGCAACATACCGATATAACATTAAATTCGCGAGTCAGTCAGAGAATTTGATGCCGTGCCGGAATGTTGCCATGCTACCTCAGTTCAGCAGCGACACAGCAGCCCAAGATACGTGGTTCAAACCCCAGCTTAGACTTCTTCTACTGCACACTTACTAAGCAGTATTACAACCAAAAATCTGATACGGAGACTCCATCAAAATGCACGTTTTGATACTCCCTGAATATCTGTCCGTGAACAGCATTAACTCAAAAACGAAAACTTGGTTCCAATGACGCGACAAAATTTACAAGAGAATCCCCCCCCCCCCATGCATACTACCCTTTACATGCAACATATTTTAAAAATCTTGATTTTCTCAAAAATGGCTCTAACGATTTTGATTAAAATACCCTATGTTTAAGATATTTTATGACAAGTGAAATGCATATCTTAAATTTTCTGGGAATGTTCTAAGAAGTCCTGTGCAGTCTGGATGACGTTTGTATATCTAATAAACCGTAGGAGATAGACAAAATTTTACTGCACAAAAATGTATCCCATTAAAATAATCACATACTTTGTCCCACTCCTTTTTTTGTAGTGAACCATTTCAGAGATATTCCTTGTTATTTCTCTAAATTTTACAATAAGGTATGCTTTTCGCAAATGGAAGGTAGTTAATTCATTTTTATCTCTTGACCACGCAAATAGAAGGGAATTTGAAAGTCACCACATACAGACCCACTTTTTAAAGCTCTGTCTATCGTTTCATTTTTCTAATGCCTGCGACAAAATGTGTAATGAAACTATTTTTGCTTACGTGTATTTCGACAGCCAACTAAAAGTCTTAGGTTTTGGACCATATGTGATGTTTTGTTTCCGTTAATAAAAGATTCTTCGCTTGTTTCACTCTTTAACAATGGTATACTTTTTTTGTTCTGTGTCTCAGCGGCCATTTAAACGAAGTATTTAAATACCCACTAAATTTTATTTTCTTCGTTTCTCAAACCCACATTTTTCTTGGCATAAAAAGTTCCTTGCGATGTAGTTTTGGTCAGTTTGTTACGCAGTTAGGAATATACGCTCTTCGGTAACTTCATGTTATAATTTGGTCTGGATGTTGATGAGTTACGGTTTGTTGAGCATGTAAGCATTAGTAAACAGTGAAATATATTCATTTCATTAAAAAATTAAAAATTACAAATTGATTTTACTTTCATTATACAGCAAAACCCTGGCTAAAAGTCATTTGCATGTGTATTAGGATTATATTTACCAAATATTATACCTGAAAGATAAAAATAGCTCCACAAGGAGCATTTTATATCGGATTATAATTTTCTAAACTAAATAATGAAGCGGAATCTCATTGGACGAGAAGCCTCAAGTCTTCTAGAAAGACTACTGTCATATGAGAAATAAACACCCTAACTTCAAAATGTGGAACTGAAGATTTTTGCTTGACTGTGCCCTTAACATGGAGTAGATACAAGAATAGGCGTTTGTAAGAATAGTTTACAGCGAAGAGAGAGTCATAAAGGGTTGGCCCTGCAGCTCAGTCGATAGAGCACCTGCCTGCTGTGCTAAGAATCCCGGGTTCAATTCCTGGCTGGGTGGTGGGAATTTTTCTTTAGCCAAAATTACTCTGTCTCCTTCCAAGAGTCTGGAAGTATGAGAGTGTGATCTAATGTACAAAAAAACCAAAAATCTAAAAGCCACTGTATACAAGTTAACACAATTGCACGAAAGAAATATGTTCTAAAGGTAAGTCATAATGTGGCACATCTATAGCAAATCACTTGTCAAAAACCTAGTGTTAAATTTTAGGAATGCTCCGCACTTACGAAATGTTCACCAAAGTCAGTGAAAATCATCAGGTGTGTATTTTAGTGTACCTATCTGCAATCAAACGACCGACACTAGTATCCGAAAACAGGTTCCACAGTTTAAATACCACCAGGACTGTACTCTCAATTTTTTTTCAGCCTTTTCTTAGTTCTCATGACTGCCAAATGCCGGAGAGCGTTTCCTTCCCAAATTTCCTTTCCCAATTAGCATTTCATGTAATAAGAGTGAACGAAAAGTGTATAAAGGTTGTAAACGTAAGTGAAAAGAAGGAGGTCTAAATTTGGAAGGGAAAGTTAGCAAGGTAGGAGAAGAGATGGAAAAGGGCTAAATTGGAAAAGTAACTCACAGCAAACACTAAACATAACAGAGAAATAGTAAGGAAAAGCAACCAGTACTTGTCTACCAAATTTCTAAATGTTAAGAGCAGTAAAGGCTGATCAACGATGATAGGACTGGATCCTAGTTCATGGGCAGCCAAAATCCTAATGTATACTTACTATTCAATAGACCAATCCAAACATTCATTCATTCATGTATCGTGGTGCCATATGCAGTAAGAGTGTGCGTTTAACACTATTTTAAAAACCTCACGTTATATTTACATTACCTCTGCCAATCTCGCAACAAACTATTAATCGGGATAAACATTTGCAGAAAGATAAACGATAGTCAAATCTTTTAAGAGCTGCTCGCCATGTGATGGCTTTAACATTCCATTTTCTTTGCATCGTCAGAAAGAAAAATTAGATAGCAACTCAGTACTGTTTAAAGTATAACACATTCGAAAATAATTCAAACCAAAAATGATGCAAATTTCTGAAATGGTTAACTCAAAAAACAAGAAAACGTCGTGCTTTAACTATTTAACATCTAACTATCGCTATTCCCTTTGTATCTATAATGCAATGTGTAATGTAGCACTGCAAAGGCTTATCCCATTAAAATGAAGTAGATAGAAAAAAATCTGATATGTTACACTCACATGACTTTCTCTACTCTTGTACTAACCATTCTTACAAACTCTTATTCCTATATCTTCTTCGTGTTACTTGAGATAAACATTTGCAGAAATTGTTTTATTGTTTATTTCCCTGTAGGTACAAGGGGAGTATGGGAATACAGTAGGCTTTGTGCAATAGTCAAATATTTTAAAGCTTTCAAATTCCGTTCTCTTTGCACGGCTAAGATATAAAAAAATTAATCACGATCTTCCATTTGACGAAAGTTTGTTTTACAAAACTCACACAAGTGACAAGGAATATCTCCGAACTAGTTCACTCTACCAAAAAAAAAAAAAAAATACTTGGACATAAATTGTGTGTTTTAGTAAGATCTACAATTTTGATAGTAAGATTTGGTCTATCTCTCACGGTTTACCAGTTATGCAAAAGTCATCCAGAGTAATCAGGACTACATGGGCTATAGCCAGAAAATTCAAAATATGTATTTCATTTGTCATAAAATTATCTTAAACATATGGCATTTTAATCAAAATCCTTAGCCATTTTCGAGAAAATCAAAATTTTCCAAAAATTTTCCATGTAAAGGGTAGTTTAGGGTGGAGCTATTTTCTTAACAATTTTCGTGTCACATCCTTGAAATATATTAAACTTAAATACAAATGCTGTCCCCCACCTCCCCCCCCCCCACACACACACACATACGGACCTTTTTCTAAAAATGTTTTTTTTTTATTCAGGGGGCCTCAAAACGTACATTTTCAGTGTAACCTCGACATCGAATTCTTGGGTGGAATACAATACTTCCTCTACCTTACTGTACGTAGTACAGAAAATAAAAATATAAAACACCGAATGTTCAAATTGCACAATAATTGGAAGAACCTTACATGGTAATGATCGAAATTTACCAAAACAAAAGCTGCATGCTTTCATTGCCGGAACTGGAACGAGCGTCATCTAATTTGCAATACAAGAAACATCAAAATCTCCTTCAAATGAGCCCGGGGTCCATAGAGCCTAGAGCTACCCAACATTCATAATGGAAAACCCCGGAAAAGAAAAAACATTATCCAGTAACTCGCCTTAACTGAAATTCGAACTCGGGACTTCTAGAATGTGACACAGACAGACCACCTCCACACCACACAGGTAGGTTTTTACAAATTTTCTTTTAAGAAATAATGCTAATATTTACTATCGTAAATTATTTAATATTTTCCTTTGGTAATTATGCATTCAGTGCTGCCAACTGCTGAATGGAAGCCTTATATTTAATCAAAGATTGCATATTGCTTAATGAAGAATCGATATTCAACGTATGCAATAGGTATGAATCACGAATTTTAAATAATTGAGTGAATGCAAACATAATAAAATGCTCTAGCAGTGCAATAAACACAAAAACCAAACAAAAAGTCCCCATAACGACGTACTTTCACTCCGAAAAGGCACGTAGCCGCCATTTTGTGAAACAATCACTCGACGACTGTGTTTTGTTACTTACGACCAGCTTCATGTCGACCGACGTCTGATGGGCCGCGTGGTATATTCGCAGCGACTGCCCCTCACTTTTATACTGACAGCAGTACTTTCGCCTTCTCCCAGAGTTGCCGTCTGACTACTGAGATATCTCTGCATATACCTTTGACACCAAAATGTGTCCACCCCACCCCCTCAGGTTCAGGGCCCGGTGACGCAACTGTCCCCATTTTATACCACTCTCTTTTTGTTAAATAACTGCTAACCCGCCTTTTCGTTTTTGTTTTGATGACGACATTCATGTTTTTTTATTTGCGCGCTAAAATGCAGAAATAGATGAACAACTTTTCGCCTACTTCAGAAGGAATGTGTAACGAGAAGTCTACAAAAAATAACTGACCCTGTTTTACTCTGTGTGTGTTTCTGTCGTTTTAATTTCTCTGTCACTTAACCTATAACACGCTGTTTGAAGGGGAAATGGTCTTGTAAAAGTCGTACCTTTGTATCCTTGCTGGAATGAAGTACGAAATACGCTGTATCAGACTTCCAGCATAACTTTTTGTAATTTCTACAGTACTAATAGTAGACAGAGAAACTACTGCATTCCATGCAAAGATTCAATAACAAAATTTCACCACAGTTAATACATGTTTCGAAATCCCCTGCACATACAAAGCTTACTCTTTTATCTAATTCATGTTAATCACGATAAACATTTACAGAAATTATTACGCGTTTCCTTGTAAGTACAATGGGAATAGGAGAATAGCTTAACGAAGGTCAAATATTTCAAGAACTGGTCGCTATGTGATGTCTTTGACATTCCATTCTCTCTACATGACCAGGACATTACAATAGTAATGCAATGAGAGCATAATGGCAGCAATTAAGATACGAGTATATTTTATGAAACAAGCCGTAGGGTGTTTTATAATATTTATACATTTTAAGGTGCAAAATGTATTTTTTCCTCCGTTGACAGAAATAAATCATGTCTCTGGGTAGATATACCCAATTTGTTTAAAATATGTGCTTTATTATTATTATTATTATTATTATTATTATTATTATTATTATTATTATTATTATTATTATTATTATTATTATTATTATTATTATTATTATTATTATTATTATTGTTGTTGTTGTTGTTGTTGTTGTTGTTGTTGTTATCGTCATAACTATCTAACTACTGTATAAATTTCAATGTTTTATACCTAATGCAAGTCATTTTACAAGACGTTTCATCCATTAATAAAAATTAAGAAAAGAAAAAGGGTAATTTAATATGGAATTAAAACTCAAACATCAAAATTTATATGTACTGTCTCATGTACATGGTTAATAATCTGAACCTATAATATTTGCAATTTGTGCTTCAATATTTATTTATTTTATTTTTTATTTTTTTTTTATTTTTTTTTTTTTTTTTTTTTTTTTTTTTTTTTTTTTTTTTTGGCATTCGGTATTTAGCAGAATGACTAATGTTTTAGGATCCGTTTGAAAAATCACATATCTAATAATAACCACACAAAAATTCATGCAATTCTTCCCAATAGTTCCTGAGAAAAAGATACTTTTATAAAGAAAAATGTAATTAGTGTTTGTGTAAACGTGACTAAAACGAAATTTGGGACAAATATCAAACTTGATATCCAAGTTCAATATCTTTCAAGAAAATTCCCACCCTAACGTACTTTTGACGAGGAAAATGTTTCGAGTTCTTTTATTTATTCAAAATGGTTCTGAGGATTTTAACATACGTACCGCATACTCAAAAAATTTAGATGATAAAATGTATATCTTGAATTTTCTAGGAATATCCTGTGAAGTGTTCATTTGGAAGGAATTATGTATAACTGGTAAACCATAAGATTTACACAAACAGCACTCAAAAATCTTAGATCTCTTTAAAAACCGCAGTTAACTTGGAATTAGTTTTTGTAGCATAGGTCAATTCCAAAATACCTATTCGTTATTATTTTTTATGGTTTAACGTCCTTTAATTGGTACGTCATATCGACAACGAATGAATGAAATATGTGAAATGATGATGAATGAGCCCGGAGTCCATAGAGCTTAGTTATCCGACATTCGTCTTCTGAGGATAAGGAAAAACCACAGGAAAAACCCAATCTGGACAACTTATCCTACTGTCGCTATTCAGGTGTTTCTCGCGATACGGATGGGAGTATGACATTTCAAAGTCAGCATATAGCCACTCGTTTCTAAACGTGTGACTTTGGTTTGATTTCCTGCATCCCTGTTGTGACTTCAACGAAATGTATAATGGAAGTATTTCTGCAAAAGTTTATCTCGATCAACATGAAATAGATAGAAAAATACGCCTTCGTAAGAATAGTCAATAGAAAATATACAAAAAGAAACAATAACAGGTATAAAAAGTCATGTGAATGTAACCGGTTATGCGCCGGTAAAGTACCTAAAGGTCCAAGATGACATTCCGGCAACTTGTTTGTCACCACTGTGCTGCGGGTATGTAGACCTTACAGGCGGTATAACGCTCATCCGAAACTTCTGTTTAAACCTCATTTAGTCCGTTTCACCAATTGAACAGGTATCCCTGCTTATAGAAAGCGATTTTATTGTTACGTTTACTGTACACGTCTGAGTAAAAATGATTTCAAATTAAGCAATGTGGACTTAAGGTATATACAGTAAACCCTCGTTTATCCGGCCCTCGTCTATCCGGAACAGATTTGTGGATTTTTACTTTCTCTACTGCGTATAGTAAAGTAGAGGAAGTATTGTATTCCACCCAAAAATTCGATGTCGAGATTTTACCGGAAATATGTTTTGAGGACCCCTGAATAAAAAAAAATATTTTTAGGAAAAGGTCTGTGCGTGCGTGCGTGCGTGCGTGTGTGTGTGTGTGTGTGTGTGTGTGTGTGTGTGTGCGTGCGTGCGTGCGTGCGTGCGTGTGTGTGTGTGTGTGTCAATGTGTGGACAACATAACTCAAAAACGAAAACTCTGTTAAAAACCAAAATTGATACTTGAATTTAATGTCTTTCAAGGTTGCGACACGAAGTTTTTGAACAAAATAGCTCCACCCTAAACTACCCTTTACATGGAAAATATTTCAAAAATTTTGATTTTCTTGAAAATGGTTCTAACGATTTTGATTAAAATGCCATATGTTTAAGATATTTTTATGACAAATGAAATGTATATCTTGGATTTTCTGCCTATGGCCCCTGTAGTCCTGTTTACTTTGTATGATTTTTTAATAACTCTTAAACCGTAAGAGATAGACAAAATCTTACTGTACAAAAGAGTAGATCTTGCTAAAGCATACAATTTATGTCTCAGCAAATTTTATTTGTAGAGTGACCAATTTCGGAGATATTCTTTGTTATTTGTGTCAGTTTCAGAAAACTTAAAACTTTCTTGAAATGGAACATCACTGTTCATTTTTTATATGTTCAGCATAGAAAGAGAACAGGATCTCAAAGCTTTAAAAGGGTCTACTATCACTCTATATATATCTTCTTCGTTTAGTTGAGATAAACATTTACAGAAATTACCTTATTGTTTATTTCCTTGTAGGTACAAGAGAAATATGGGAATACAGTAGGCTTTAAGTTGTAGTCAAATCTTTTAAAGCTGGTCACTATGTGATGGCTTTGAAATTACATTCTCCTTGCATCAGCAAGAGGTAAAAAGTAAATAACGACCTCTCATTTAAGAGAAGTATAAGTATCGCAAAATTCGGCCAAGTAGCAAGGAATGTCTGCAAAATGGTTAACTGTACCCATAAAATATGCATTTGAAATAAATTGTGTGTTTTAACGAGACCTATATTTTTGTGCACTAAGATTTTTTTGTATCTCTTATGGTTTAACAAACATGCAAGGCACCCAGACTGTAGAGGGCTTATGAAGACATTCCCAGAAAATTCAAGATATACATTTCATTTGTAATAAAAAGCTCTTATATATATGGTATTTTAAGGAAAATCATTAGGACCATTTTTGGAAAACGATATTATCAGCACAGGCTGATCAGCATAAAGCAGAACAGATGTTGCGGCTCTCAGTCGGCCAGTGGTACTGCTGCTACGTGGGCTGAGCAGATAATAGCATGTCCGTGATAAATATACTATGGCTTATTATTTATTTATGCCAACAAACTTACTGTTGGTGTTTTTTAAACACACAAGCCGTGTGTGGGCAAGCCCGGTAAGCGGAAGGTTGTGGCATTGAATTTTTAAGTTCCAGTTCTACCTCTCATACTATGGCTTATAAACAAAAACAAGAGAAAAAAACTAAAAGTAAGTATAGGTTGGCCCGTAGCTCAGTCGATAGAGCGCCTGCCTGGTGTGCATGGATCTCAGGTTTGATTACAGGCTGCAAGGGTGGGAATTTTCCCCCTCCTCTGTAGAGTCTGGAAATATGAATGGGAGTGTGAATTTAATGCAATAAGTACCTAAGATCAAAGATCAAAACCGACATGACCTTCGATGTTAAAGGCGGTATATTAATGGAACATTAAAAATAGTAAACATGTTGGAAGTGCCTTTCTTCATTGTTCAAGCATTTCTGGTAAGTGTTAGGGAATTGGCCAATACACACTGCAGTTCCCTCTCAAAAATTGCTGCAATTTCTTAATTAAAGTTATATTTAAGTTCCTCTGAAGGGTGTAGATCTGTTTGGTAAACTTTCTCTTTTACTCTCCCAGAGAGATAAAAATTGCAGGAGGTTAAATCTAGGGATTCTCTATGGATGTATGAATCATAAATTAATACTCTTTTGGGGAACAGAATACCAGTACCCAAATAGAGCCATTTCACTTAGTATATTGCATCAACACATGCCATGTTTGCAAGAGTTCAACACGCAGTGAAGCTGAGAGACGTGAAACCTGTTCTGCTTTATGTTGATCACGCAGTGCATATGGCTTAATCAAGATAAAGCTTTGTATTAATAGCTGTATTGGCATTACAAGAAGGGATAGAAGAAACCGAATCGATAGTTAGATGTATAACTACTGGGTGGCTATATGCTAACCTTTAAGTGCATATTCTTTCCATGACGACGCGAGCAACAACTGAATAGGGCCAGCACTTTGAAATAGCAGTGCTGAAAAATTCAAACCAATGATAACGGATACCTTGGAAATGGCTGATGCTACAAAAAGTTATTTATAATAAGTTGTGTTTTTTATAAGATTTACGTTTTCTGACCAATAAATTTTGGCTGTTACGGTTTATGTGTCATGCAAAATTATATGTAATCCTTTTTAATGAAAAGGACATGACAGGATATCCTCAAAATACTGAATATACGCATTCAATTTTTAGGTAAATATCTAAGTAGGTATATCGTATTTGAAATCAATATTGTTAGAGTAAATTTTAGAACCCTAATATCAAATATTTTCCAAGTAAAAGGGTAGTTCTGTGAGGGATTCTCTCCCTCTCTCATATGTAATTATGTGATATTAATATTTCATGATTACAACAGAATACTTACAAAGATCAACATACTTTTTTCATAACATAACTTTATTGTACAATTAAATACAGTACACTTGTGCACACAATTTTGTTAACAAATAAATAATAGGTTGCCCCATAGCTCAGTCACTAGAGTACCTGCCTCCTGTGCAAGGGGTCCTGGGCTCGATTCCCAGCAGGGGGAGGCAGAAATTTTTCTCCAGCCAAGGTTATTCCTTACCCTCCCCATAGTCTGGAAATATGAAAGAGAGCATGAATGTGTGTGTGTGTGTGTGTGTGAACTTAATGTTTTAAAAAAAAATCGAAAGATCCAAAACCCACTGTTAAACGAGTAAGACCTTGCTGATGGGCAATATGTCCCACAGGAGAGGCTGCCGATATGACCTTTCTATTTAAAGGCGGAATATAAATGGAACGAAAAATAAATAAATAACATGAAACTTGTGATCAGGTACTTATCCAACGATAAGCCTGAGAACGTACTCATCTGAGTTACATACCAAAGTAGGTATGTTGTTTTCATTTTTAGTCAGCATACTTATGCCTTATTTCTCACTTTGTTGTGTTGCCAACATTAGGCTGTAACAGGTACTAACTAGCACAAATTATTAAAACAGTTAAATAAGTTTCTACCCTAAAAAAAATAAAAGATGATTGTATTTTTAAAAAGTTTACTTACCATCTTTAGGCTAATAAAAAACTTACAAAAAATTTTAAGAAACTTTGGTCCCTCAAAATAAATAATATACATTTACTACATTTTTCTAGAAAGCATAAAATTCCCAATTATAAAAAATCTGGCATTTAGCAATTTAACTGTTTGAATTGTGACAGGATTTACGTTCGTAAAACTAAACATCATGTGGAAACCAGAATGAAGGAGCATTTTAGAAATATTAAATATAAACAAATTGATATATCAGTTGTGGCAGATCATTTTTGGTCATTTAATCAGAATATAAATCCAGAGATTAAATTATTACAACAATTAAATGGACCTATAGATTTAATGGTTTGGGAAAGATATTTATTTTAAAAACAGGAACCGCGTTATGAATTTTGAGAGGGACCTGATCATAATGAAGGATAGACACACAGATAATCTCTGGTCTATCACAACACTGTATGCCATTTACTAGAGGTCACTAGTGGTGCTATACATTTTGTTACAGCCAGAGAAGGGGGACCATGATCATGATGAAGGATAGACACACAGATAAGCTCTGGTCTATCACAACACTGTATGCCATTTACTAGAGGTCACTAGTGGTGCTATACATTTAGTTACAGCCCAGTGAAGAGGGACCATGATCATGATGGATAGACACACAGATAAGCTCTCGTCTATCATAACACTGTATACCATTTACTAGAGGTCACTAGTGGTGCTATACATTTTGTTACAGCCCAGTGAAGGGGGACCATGATCATGATGAAGGATAGACACACAGATAAGCACTGGTCTATCATAACACTGTATACCATTTACTAGAGGTCACTAGTGGTGCTATACATTTTGTTACAGTCCAGTGAAGAGGGACCATGATCATGATGAAGGATAGACACACAGATAAGCTCTGGTCTATCATAACACTGTATACCATTTACTAGAGGTCACTAGTGGTGCTATACATTTTGTTACAGTCCAGTGAAGAGGGACCATGATCATGATGGAGGTTATGGTTACCCAGTCCGATTCAACACAGATAAGTCTGAGAAACAACACCATTCCTTCCTCACAACACTTATCTCAAGCATAAATAGTGCACCTACTATGAAAGTAGAAGTCACACAGTTTGAAACAGACTGAGTTAATGTTCAGTTCTTTTTCAGAGCAGTGGTGTGTTATTATGTTAAAGTAAAAGACATTGTTCAGTTGTGTGTGGAACTAGAGCTGAAATATTGTTAATATTACATTAAACCATCACTATCGCCATCATTGCCATCATCACCATCGCCGCCACCACTGCCACTGCCACCGCCACCACCGCTACCACCACAATCATCATACACATATCTTATCTCCAGTGTTTTTTATCCAAGTGCGTGAACTTGTCCCTCGAAGCTGAGACAAGTGATTTTTCTATCAACAAACATGAGTGATTCATTCTCAGGGCAGAAAAATTATATTTAATGAGAACAAGCTTTTAGGAAAGCTCTCCAATCCAGAATATATGGCACCTATAGGTTTTTCAAAAAACCCAGCAATTAACTGTGGAAGCTTGTGGTGTAGGCTGTGTACACACAGTGTCATAGCTTCATCCTTAGAAAAGTGATGACCCCGAATTAAGTGCATTCGAAGACGAAGAGCAAACCTTGCTTGCTGTGTGTCAAGGTAGGACTTTAATGTTTTAGGAATATTTAATGTGTTTTTTAATTATGGGAAAAATAGGCAGAACCTTTGCTGGCATGTAAAACGTGCTCTTATGTACAGAACCTCTGCAGGTACATGCACTACACTTGGCAACAGAGCCCTGCTTGAGCATTGGCCAGCATTCACATGCCCTTAAGTTTTGTGAGCAGTATAAGTGGTAGTTCACACTGATATAAAATGGGATGCTGAGAACCATAGCAGTTGAAGAGTGTCTATAAATTAAATAAAGGTGTAAAAACACCTCTTTTTGTT